>JBBDGP010000881.1:0-407500 GCA_037952835.1 Lithobates septentrionalis | reverse complement strand
CCAGGGCCGTCTTTAATTTTGATTGGGCCCTGGGCAAACATTTTCTTGGGGCCCCCCCTCCATTCTGAGACATACAAAAAATAGCAGGTAGACTCAAAATCAGTTTACTGCAGCAGATCACGCAGCGATTGCAATTGTTTGCCAGAGGTTACAGCCTATCCTTACTGCTCACTGGTTGTTTTCTAGAGTTTACAACACATAATTTCTGCTTGCCGATTGGTTGCTAGAGGTTAATGTACATTATTAGCGCTCACTAATTGGTTGCTACGGGTTACAGCACATCATTACCACTTACTGATTGGTTGCTAGAGATTAAAGCAGATCACTACTGTTCGCTGATTGGTTGCTAGAGGTTAATGCACATCATTACCTCTCACTGAGCGGTGGAGCAATCCCAAATTGAGCAAGTAAAGGGGCATAATAATATACATACTACAGGAGAGTGTCAGAGAGTGCAGACATACTACAGGAGATTACCAGAGACTGCGGACATACTGCAGGAGATTACCAGAGACTGCGGACATACTGCAGGAGATTACCAGAGACTGCGGACATACTGCAGGAGACAATTAGAGACTGCGGACATACTGCAGGAGATTACCAGAGACTGCGGACATACTGCAGGAGATTACCAGAGACTGCGGACATACTGCAGGAGACAATTAGAGACTGCGGACATACTGCAGGAGTTTACCAGAGACTGCGAACATACTGCAGGAGACAATTAGAGACTGCGGACATACTGCAGGAGATTATCAGAGACTGTGGACATACTGCAGGAGACAATTAGAGACTGCGGACATACTGCAGGAGATTACCAGAGACTGTGGACATACTGCAGGAGACAATTAGAGACTGCGGACATACTGCAGGAGATTATCAGAGACTGTGGACATACTGCAGGAGACAATTAGAGACTGCGGACATACTGCAGGAGATTACCAGAGACTGTGGACATACTGCAGGAGACAATTAGAGACTGCGGACATACTGCAGGAGATTACCAGAGACTGTGGACATACTGCAGGAGACAATTAGAGACTGCGGACATACTGCAGGAGATTACCAGAGATTGCGGACATACTGCAGGAGACAATCAGAGACTGCGGACATACTGCAGGAGACAATCAGAGACTGCGGACATACTGCAGGAGACAATCAGAGACTGCAGACATACTGGAGGAGACAATCAGAGACTGCGGACATACTGCAGGAGACAATCAGAGACTGCGGACATACTGCAGGAGACAATCAGAGACTGCGGACATACTGAAGAAGATTACCAGAGACTGCGGACATACTGCAGGAGACAATTAGAGACTGCAGACATACTGCAGGGGATTACCAGAGACTGCGGACATACTGCAGGAGACAATTAGAGACTGCAGACATACTGGAGGAGACAATCAGAGACTGCGGACATACTGCAGGAGACAATCAGAGACTGCGGACATACTGCAGGAGACAATCAGAGACTGCGGACATGCTGCAGGAGACAATCGGAGACTGCGGACATACTGCAGGAGATTACCAGAGACTGCGGACATACTGCAGGAGATTACCAGAGACTGCGGACATACTGCAGGAGATTACCAGAGACTGCGGACATACTGCAGGAGATTACCAGAGACTGCGGACATACTGCAGGAGATTACCAGAGACTGCGGACATACTGCAGGAGATTACCAGAGACTGCGGACATACTGCAGGAGACAATCAGAGACTGCGGACATACTGCAGGAGATTACCAGAGACTGCGGACATACTGCAGGAGATTACCAGAGACTGCGGACATACTGCAGGAGATTACCAGAGACTGTGGACATACTGCAGGAGACAATTAGAGACTGCGGACATACTGCAGGAGATTACCAGAGACTGCGGACATACTGAAGGAGACAATTAGAGACTGCGGACATACTGCAGGAGATTACCAGAGACTGTGGACATACTGCAGGAGACAATTAGAGACTGCGGACATACTGCAGGAGATTACCAGAGACTGCGGACATACTGAAGGAGACAATTAGAGACTGCGGACATACTGCAGGAGATTACCAGAGACTGTGGACATACTGCAGGAGACAATTAGAGACTGCGGACATACTGCAGGGGATTACCAGAGACTGCGGACATACTGCAGGAGACAGAGACTGCGGACATACTGCAGGAGATTAGCAGAGACTGCGGTCATACTACAGAAGACAATCAGAGACTGCGGACATACTGCAGGAGACAATCAGAGACTGCGGACATACTGCAGGAGATTACCAGAGACTGCGGACATACTGCAGGAGATTACCAGAGACTGCGGACATACTGCAGGAGATTACCAGAGACTGTGGACATACTGCAGGAGACAATTAGAGACTGCGGACATACTGCAGGAGATTACCAGAGACTGCGGACATACTGCAGGAGACAGAGACTGCGGACATACTGCAGGAGATTAGCAGAGACTGCGGTCATACTACAGAAGACAATCAGAGACTGCGGACATACTGCAGGAGACAATCAGAGACTGCGGACATACTGCAGGAGACAATCAGAGACTGCGGACATACTGCAGGAGATTACCAGAGACTGCGGACATACTGCAGGAGATTACCAGAGACTGCGGACATACTGCAGGAGATTACCAGAGACTGTGGACATACTGCAGGAGACAATTAGAGACTGCGGACATACTGCAGGGGATTACCAGAGACTGCGGACATACTGCAGGAGACAGAGACTGCGGACATACTGCAGGAGATTAGCAGAGACTGCGGTCATACTACAGAAGACAATCAGAGACTGCGGACATACTGCAGGAGACAATCAGAGACTGCGGACATACTGCAGGAGATTACCAGAGACTGCGGACATACTGCAGGAGATTACCAGAGACTGCGGACATACTGCAGGAGATTACCAGAGACTGTGGACATACTGCAGGAGACAATTAGAGACTGCGGACATACTGCAGGAGATTACCAGAGACTGCGGACATACTGCAGGAGACAGAGACTGCGGACATACTGCAGGAGATTAGCAGAGACTGCGGTCATACTACAGAAGACAATCAGAGACTGCGGACATACTGCAGGAGACAATCAGAGACTGCGGACATACTGCAGGAGATTACCAGAGACTGCGGACATACTGCAGGAGATTACCAGAGACTGTGGACATACTGCAGGAGACAATTAGAGACTGCGGACATACTGCAGGAGATTACCAGAGACTGCGGACATACTGAAGGAGACAATCAGAGACTGCGGACATACTGCAGGAGATTACCAGAGACTGCGGACATACTGCAGGAGACAGAGACTGCGGACATACTGCAGGAGATTAGCAGAGACTGCGGTCATACTACAGAAGACAATCAGAGACTGCGGACATACTGCAGGAGACAATCAGAGACTGCAGACATACTGCAGGAGATTACCAGAGACTGCGGACATACTGCAGGAGACAATTAGAGACTGCGGACATACTGCAGGAGATTACCAGAGACTGCGGACATACTGCAGGAGACAATCAGAGACTGCGGACATACTGCAGGAGATTACCAGAGACTGCGGACATACTGCAGGAGATTACCAGAGACTGCGGACATACTGCAGGAGATTACCAGAGACTGTGGACATACTGCAGGAGACAATTAGAGACTGCGGACATACTGCAGGAGATTACCAGAGACTGCGGACATACTGAAGGAGACAATCAGAGACTGCGGACATACTGCAGGAGATTACCAGAGACTGCGGACATACTGCAGGAGACAGAGACTGCGGACATACTGCAGGAGATTAGCAGAGACTGCGGTCATACTACAGAAGACAATCAGAGACTGCGGACATACTGCAGGAGACAATCAGAGACTGCAGACATACTGCAGGAGATTACCAGAGACTGCGGACATACTGCAGGAGACAATTAGAGACTGCGGACATACTGCAGGAGATTACCAGAGACTGCGGACATACTGCAGGAGACAATCAGAGACTGCGGACATACTGCAGGAGATTACCAGAGACTGCGGACATACTGCAGGAGACAATTAGAGACTGCGGACATACTGCAGGAGACAATCAGAGACTGCGGACATACTGCAGGAGACAATTAGAGACTGCGGACATACTGCAGGAGACAATCAGAGACTGCGGACATACTGCAGGAGACAATCAGAGACTACAGACATTATACAGGAGATGGTCAGAGAACTTTCAGCAATGCACAGCTTTACAGTTTAATAACACAGCTCAGGGTTTAATCAGTCTGGCATTTAATGGGTGTAAGGACATACCTGACCAGCCAAACTAACTACATACATTCAGGTGTGTGGGCGGGGCTTCCACTCTCTGCTCTCACTACAACAGCCGGGAGCTCCACTGATGCTTTGTTGGGGGGCCTGCGTCACCCGTGAATTGGGGCCTCGATGACAGCTTTGCAGAGCGCACAGAGGACATGGGAGGATGTATTCCCGCGCTAGCCAGTTGAGAGGGGCGGGGCCGGGAGCTCCACTGATGCTCTGACCCCGCCTACGTGCAGCCTGTGTACTCGGAAAAGAGCGTCTTTAGTGAAAGCCAGTGATCGGAGTGGGAGTGTCATTGGAGCTCCCGGCCCCGCCCCCGGACTTCTGTATTCACCAGCCAGTATAGAGGGGGCGGGGCCGGGAGCTCCACTGATGCTCCCACTCCAATCACTGGCTCTCACTACAGACGCTCTTTTCCGAGTACACAGGCTGCACGTAGGCAGGGTCAGAGCGTCAGTGGAGCTCCCGGCCCCTCCCCCTCTCAGCTGGCTAGTGCGGAATACAGCCTCCCGTATCCTCTGTGCGCTCTGCAAAGCTGTGATCGGGGCCCCAATTCACGGCTAGCGCGGGCCCCTCAACAAAGATTGGGCCCAGGGCAAGTGCCCCGTTTGCCCTGCGCTAAAGACGGCCCTGAAAACACCCTCAGTATTATGCTAAGCATGTGAGGAAGTCAACGCTGGAGAGACTTCTGTCCTTTGTCCAGGCGACCATCCCGGACGCAACAATGGAGATATTGCTCAAGAAAATTGGGGGCTTGAGGAATATGTATAAGAGGGAGCATAAGAAGATCCAGGAATCTATGAGATCAGGAGCATCAGCAGATGATGTTTATGTACCCAGGCTGTGGTACTACAATCAACTCCGTTTTCTTGATGACCAGACTGAAGCCAGGGCATCACTTTCAACCCTTCCCTCCACCCTTCCCTCCACCCTTCCCTCCACCCTTCCCTCCACCCCAGCAGAGGCTGATGAGGAGCAAGCTGGGTCTTCCATCCTGGATGAACCAGATATGACCATCTGGAGTCAGGTAAATTAGTTTAAACAATATTTACTGTACTAATATTAATGAGGTTAACTGGATGTTAGAATTTTCTCACAGATTTTTGCACTCAAAATTGTGTAGACATATCAATTGACAGGAGTAGCTAAATATGTTTGGCACCTGCTAGAAAAAATTAGGGTGTCTGATTAGACTCTTTTATTAAAGAGATGTATTCACATTAAATTTGCTAGTCATGAGAAATAAATTGTGTGTCATTGATGAACCCCAAAAAATATACTAAAACTATGTCCTTTTTTTATACACAGGATGAGTCCATCCAGGAGGAATGTGTGGAAAGTGGCAGGCAGGAGGAGACCGGGCCCATGGACAGCCTGGAGGAGGCCAGATTCCCCATCATCCTGGAGGAGGCTGGGCCCAGTGTCAGGCAGGAGGTGGCTGGTCCCAGTGAGGTGGCTGGGCCAAGTGAGGTGGCTGGTCCCAGTGAGGTGGCTGGGCCCAGTAGGAGCATGACCCAATCCCAAGTGCCTCCCCTCCGCCTTCCCAAAAAAAGGGCCAGGAAGGGGGCCGTCACACAGGAGGCATCCCTGCGCCTCATGCAAGAGGCCACACGTTTTTTGAGGAGCCCCCCCGAAGCAGAAGAGGCTTATGGCTGCTACTTAGCCAGCAGGCTTCTACAAATGGACTGGGAGCAGCGTCTCATTTGCGAGCGCCTATTTGGGGAAACTATCCAGAAGGGGCAGCAGGGCACGCTAACCCGAAACACACAACTACATGAGGCAGCCCCCCCTCCTCCTCCTCCTCCTCCTCCTCCTCCTCCTCCTCCTCCTCCTCCTCCTCCTCCTGCCACAACTGAAACACCACAGCCACAGCCTCCAAAGAAGGCTACAGGGAAGGCTGCAGGGAAGGGTGCAGGGCAGCGTGGAGGGAAGGCTGCAGGGAAGAGAAGAAAGTGATGACCTGGGTTCAGTCTGGTCTGACAGAAGACGCAGGCTGTTGTAGTACCACAGTCTGGGGACATCTATATCATCTGCTGGTGCTGTTGATCTCTGGGATTCTTGGACCAGATTGTGCTCCCTCTTATATGGACTCCTCAAGATCCCAATTTTCTGTTACACAGACTTTTTCCAGCGTTGACTTCCTCTTTTTTTTTATTTTGACCATGAATAAATGGATCTTTTTTTGAGTTTAGCAAAAGATTTTATGTGTTTTCTTTTAAATCATTGATTTTACACACAATGTTAAATTATCAAGGGACAACAATCTCATTGAGTTTGCAAAAACACAACAAAAATACATTACTAATGTTAATAATGTTCGAGTGGTAAGTCTGGGAAAGAACAAAAATATACATAACCAAAAACGGTGCTTTGGGTTAACTTTATCTTAAAAATAAAAAATAATCACTAGAAAAAAAAAACATTATAATGGGTTCTTTGTAGTAACTTTACAAACCTAAAAACTTAAAAAAAAAAAAATTAAAAACAAAAAACAAAAAAAAAAAATACAAATGGGTTATTTGTGGTAACTTTACAAACCTAAAAAATATAAAAAAAAAAAAAAAAAAAAAATAACAAAAAAAAAAAATACAAATGGGTTATTTGTGGTAACTTTACAAACCTAAAAAATATAAAAAAAAAAAAAAAAAAAAAATAACAAAAAAAAAAAATACAAATGGGTTATTTGTGGTAACTTTACAAACCTAAAAAATATAAAAAAAAAAAAAAATAAAAAATAACAAAAAAAAAAAATACAAATGGGTTATTTGTGGTAACTTTACAAACCTAAAAAATATAAAAAAAAAAATTTAAAAAAAAAAAAAAAAAAAAAAATACAAATGGGTTATTTGTGGTAACTTTACAAACCTAAAAAATATAAAAAAAAAAATTTAAAAAAAAAAAAAAAAAAAAAAATACAAATGGGTTATTTGTGGTAACTTTACAAACACCAAAAAATGAAAATTAAAAATATAGAGATAAACATATAAAAAAGTTCAACACCAATCATAAAATAAATATCTGGATAAAAATTACAAGAAAATATGATTCCACACAAAAAAAAAAAAAAAAAAGGTAAAAAGTATTATATTAGTATGGAAACATTGTTTTTAAAAAGCATACTATATCATTCATGAGATCAAAGAGAAAAAGAATCCAGAAATCAGTTTGGGAGAACTCTGAATATGAACAGCAAAACACCTTCGTTCTTTATAGAGCATTCGTAATGAAGAAATAAAATGCGCTGCATTCAACGATCACAGATTTTGCAGCGTGATGAATGTGCTACCTACAATACGAACACTAGTTTTACTAGACCGAGTGCTTCCGTTTAGTTTTTGCTTATGAGCATGCGTCGTTTTTTTGTCCGTCGGACTAGCATACAGACGAGCGGACTTCGGGGTCCGTCGTAGGTACGAAGTAAAAGTTTTGAAGCATGTTTCAAATCTAAAGTACGTCGGATTTGAGGCTAAAAAAGTACGTTGAAAGTCCGGAGAAGCCCACACACGATCGGATTACCAGCCAGCTTTAGTCCGTCAGCGTCCGTTGGACTTTTGTAGACGAAAAGTACGACCGTGTGTACGCGGCATAACGATGCACAGAAAAGTGCTAACATCATGATACCACAGCTCCCTGCACCATTGAGGACCACCTACCTCTGGAGGAAGATCATATAGGAAAAGGACTCTGTACATGTCATGACCAGCCTGAAGACATCTGTAAAAGTTAAGTATTAAAAATAAATAAAAACATACATATGGGGGCCTCCAGGAAGAGGGGCAAGGGACATTTGAGGGTGGAAGTAAGAGCCCAGATTTAGGCCTTAACCCCTTCCCGCAGACGTAACACATATATGCGGCCCATCTACACTGGGCTTTTTTCTGTGGGGCTGCATATATGCGCTCCCAGCCCTGGAACGCCTAATTCCGGGTCACCTGATCATCGTGGCAGCCTCTGATTGGCTACCACAGTGATCAGTCACTGTGAAGCCCGCCCCTGTATTTCCCTCTCTGTGAGTGGACAGGAAAGATACAATGTATCTTTCTCTTTACGTGTGCTTAAAAAAAAAAAGAAAAAATACCTAGATCAAGGTTTGATCTAGGTTAGTGCCAGGGTTAGTGTTTGGGTCAGGGTCAAAGGTCAGGGTCAAAGGTCAGGGTTAGTATATTTTAGGCAGGAATTTATTTTTTCTTCAATTAGCATTAGTGTCAGTGTGTTTTAGGTAGGACAAAAAAGCAAAAAAAAAAAAGCAAAATGCGCACTATTGCTTCTAGGCTTTACTACGGGTACAAACAACAACTAACATACACATATGTGGTACCGCTGCGATCGTTAGGAGCAGGAGAATTGTTTTTGGGTTGTTCTTTGGTGGTAGGTTATGGTAGTAACAAGAAATTTTGGGCCAGTTTTCCTTTGATAAAAAAAAAAAAAAAACACAGGAGATATTCATAACCATTTACTACCAAATCAAAGCCCAATTCATCGTGAAAAAAAAAAGTATAATCCACCTGGATGCACAAAGTAGTTGTGATGATATGTGCGGTTTTACTAACAAATGTCAAAGTTGCAAAATTGTGCTTAGGCATTAAGAATTGTTTTACCCTTAAGAAAAAAAGAGAGGGGTTGTGGGACTTTATATGAAGCACACTACTAAGCTGAACGAACCAATCAATGTAAACATTGTTTATTGTGACGAAGGACATACATACTCATGTAAAATAGTAGAAAAATAAAAAACTAATAATAGGTCTCGATAGATATTATCTAAATAATTCATGATTATACACAATTATTCCAACATGATATACATAGTATTGGACCTTGGGTATGTAGACCAAAATTGTAACGGTAACATATATAACAATGATGAAATTGATTCATTAAATTAAGCTATAGTAAAATACAGATATTATACTATATAGAGTGTTTCCGCCTCAGCTCCCGGGGATGACGTCTTCTATAGTGCCTCCCACTATTGATATCGTCAATATTTTTACCCATATACTACAGCTAAGTGAGAGCATTTGGGATCTTTTATGTTCCCCCTCTTTCTTTCTTGTTTTATACTCTCTTTTTTTATCATCATATCATTGTGGCATTTCTACTCTATTATAGATACTCCTAAACCAGTGTTAATTTCGTCAACTAAAAAATTTAAGTCTACTAAATTAATATTATTTTAGTCGACTAAAATACGACTAAAACTAAAACAACTGAGATGACTAAAATACGACTAAAACTAAAATGGCATTTTAGTCAAAAGACTAAAACGGGACTAAATCTAAAATGCCATTTTAGTCAAAACGAATGCCCCGTACACATGGTCGGATTTTCCGATGGAAAATGTGTGATAGGACCTTGTTGTCCGTGTGTAGGCTCCATCACACATTTTCCATCGGAATTTCCGACACACAAAGTTTGAGAGCTTGCTATAAAATTTTCCGACAACAAAATCCGTTGTCGGAAATTCCGATCGTGTGTACACAAATCCGACGCACAAAGTGCCACGCATGCTCAGAATAAATAAAGAGATGAAAGCTATTGGCCACTGCCCCGTTTATAGTCCCGACGTACGTGTTTTATGTCACCGCGTTCAGAACGATCGGATTTTCCGACAACTTTGTGTGACCGTGTGTATGCAAGACAAGTTTGAGCCAACATCCGTCGGAAATAATCCATGGGTTTTGTTGTCGGAATGTCCGATAAATGTCCGACCGTGTGTACGGGGCATTAGACTAAAACTGAATAGAAATTTGATTTCAAAATGAACATTGGTCTGTAGTGCATGTTCATACCGCAATACCATAAGAAATAACATATTCGATTTTTCACTCCAGCAGTATATATTGAGTTTGGAAATTGTAGAGAAATGTCAACTAATGCATTACAATTGCACCCATTAGGTTTTAGTCGACTAAAATGTACTGGAGATTTTAGTCGACTAAAATGTACTGGAGATTTAGTTGACTAAATACGACTAAAACAATTGCAGGAGACTAAAATGGGACTAAAACTAAATTGCCATTTTAGTCCTAAGACTAAAACTAAATTGAAATTTGCTGCCAAAATTAACACTGTCGCAAACTCTGCATCTGCTCCTGGTGAGTGGTATTTTAACCACGAAACACGTAGAGCTTTCCTATAATGCTACGTCACAGTGTCCACGTGCAATATCTGTATTTTACTATAGCTTATTTTAATGAATCAATTTCATCATTGTTATATATGTTACCGTTACAATTTTGGTCTACATACTCAACGTCCAATACTATGTATATCATGTTGGAATAATTGTGTATAATCAGGGGGTGGCCTGGGAGAGGCTCTAGTAGGCTTCAAAATAGGGTGAGCTCGGGTCGCAGAGAATGGGACCATAGCCCACCCAGGTGTGTTAGAACAGCGAATCTATAAATAAACTTAATTGCGCTGGCAGTGATATAATTGAAAAGTACTTAGGAGACACAATATGTGTGTGAATCCCAACCAAAATAACAATAAGTGCATAGAATCCTTTTTCAGAAATACAAAAAATATGTGTTAAAAATCAGTAGTCATACACCGAAAACACTTATGCCGCGTACACACGGTCGGACTTTTCGTCTACAAAAGTCCAACGGACGCTGACGGACTAAAGCTGGCTGGTAATCCGATCGTGTGTGGGCTTCTCCGGACTTTCAACGTACTTTTTTAGCCTCAAATCCGACGTACTTTAGATTTGAAACATGCTTCAAGTCTTTACGTCGTAACTACGACGGACCCCGAAATCCGCTCGTCTGTGTGCTAGTCCGACGGACAAAAAGCCACGCTAGGGCACCTATTGGCTACTGGCTATGAACTTCCTTATTTTAGTCCGGTGTACGTCATCACGTACGAATCCGTCGGACTTTTGTGTGGTCGTGTGTAGGCAAGTCCGTTCGTTAGAATGTATGCCGCAAGTCCGCCGCAAGTCCGCCGAAAGTCTGCCGGAAGTCTGTCGGACAGGCTGTCTGACTTTTGTAGACGAAAAGTCCGACCGTGTGTACGCAGCATTATAATCAGTCCATAATAAAATGAATTGTATTGGATAAAAAGGAAAAGTCCACTTAATATGTCTCATCACCAAGCCATAAGAACTGATGAGCCGAAGTAATTCTTATCAGGTGTGCATTGATTGCAGAAAGGAGAGAAATAGGTGTGCGCTTACCCCAAATGTTGGACCTCCACTGTGGCAAGGTCTTATGGACTTGCAGATTTCACCCTCTACAGGGACAAAGTGTTGGTATCCGGGTCCTGACACCGTATACCGCCAATTTCAGTGTGGTCTGGATAGCCCAACTGCTCCAACATCAGAGGGGGGACTCAGGAATGGAAGAGCCTGCTCAGCTCCACCAAGATTCTTATACAGACAGGTTAGGAAGAAGATACATGTATCTAGATGTATCTTCTTCCTAACCTGTCTGTATAAGAATCTTGGTGGAGCTGAGCAGGCTCTTCCATTCCTGAGTCCCCCCTCTGATGTTGGAGCAGTTGGGCTATCCAGACCACACTGAAGTTGGCGGTATACAGTGTCAGGACCTGGATATCAACATCTTGTCCCTGCAGAGGGTGAAATCTACAAGTCGATAAGACCTTGCCACAGTGGAGGTCCAACATTTGGGGTAAGCGCACAACACCTATTTCTCTCCTTTCTGCAATCAATGCACACCTGATAAGAATTACTTCGGCTCATCAGTTCTTATGGCTTGGTGATGAGACATATTAAGTGGACTTTTCCTTTTTATCCAATACAATTCATTTTATTATGGACTGATTATAAGTGTTTTCGGTGTATGACTACTGATTTTTAACACATATTTTTTGTATTTCTGAAAAAGGATTCTATGCACTTATTGTTATTTTGGTTGGGATTCACACACATATTGTGTCTCCTAAGTACTTTTCAATTATATCACTGCTAGCGCAATTAAGTTTATTTATATGTTTACCACTTCATAGATATTTGGAGTTTTATTTGCAGCTGCACTTTTTGAATATATATATTTTTTTTATCACGTATTGCTCATTAGCGCAGGTTGATTCCACCATTTCCTTAGAACAGCGAATCTATATACTCTGTTGTAACACCGATTATAAATCTGGCCAATCTGAAGCGAGTATGAGACCTGTTTTCCGATTGGCCGAAAAGAGAAGACTCCCGATTGGCCGCCAAGGAGGAGGGATGAAAAGGAAGCCGCCGTCGCCGTGATGACCCGTGAAGAGCAGGAGAACGGGAAGCCGCCAGTGATGGGGTAAGTGCTACCGACCACCGGCCGCCACTGGAAGGTAGTTCTACAATGTGACTTCTGCGTGGAGCGGACTCAGAGCTCTGATGCTGGAAGAAGCCGGGAGTGTGACTGAGCAGCCGGTGAATAATAGTTTTGGTTGTGAAATCTCTGGCATGATCCGTCTCCTCTAAATGAGAAGTCTTTATTAGATGTATGCAAATCAGATGCCTGACGGCAAGATGACATTCCGGAAGGATGATTATTGACAATACCTCACTCAAAATCTGCTCATTCTATGGATACAAGATTTTATACTGTAAAACAAGAAACTGTGATTTCCGAAAACATGGAGTGAGTAGACATAGGAGTTCTGATATCCAATCATATTCAAGGGAAAAATAAAAAAAAAAGATTGGAAAAAGAGCGTGCCGTGAATCGCGGGAGATGTGCGCATGCGCCGGTGACGTCATTACAGACAACGGGATGGATTACCAGCAAACCGAGCAAGTAAGATGACATCTGAGGACAGCAATCAATAGTGCTTTTAATGCAGATTCATATGGGCTAATGTGATGGGAGAGAGTTCACAACCACTTTAAGCGGTAATAAACCCAAAAGCAAAACATTTATTATATTGCGGCTTACCAATTCTTAGATGTAATGGCTGCATTTGTTTTTATTTTTTAGGCTTTCTTGCTTTTATTTTCATTTGGTGATCCAGCCAGTAAGTTTGTTGTTTTTCAAATGAACAAGCTCTCCAGCAGAATGTATCACTTACAGAGATGGGACAAACCATTTAACATTATCAGAGGTACTTACATTGATCAGCTTTTATTTAATTTATGTAATTCCTTTATCCCAAAAGGATTTTTTTTTTTTTATGTAACTGATTATAAAGGATTAGCTGGAGTTTTGGCTTCAATGTGTAATGCCCCGTACACACGGTCGGACTTTGTTCGGACATTCTGACAACAAAATCCTAGGATTTTTTCCGACGGATGTTGGCTCAAACTTGTCTTGCTTACACACGGTCACACAAAGTTGTCAGAAAATCCGATCGTTCTGAACGCGGTGACGTAAAACACGTACGCCGGGACTATAAACGGGGCAGTGGCCAATAGCTTTCATCTCTTTATTTATTCTGAGCATGCGTGGCACTTTGTCCGTCGGATTTGTGTACACACGATCGGAATTTCCGACAATGGATTTTGTTGTCGGAAAATTTTATAGCCTGCTCTCAAACTTTGTGTGTCGAAAAATCCGATGGAAAATGTGTGATGGAGCCCACACACGGTCGGAATTTCCGCCAACAAGGTCCTATCACACATTTTCCGTCGGAAAATCCGACCGTGTGTACGGGGCATTAGTGTATTTAAATCTGCTAGTACATCTAACACTCCCCCACCCCAAGACTGGGGCAGAGTTTAGTGTCAATTTAAACTTAACCCTATAACCCCCTGCCCCAAACCTAACCCCTAGTCTAATCCCTAACGTTGATTTAACTCTTCAGAAGCTTTCTTATCATGCATCTAAAACTTCAGCAGCAAAAGGTGTTTGTAATTTTCTCCAAGACTTATGACGGCCCTATTCTCTATTCCAGTGGTCTCCAAAATGTGGCCCGGGGACCAGATGCGGCCCTTTGCTTGCTTTTATTTGGCCCTTGGGGCACTATTTCATCCACTGAGACCAATGATGGGGCACAATTCCTCCCCATGGCACCAATGATGGGGCACAATTCCTCCCAATGACATCAACGAGTGGGCAGAATTCCTCCCAATGACGCCAACAATTGGGCCCAGGGGCACAATTCCTCCCACTGACACCAAAGATGGGTCATTGTTTTTTCCCACTGACGTCGGGACCTTTTCTGGCCCCTCTAAAGTCTGCATTACAGTAAACTGGCTCCCTGTTTAGAAAGGGAATGCGTGATATGACCTATTAGGGTATCTCCCTAAAACTTTATATATTGGAGAATCAGGACTTTTAAAGTGACAGCTGTGCCCAGCATCCACATCAAGCCAAAGCGTTTTTTTTTTCTACTATGAATCAACTGTACCAAAATCCTTGGACTCTTGGATGGATGTTTGGTGCTCCCATTGGATTGTATGTATATGGATTCTCAACTTTGGTTCCTTTCCTTATTCCTAAGGGGAGTCCTCATTTTGTGGTGTGCTGCTGAACCGGAGCCACCGTGCCCGGTGACAATTTCATTGACCCTTAGAAAATCTGAACCCATCGTTCTTGTCTTTCAGCAATAAGAACCTAACAGAGGTTCTAACAATTCCCTACTTTATTCAAGATAAAAATACAATTTAGTTTCAGATACAATTTAAAATGTAACTGTTGGAATCGGAAAGTCACAAAGGAACTTCTGATCTCCCAACAGGTTGGCTTTTCAGTTTGTCTTCTACATGACGTGAGATGAAGACCACCAGTGACCACAGTGGCTTGGATAGAGGCAGCTGTGATCCATCTCTCTCTGGTCCTCGTGTATTTAACTCACTATCCAGTCCTAATCACAGCGTTCGTCACTCAGTGGGTGTGAGCTGAAACCTGAAGAACAGACCTAACCTGTCTACACACAGTCAGCCAGTGTATATCACAAAGCATCAGACGGTTCCTCTAGTGCCCTCAGACATCTGGATTCTCCTACGGCTCTCAGACACCTGTACAAACCTGCACAAGGTGAGCATCCGTCTCAGTCCTCAGCTATTGTACCGTTGAGGTCCATCTGTATATTATGGCTTACACAACAACCACAGAAGGGGGGGGGGGGGTCTCAGCTTATACCAAATCATTCCGAAATGGTTCAATATTGTCTAAACTACCATAATGGCATTAATAAGTTGTTAGGCTGTAGAGATAGTAAGCTGGTTACATGCCGAGGACCCATTTGATATTGGCATCAGCAGCCTTGAATTCTGGAAAGGATTCAAAGGGGCTGTCAAGGGGTATCTGTAAACCTTACCTGTGGGGTCACAAGCTGTTACAATTCCAGTTTGAAGCAAACCTTGATCATTACCTTTTCTGCACTCAATCGATTGGTCACCTGAGCCTGAAGAAATAGTTATTGGTATAGGAAAACACTTGACACTTCCCCTGCCCTGTGGGGGGGGGGGGGGGGGGGTTGTAGTTCACATTGATGGTTGGCCAGGATGTAACTGATAAGCATGCAGCACAGGCAGAGAGTACAGAGTGATAGCTCACAAGATTTCTGGCATGATCAGGGGGGGGATTTATTGTGGTGCCCTGCCACCATAATGCAGCCAATCATTAGCCCCAAGTTCTGTCACATGGGGGGATGCATAGCCCTGGGTAGGTTTCCAATTTGTAAAAAAAAAAGTAAATGTACATAGGACTTGGCGGAGGGGCTGGAGGTAAATCACATGGCAGGGGAACATACAAAAGTGAAAGTACACATTCACCTTAAGGGATTGTTCACACCAGAGCACATGCTAAAGTACACGTGGGCTGTTGTACATTGTGTAGGGGGGGAGAGAGGGGTGATGCATTCCACAAACTATTTACCTTTCTCTTTCATTCTTTCTCGCTTGTTTTCTATGCATTCTTGTGATTAGGACACAGATCAATAGATATGATATGACCCAGCATACACACATACACAGTAAATAAATACATTTCTATCTATCTATCTATCTATCTATCTATCTATCTATCTATCTATCTATCTATCTATCTATCTATCTATCTATCTCTCTCTCTATATATATATATATATATATATATATAGAGAGAGAGAGAGAGAGAGAGAGAGAGAGAGAGAGAGAGAGAGAGAGAGAGAGAGAGAGAGAGAGAGAGAGAGAGAGAGATAAATATATAGATCTCTATCTATCTATCTATCTATCTATCTATCTATCTATCTATCTATCTATCTATAGATAGATAGATAGATAGATAGATAGATAGATAGATAGATAGATAGATAGATAGATAGATAGATAGATAGATAGATAGATAGATAGATAGATGGATGGATAGATAGATAGATAGATAGATAGATAGATAGATAGATAGATAGATAGATAGATAGATAGATAGATAGATAGATAGATAGATAGATAGATAGATAGATAGATAGATAGATGTATATAGATATATAGATAGATAGATATAGATAGATAGATAGTAATATAGATAGATAGATATAGTACACCCCTCAAAATTTTTTAAAATATTTTATTATCTTTTCATGTGACAACACTGAAGAAATGACACTTTGCTACAATGTAAAGTAGTGAGTGTACAGCTTGTATAACAGTGTACATTTGCTTCCCCCTCAAAATAACTCAACACACAGCCATTACAGTAATGGCAACAAAAGTGAGTACACCGCTAAGTGAAAATGTCCAAATTGGGCCCAATTAGCCATTTTCCCTCCTCGGTGTCATGTGACTCGTTAGTGTTACAAGGTCTCAGGTGTGAATTGGGAGCAGGTGTGTTAAATTTGGTGTTATCGCTCTCACTCTCTCATACTGGTCACTGGAAGTTCAACATGCCACCTCATGGCAAAGAACTCTCTGAGGATCTGAAAAAAAAAGAATTGTTGCTCTACATAAAGATGGCCTAGGCTATAAGAAGATTGCCAAGACCCTGACACTGAGCTGCAGCACGGTGGCCAAGACCATACAGCGGTTTAACAGGACAAGTTCCACTCAGAACAGGCCTCGCCATGGTCCACCAAAGAAGTCGATCTCCCGATTGATTTCTGTACAATCACCCTGTTGAATAAGTGGCAAAAGCCAGCAGTGCTGATCTGTATTCTGATGGTGGGGAAGTCTCCCCGCTGTCAGAATACAACCGCTCAGGGGGAGGGTTCTTGAATGTGGGGGTGGGAGAATCTAGTCCGTTTTCTTATTTTTTTTTGTTTAACCCACTGGGGAAAAATTGAATTTTAGTAGGTATGAAATAATTTTTTAAATGATATATACTGCAAAGCTTGCTCCTTCATGTTTGCAAATGATCTTAATTTATCTGTTGAATACCTAGATCCAGTTTTAGGTAACTGCAATAAAGGTCTGTCTACAGGTGTCTACAGTTCTCCCCAAAAGACCAACACATCTACATAGACACAATACAGTGGATCCTTGGATTACGAGCATAATCCATTCCAGGAGAATGCTTGTAATACAAAGCACTCGCATATCAAAGCGGGTTTCCCCATAGAAGTCAATGAAAAGGAAGATAATTTGTTCCACATTGACTTCTATTGCATGCAATACCGCATGTGGCCAGAGGTGGGGGGGAGGCGCCGGAGAGCCTACTCTGGGACAGCTCGGCTGAACTCGGAAAGCCTTGGAAAGGCCCAGAAACACTCGCTAACGGAGTATTATCGTGTGTTTCCGAGTATTTCCGAGTGATTCAGAGTATTTCCAAACGGCTCCGAGTGTCACCGGCGCCCCCCACACCTCTGGCCAAATGCCGTACTGCACACCCCATTAGTTTGAATTCTGCTCGTTTTGAGACAACACTCGCAAACCGAGTCAGTATTAAAAAAAAAAAGTTGCTCGTCTTTCAAAACACTTTTTAACTGCGTTACTCGTTAACCAAGGTTCCACTGTATACTTTCATGTATACAGTAATGCAGCTGCCCTTTTTGCACTTTCTTAGTACTTGGAATTGGATCCGGTGAGTAGATGAACAGATCATACCTGCACTAGGAGGAAGATAAGCAAAAAACTGTCACTTCCCTATTTGACAATTTCCATGTTTGCACCTTTTATTTCCATTTATGTTAGAAAGGCGTTTGTTATACATTACTAGCTTCTGAAAGCATGACTACACTTAGTGTTTGTAACCCATAACAAGGAACTTCTCTTATTTGCTCCCTTCTGGTCTTTTTAAATACACCATCGAAAGTGTTTTGTTATATCTGTTCTCTAAGTGCAAAAAAAAAACAAAAACTGTTGATCCTGCCAGAAATGTTGTGAGCTAATAACTCCCTGTGCTCTCTGCCTATGCTGGACTCGCAAGGGTTATATCGTTTCCAGCTATCTCTGTGAACTACAAAACAACTCCCCTATATTATGGATAAGAGAAAAGGGAGAAGTACACTATATTACCAAAAGTATTAGGACGCCTGCCTTTACACGCACATGAACTTTGATGGCTTCCCAGTCTTCGTCCGTAGGGTTCAATATTGAGTTGGCCGACCCTTTGCAGCTATAACAGCTTCAACTCTTCTGGGAAGGCCGTCCACAAGGTTTAGGAGTGTGTCTATAGGAATGTTTGACCATTCTTCCAGAAGAACAATTGTGAGGTCAGACACTGATGTTGGACGAAAAGGCCTGGCTCGCAGTCTCCGCTCTAATTCATCCGGACTCTGTGCAGGCCAGTCAAGTTCCTCCACCCCAAACTTGCTCATCCATGTCTTTATGGACCTTACTTTGTACACTGGACCAAATCATTTGGTGGAGGGGGGGGGGGGGTATACCAAGTGCTGATATTCAACAAAAGCAGGTGTGACCAGATCTGTATAGCTGCACAAAGGCAATTTCTGTATAGGTGCCAAGTGCATGACTAAAGTATTGCTGATATTGCGGCTGCCATGACCTTACCTATAGTACCCACATCCCAAAGGTGTTCTATCAGGTTGAGGTCAGGAATCTGTGCAGGTCAGTCAAGTCCCTCCACCCCAAACCCGCTCATCCATGTTTCTATGGACCTTGCTTTGTACACTGGTGTGCAGTCAAGTTGAAACAGGAAGGAGCCGTCCCCAAACTGTTCCCACAAAGTTGGGAGCATGAAATTGTCCAAAATGTCTTGGTATTCTGATGCCGTAAGAGTTGCTTTCACTGGAAATAAGGGGCCAAGCCCAACCCCTGAAAAACAACCCCACATCATAATCCCCCCTCCACCAAATGATTTGGACCAGTGCACAAAGCAAGGTCCATAAACACATGGATGAGAGAGATTGGGGTGGAGGAACTTCAACCTCAACCCGACAGAACACCTTTGGGATGAATTATGCCGCGTACACACGGTCGGACTTTTCGTCTACAAAAGTCAGACAGCCCGTCCGACAGACTTCCGGCAGACTTTCGGCGGACTTTCGACGGACTTGCGGCGGACTTTCTAACGAACAGACTTGCCTACACACGATCACACAAAAGTCCGTCGAATTCTTACGTGATGACGTACACCGGACTAAAATAAGGAAGTTCATAGCCAGTAGCCAATAGGTGCCCTAGCGTGGCTTTTTGTCCGTCGGACTAGCACACAGACGAGCGGATTTCGGGGTCCGTCGTAGTTACGAAGTAAAGATTTGAAGCATGTTTCAAATCTAAAGTACGTCGGATTTGAGGCTAAAAAAGTATGTTGAAAGTCCGGAGAAGCCCACACACGATCGGATTACCAGCCAGCTTTAGTCCGTCAGCGTCCGTTGGACTTTTGTAGACGAAAAGTCCGACCGTGTGTACGCGGCATTAGAGTGGAGAATGTGAGCCAGGCCTTCTCGTCCACCTCAGTGCGTGACCTCACAAATGCTCTTCTGGAAGAATGGTCAAACATTCCCATAGACACACTCCTAAACCTTGTGGACGGCCTTCCCAGAAGAGTTGAAGCTGTTATAGCTGCAAAGGGTGGGCCAACTCAATATTGAACCCTACGGACGAAGACTGGGATGACATTAAAGTTCATGTGCGTGTAAAGGCAGGCGTCCCAATACTTTTGGTATTATAGTGTGTCCTGTCCTAGGGTGACAATACTGATCCTCCACAGATACAACATAGTGAGCATTGTCACCCTCCGACAGAAAGCGTGTTAATGGCAGGATCACTAGATAAGAATAAGGGAAAATTAGCCAGAGAAAAAGGGAAGTAAAGCAGCCACCACATTTAAAGACTGGTAAGCTGCAATATAATGCAGTTTTCTTCTTGGGTTGGGTTTAAATTGAAGAGATTACATTAAGCCTAACCATAAAATTCAGAACACTATGTATAGACCCAGCAAAATGAGGCTGGAAAGTGACTTTGGTAAAAGTGATTTGGATTTTGGTTGTGTCTAGGACTCTTGCACATTTCTAAGTGTTTTGGAATAAAATGTGTTAATTTTATGGCATTTCCAATTTATCCTTGATCTAAAGAACTTAGGGGGGCTGAGATGGGGGTGGGGAGGGGGGGGGGGGGGGTGATGTCCCTGAGGTTCTGTATGGATCCCAGAACATGTTATTGGTCATGCTATTTAAAGTCTATCAGTAATTATTAACAGTCCTTTTCCCATCAGCCTGTCAATCTATTCTCTTTTTCAGATTTATTTTACCGTGGAAGTGTAAATTGTTTTCTGCATTTTAATGTGACTTTTTATTTTTATTTTTATTTCCCTGACTTTATTGCTTTTATAAAGCATTTTTGTGCTGAAACCCAACTCCAGGCTAACACTTCACTACTTTAGCTTCACACACACAAAAAAAAAAAAAAAAAAATGTTTGGTTTCAGATATACAATAATTGATAGTGTTTATTTTATGAAAATACATGAATCAAAATACATTTTAATTAACCACTTCAGCCCCAGAAGGTTTTCCAACTTAATGACCAGGCCACTTTTTTACGATACGGCACTGCGTCGCTCTACCTGTCAATTGCGCATTCTTGCGACGCTGTACACAAACAAAATTAGCATCCTTTTTTCTGCCCGAATAGAGCTTTCTTTTGGTGGTATTTGATCACCTCTGCGGTTTACATTTTTTGCGCTATAAACAAAAAAAGAGCGACAATTTTGAAAAAAAAACAATATTTTTTACTTTTTGCTATAATGAATATCCAAAAAAAAAAATGCAAAAAAAACTAATTTCTTCATCAGTTTAGGCAAATATGTATTCTCCTAAATATTTTGGGTAAAAAAAAAAGTCGCAATAAGCGTATATTGATTACTTTGCGCAAAAGTTATAGCGTCTACAAAATATGGTATAGATTTATGGCATTTTTATTATTATTAGTATTTATTTATTTTTTTTTTACTAGTAATGGCGGTGATCAGTGATTTTTAGCGGGACTGCGACATTGTGGCAGACAGATCAGACACTGACATTTTTGACAATTTTTTGGGGAATCAGTAACATTATTACAGTAATCAGTGCTAAAAATATGCACTGTTATTGTACTAATGACACTGGCAGGGAAGCGGTTAACATCAGGGGCGATCAAGGGGTTAAATGTCTTCCCTCACTGTGTGTTCTAACTGTATGGGGGACTGTATGACTGGGGAAACACACAGATTTGTCTACCTGTATAGCAGAAAGACGGTATCTGTGCGATCTCCCCTGCAGTACAGAGATTTGCCTTATTTACACAGGCAGATCCCCGTTCTGTCACTGCGGGGAACGATCGTAGGTGGCCGGCGGTGGTCTGCCCCACCCGTTGATTGGCTCCCCTGCTGGCCAGTGCGCGTGCGCGCGCACACGCCCACAAATCACCACGTATGAGCCAACGTACACCTATGGCGATTAGCGGGATAACCCCCATTGCCGCAGTATAACTGGGGGTGTCATTAACTTTACATTGACATCTGTAGTGATTCGCAGAAAGCATTGTGAACTGCCTGCGAGTGGGATGCGGATCGCACAAGTGTGAACCGGGACTAAAGTTGCTTTTACAGGAGTTTGACCTTTTATTTCTCTGCCTTTAGCTCAATTCTAGCTGAAAAGGTTTATTTTGGATACAACATTAGAGGGTTAGAGCCTCTGTCGGGATTTATTGCTGTTTGCGCCCCTGCTGGGGTGATTTCTCCTCACTTCATGCCAGGAAAGTGATGGGTAACATGTGTTAATGCAACGCATAGTCGGAATATGCCCTTAAAGAGGTAGAAAACTGCATAAAAAAAAAAAATAATAACTGGGCCTTTCGTGTTCTATCTTAGCTGCCCTGATTATACCCTTACATTTCTTATTGCATTCTTTATACAGTTGGAATGCTGATGATGATCCCTCAGCCTTGTATTTTTTCAAGGCCTTCTCCTTTGCTATTATATTAATTTTTACATTGGCGTTAAGCCACCCAGGGCTTTAATTAGTTCTTTTAAATGTATTTCCCTTTGGGATGCACTGACTAATACCTTTATTTAATATGCTCCTAAAGTGGCATTCAAAACCTTCGCCATCTCACCATCCTTTGTAACCAGAATCCCTTCATCATTCTTTATGGGGCCAATATGATCTGTCCTCCATCTTTTACTATTTATGTACTTAAAGATCTTCTTGGGATTTTTCTTACTTTCCTCATTAAATTTCAGACTGGTCCCTAAAACATTTATTATTTGAAAATAATACCACTTTAAAAAATAGTACTATTAATAATAATTATAGTTAAAATAATATTAAAAATATTAATGTTGTGAATACTATTTACACTGTTACACAAGTGGAACTATACTGCACCTGAGCACCACAAACCAAAAATGCTATTTAATTCATTCATTTATATTTAAAGCAAACTCCCCCCTCCATCCGTGTCTCCATGGTTTATTTTGATGCAAAATAACTTTGAAAAACACCCCCCTAGCATTTCTGGCTGTGGTCATTTTGAGTAAGTGCAGATGATTCATGTAGCATTTACTTCCTGGAATCCACCTGCCTTAGCTCAGGCATGAGTCTCCTACTGAAGACTCCTGTGATGTATGCCATTATTTGCTTAGGCATGGAAATCAGGAAGTAACTGAAAACATGTAAAAAAAACAAGTAAATATTATATACTTTCCTATGCATTTACTAACGCTAACAGCATAAGGAATAAAAATAGCCAATGATGATTGAGAGAGTGAAGTTCTGCTTTAATATTAACAGTTGGCATAATGCCTGTTACAATGCTGGCATTTTAGTAAATGCACAGCAATGAATTATATCATTGCTACTCCTATCGCTATGCGTGTACTCACTGGCACTCCAACACAATTTGAGGTGGATGTACTCACTGGCTCCCCACCAGAGTTTGAGGTGGGTGCACTCATTGACTCTCCAACAGAGTTTGAGGTGGGTGCACTCATTGACTCTCCAACAGAGTTTGAGGTGGCTGTACTTACTGGATCTCCAACTGAGTGTGAGGTGGGTGTACTTACTTGAGGTGGGTGTGTTCATTGGCTCTGCAACAGGGTTTGCGGTGGGCGTACTCATTGGCTCTCTAACAGGGTTTGAGGTGAGTGTACTCACATGCTCAGAGTTTGAGTTGGGTGTCTTTATTGGCTCTCCAACAGAGTTTGAGGTGGGTGTACCCACTGGCCCTGCAACAGAGTTTGAGGTGGGTGTACTCACTGGTTCACTAACAGAGTTTGAGGTGGGTGTACTCACTGGGTCTTAAACCGTTTGAGGTGAGCGTACTCATTGGCTCTTAAACCGAGTTTGAGGTGGATGTACTCAACATCTCTGCAGCAGAGCTTGAGGTGGGGTGCACTCATTGGCTCTCTAACAGGATTTGAGGTGAGTGCACTCAACAGCTCTGCAACAGAGTTGAGTTTGAGGTAGATGTGCTCACTAGCTTTCCAGCAGAGTTTGAGGTGGGTGTGTTCATTGGCTCTGCAACAGGGTTTGAGGTGGGCATACATATTGGCTCTCTAACAAGGTTTGAGGTAGGTGTACTCACTGACTTTTCAACAAAGTTTGAGGTGGGTGTACTTACTGGCTCCCCAACAGAATATGAGGTGGGTGTACTCACTTGCTCTACAACAGGGTTTGAGGTGGATGTACTCACTGGCTCTCAGAGTTTGAGATGGGGGAGTATGCCCGGTCTGGGAAGTGAATAAAAATGTATATCCTTCCTGGAAAGGGGAAAAAGTGGAATGACATAGACACACAACACAAAGGGTGCTTGTAAATTAGTCTAGAAACAACTTAAGGCTGCTCTCTCTGGCAACTGACCATTTAACCCTAAGCAACACTGTCTTGTGACCAGCCACCTCACCTTCAGGACTAGGGGCTGGTGTGGAGATCAACAGAAGATAAAATGATCTTTAAATCGACCCTCCATTATTTTTTTTTAAAGGTAACTTTTATTGGTTATAAAACATAGCAAATTAAAATCCTAGTGAAGAAATGTTTACACAAACAGGTAGCATGGTAGTAAACAAAATGTCCATTAATTACAGAACCATCACAGAAAAGAAAATGGCGTATTTTGACCAGAACATAAAAAAGGAAAAAGAAAGAGGGGGGGGTGGGGGTGGATACATATTCAAAACATACAGAGTGAGTCAGATAAATTGCAAGATCAGGAGGTATCACTCCCTTCAGGCGCTATAGTGCTTTCAGAGTCTACCCAAAGTGAAACCCTCCATCATTACCCAACCAACCATTGACGCCCAAGATATTTACCGACCCCTTGTCAGAAACCATGAAATCAGTCCGAGACAGAGGTACAGTTAAATCACACTTGTTTAATAATAAAAGTAAAAAGAACAAACGTAGTCAAAACATAGCCAAAGTTCAGTAACCGGAACAGATAGTTAGCCAAGCCAGAAGTCAGGGATCAATGTAGTGGAACAGCAAGCAGGATCTGGAGCCAGAAGGGATGTCAGCAAAGCAAGTCTTGAACAGGATCGCAGGAGATAGTTTATGTGATGTTGACCAAGGCGAAGGCAGAGAACCTCTGGACTGGACAGCTTAAGTGGGCAGGACTGACGAGCAGGATCATCAACAGCTGAGTAACTGTGGAGAGATGGGAGCTGACAATTAGCTGACAGATGAGCGGCCAGCTCAGAGAAGGAAGGGCTGAGCCCAGCCCTGACACCCCTTTTTTGACCCCAGCCTTGATTAATCTCTTTGCAAGTCAATGTTGACTACTTTGGGGAGTACTGCACTAAACAAATGAAACAAATACCTCCCTAAATAGGCTACACAAGTAGTATCCCAAATAGCAAGGATAACTTGCCACAAATTTGTGGGAGTATTGAATTGTAAGTCTGTTGACTAGCTGCACATTTTCACTGGCAAGTTTTAAACTTGTAGAGCACTTGAAGAACAAGTTCTAGTTGACACTTTTCCAAGTTGTAGAAAATTTGTGTGGAAAGACTCTAGCAAGAGCAAAGTGGCAGTGGTGAGTCTTCAGCAAGAGCTCTGCAAGTCATAGTGCCCCCTGTGGTGGGATGACTATTGCACAACATAACTGAAGCAGAACTTGCAGCAGAATGTTTGCAAAGAAAGTTGATCTGGAGTCATGCGATGCGGACTTGCTGCAATTGTGCAACAAACTTGTGAAACCTGGCAAGTCTAGCAATAGCTTGGCAAGTCATTTTCAAACTTGCATACCAAATGCTTGCTATCTGGGATGTGGTGGAATCTTATAGTGATCGGTCACACATGATTGAAGTAGTGTGTGATCATTCAAGATCCATCAATACAACATTGTTTCCAGCTACAGCACCAATGACTAAACCAACCACAGATTTCCAAAAAAAGATAATTGGGTAAATCTGTATTTGCTTTTCATCTCTGCTATATAGTTGGTGTGACACAAGCCTTTTGGCTAAACTATACAGGTGGTTTTAATTCAGAGTTGCTGAGTGATTCAGCTATATGTGGCATCATATCTGATGCCACACCTGAATGGGTGCTTATTTACAAAACCACTTGCATACCTCCCAACTTTTTGAGATGGGAATGAGGGACACCTATCAGCAAAAGTATGCAGGCATAGGACACACCCCTTGCCACACCCCCTTAAAGGAGAATTGTACAAAAAAACAAGATTGGTTAAACACACAAGTGCTTTTTTTTACCACTACTATTCCTTTATATTGGCTTTTGGAATTTACAAATCAGATGAAAGGTTTAGCACTGGGAAACACTTTTTGATAGATAAAAAGTGCAATTTATATACAACTATATAGATCATTACAAAATGAGGGACAAATGAGGAGGAATGAGGGATAGAGGGACATTGCCCCAAATCAGGGACAGTCCCTCGAAATCAGGGACAGTTGGGAGCTATGCACTTGCATTGCAGAATCGATACGTTCCTATAACATGTGGCACTGCACCTGTTCTACAATATGTGTTGTGCCTTGCAGCAGTGCCATTCTTTGTGAATGGCAATCCAACCAGCGGCGTATTTTGGTTTTGTGCTGCCCTAGGCAGCCCCCCCATCTAAATGTGCTGCCCCCCCATCTAAATTTGTCCCATTCCAGCCGATTTAAAATTGCGCACACCTGTGCAACAACAACAAACACCGTAAATGTTATTATCCATAGGCGATTGCTTTCAAAGCCTTTACAGCAGGGGTAGGCAACCTCGGCCCTCCAGCTGTGGTGAAACTACAAGTCCCATGAGACATTGCAAGACCCTGACAATCACAGGCGTGACTCCTAGAGCTAGAGGCATGATGGGATTTGTAGTTTCACCACAGCTGGAGGGCCGAGGTTGCCTACTCCTAGTTTACAGGTTACCACTTTATATTTACACAGGAGGTCTGGTGCTAGAGCTACTGTCCATGATCTGATGTCCGCGGTGATACCTCACATATGTGTGACGATCGAGGTTTGCGTGCATGCGGGACTGACACGCGCTTTCGCATTTGCCAGGACAGGGGTACTTGCATTATTTTTTTTTTAATAATTTTTTTTTTTTTTTACACTGTTGCTTAATTTATTTATTTTTTAATAACTTTTATTGCTGTCAGAAGGAATGTAAACATCCTTGTGACACAGTGGCGGCTGGTGCTCAAAATTTTTAAGGTGGGGCGCAAACAAACTGAAAAAAAAAAACATCAATTGCAGCCACTGTGCCTCTGGCTCTAATCACGCCACTGCAGTGACAGGTACTCTTTATAGAGCGATCTGGTGTCTAAAAGACCCCAAATCCCTCCTCTGCACTTGAAAGCATTCAAAACACCAAGATCTGTGTCTTTGCGGTTTACTGTTGAGAACAGCCGATCCTGGCTTTGCTCGGCTGTCCAGACAGCCAGCGAACACGCTGGCTGGTTGCTTGTGTCTCCAGATGGGACTGGAGAGCCCGAGAGAGCCGCAGAAGGCGGCAGGAGGAGGTGACGTCCCCTCCTGCTGCTTGTAATAGCAATTGAGCGGCTAGTAAGCTGCTCTGAGTAGAACAGGAAAGACACATAATGAGAAGATTTAGATGCTGCACACCCCGAGTGATATGGAAAAAGGGAATTTTCCCCCAATGGGGGTTTTCTAGGCAGCAGAAGGGTAAAAGGATGATATTGTGTGGTTTAGAAATGGTTGAACTTTATTATTAACATAATCTCAGAGAGTGACAATGATAGTTAAAATAGGAACTGTGATACAGGACATAACACAAGTGAAACTGGCACAATGATATACAATGTTCAAGCGCTAAACTAGGATATTAATTCTGACGCGTTTCGACCCCGTCGGGTCTTCTTCATCTTCTATGTTAATTTACCTATTTACTTTATCTTATCTTATGGATATATCCATGAATTTAAATAAATGCTAATTTTTCTACAGCATCCAAATCCTCTGAAGAAGACCTGACGGGGTTGAAACGCGTCAGCATTAATATCCTAGTTTAGCGCTTGAACATTGTATATCATTGTGCCAGTTTCATGGAAAGTAATACTTTCCTTACTAGGGGGGTGTTTTTCCTTACAAATTAAACTGACTAGGAAGAAGCCTGGATCTCTAGAAAAACTAGCTGTATATTCTCCATCTGCTATAGAAGTTGATAGAGGTTGGACAGATTAAATTTTTAAGACTGGAGTTTGGACCCTTTCACGCAGTTTTTTCAGGCGGACCTGATCAGACCCTACATTCACCCCTATGGAGCAGCAGAAGTCAGCAGTGACATGTCCGCTGGCATCCACCGCTATCCGATCCTGTCCGCAAAATCCAGGCGGATGGTGGTCTTATTTTCCATCTGTCTGGCAGATCGGATATGATTGGATGAAAACGGTCAGGCGGTCCGTCTTCACCCCATCTCCCCCATAGAGGACAGCGGGGCTGTATCCGTCTCCGCTCTGCTCAGTATGCGGACACAGACCTGTCATCCGCCTGCTTTAACCGCTTGCCGACCGCTGCACGCCGATATACGTCGGCACAATGGCAGCGGTGGGCAAATGGGCTTACCTGTACGTCCCCTTTAATTGGCGGGGCTCGCGGGCGCGCACGCCCCCCACCGGGTACATTGTGACCGCGACCGCGTGTCCGCCGGTCTCCCGGCGAACGTGTCACGGAGCCGCAGAACGGGGAGATGCCTATGTAAACCATTCCCCGTTCTGCCTTGTGACATGACAGAGATCACCGCTCCCTGTCATCGGGAGCAGTGATCTCTGTCATGTGAGTGGAAGCCCATCCCCCCCACAGTTAGAATCACTTCCTAGGACACACTGAACCCCTTCATCACCCCCTAGTGTTTAACCCCTTCCCTGCCAGTGTCATTTACACAGTAATCAGTTCATTTTTATAGCACTGATCGCTGTATAAATGACAATGGTCCCAAAATAGTGTCAAAAGAGTCCGATGTGTCTGCCATAATGTCGCATAATGTCCCGATAAAAATCGCAGATCGCCGCCATTACTAATAATAATAAAAAAATTATAATAAAAATGGCATAAAACTTTCAACTATTTTGTAGACACTATAACTTTTGCGCAAACCAATCAATATACGCTTATTGCGATTTTTTTTACCAAAAATATGTAGAAGAATACATATCGGCCTAAACTGAGGAAAAAAATAGTTTTTTTATATATATTTTTAGGGGATATTTATTATAACAAAAAGTAAAAAATATTGCTTTTTTTTTCAAAATTGTCGCTCTTTTTTTGTTTATAGCGCAAAAAATAAAAACCGCAGAGGTGATCAAATACCACCAAAAGAAAGCTCTATTTGTGGGGAAAAAAAGGACATCAATTTTGTTTGGGTGCAACGTCGCACGACCGCGCAATTGTCAGTTAAAGCGACGCAGTGCCGAATGGCAAAAAGTGCTCTGGCCAGGAAGGGGGTAAAATCTTCCGGGGCTGAAGCATTTAAAGTTTATCTAAAGCCAAATTTTTTTTTTAAAAGTTGGTTTTAGATAAAAAGTAGAAAATGGCTAAAAGCACTATTCATTTTTATTTTTTTTTCACAATTTGTGTCCCATTGGGGAGAATTCCCTTCACTGCCTGCCTGTCCTGTAGACACAATAGGAATTATAATGAAATCTCTCCAAAGTAAGAAGAGTCCCCTGTTAAAATAGTGTCCCCAATTGAAGATTTCTCTTCTATTTTGGTCAGGTGACAACTCATATGTTTGCCTTTTCCCTTTCAGCTTAAACAAAAAATATAATGATGTATAAATGATTACAGAGCTGCTTTAATTTTTTTTTTTTTTTGTCTTTTATATCTGCCTGGAGTACAGATTTACATGGGGGAAAAAAAATGGGAAACCATATCGTTTTGCAATAATTATCACAACAAGCACATTGCATAATGTTGTGAAACAATGGCCACTGAGTGACGACTTGGCTCTGCAGCAATCTGTTTGCACAAGCAGGAACATTTATAAATCTATCATATTACTCCATCGTTTGACAGATTCTAAATCCTGAACACGTTTTCAATATTTAAAGGTCAGCTTTTTATACCAATATAATACTTTAAACCCCAATCCAGCTTAAACTTTATTTTTAATCTTTTTAGATTTTACGCCCCTCGCACATAGGAATGTCTAGCTGCTGTGCTGCCTCCCAGTACCCAGCCCCTGCAGCCTGTCGGAGTCTATAGCAGGGGCGCCCGATCCATTAGGGGCATCGCCCCATTTCAGGGCACCAGACTCATACAGTTTGTATGATTTTTTTTTTTTTGCAAGCCACGTGATTAGAGGCTGAGGCTCTAATTGGCTTGAAGAAAGGTTGGGCTCGGGGCGCAATGCTCCACTTGTGACAATAGCGAATTCATATTCGCTATTGTCTTCCGGCTTCTCCTCCCGGCCAATCAGGACAGGAGGTGGATCGGTTTGGCTGGGAGGAGAAGCTGAGGAAGCCGTGGAAGGGTGAGTGCGGCCGTTACCGTGGAGAGGCTGAGTGCTGGCGGACCTGGGGGGGGGGTTTGTTTGCTGACCCCCCCAAAAAAAAAAACGTTTAGCACCAGCCGCAACTGGTCTATAGGATTATCCCTGTAAAGTCCCTTGCACATGGGCATTCTGGTGTAGTAAACCAGATAGTTGAGACACATTTTAATGCACCTTAGCCATCTGGCAAAATGTAGAAGGTGACCCCATTAACACTATTGCAACCACAACGCTGTGCTTCATGGCAAAAAAAACTGGGGCGTGATACCTACTGCAGGTGTTCCTGCTTGCCAACGCACCCCATAGAAGTCTTTGGTGCTGTGCTGCCACCATGATGCAACCATGCCTTATATACAAAGTATGGTTAAAAGATGTTGCAAACAGCCCATGTGCTAGATCAGAATAGAAAGCAGCCTCAGCCTAGGCTCCTCTCAGGCCACCTCTATGATTAAACCCTGTGGGGCAAAATGCATCAGTTGGCATGGCCTGGGAGGACTCTAGGGCGAGCCTACTTTATATTCGGATCCAGCAAACGGGCTGTTGAGTGCAGCATCTTTCAAACATACTTTCTTTATAAGGCTTGGGTGGGAACCAGTGTCGGCCCATCCATTAGGGGCGCACGAGCACCGCCCCCCCTATCCATGCATCTGGCCCCCTGATCTACATGCAGGGCGCCGGATGCATAGATTCCAATAGGGTGGGGTTTTTTCTTTTTGTTTTTTTTGTTTTTTGAAGCACGTGATTAGAGCCAAAGGGTGGATTTGGGGAGCAGAGCACTGCTTTTTGAGCCCACCCAGTTGTGTGAATGAATATTCGCTATTGTAACACTGAGTCTCCTCCCGGCCAATCAGGAAGCGGGTCGTGGGACCCGTCACCCGATAGGCCGAAAGGAGATCCAATCGGATTGGCCGCCAGGAGGAGGAGGGAGGAGACGCAGGGGAAGAGAGGAAGCAGCCGGAGAGAACAGCCCAGATGCCAAAGCTGCCCGCCACGCTGCCCATAAGATGGGGTAAGTGCGGGGCCCCCAACCTACTGACTAACCGACCTCGGGGGGGGGGGTGTTGCCCGTGACCCTCGTGTCCTGGCCGGCTGACCGACCAGGGTGGGTGTTGGTTGCCGTCCGTGACCTGACCAACCACTGGTGTGTGCAGCCTATTGCGTTAGGGTGTGCACCCCAGAGCACAAACACACATGAGTGTATATGAGCAGAGCAGTGGACGGTGTCAGTAGTTTTTTTATTTGTATTATTTTTTTTTACAATTTTTTTTTTTTTCTTGTTACAAATTTTTAGCAGCCCTGTTGGGGGGCTTTGGTGAAATATCAAGAGTCTAACCCCTGATGTCTCAAAGGGGAATTTAAATTAAATATTTACTGCTCCCTTTTTCTCACTCTCCGTCCTGAAAACATCCCACCCAGCCAATGGGAGGAGAGGGAAGCTGGCAGCACTGCAAGGAGGGGGGGGGGGGACAGGGGAAGCCAAGAAGCAGGGGAAATTGGTACTGCACGAGGTGACTAGAGTGTGCCCAGGTACACCTGGCACACCCTGTACGCACGCCTATGGTGGGCACCATAGAGGTCGGCACCCACATGTAGCAAGTCACCGGAGTGGATCAGATGGCCACTTGGAGCAACGTTCTAAGCACAGGGACAGGGTCGATCCATTGAACACGGTTGCAGAAGTGAGAAGAGCATTCAGTGTGAAGTCCCTCTTCGATCGGGCATGCAGGAGGTGGCATATCGCCTACCGATCGCCTGCCAACCACTGCTGACAAAGGGATCCACCACAGATTGCGAGTTGAAATCTATGCCAAATCTGAAAGGGTACTAAATGAGGGACTGTTGGGTCTCCTGTGGGTGTAACTCTGCCATGTGTTCTTCTCCGTTGGGTGTATTTATAAGTTACCTTGTGCAACGAGCTGAAGCACAATAACAGCCCTATTGTCCAGATATGAACAAAGCCCAAACTGTCATTTGGCAGGAATAAGAACGCCATTGCACATGTTCACCTCTGCAAACTGCAACTCTTCCAGGCACTCTCTAGTCAGTAGAGGATTCAGACAAATCTTTTATAGGCAGGTCATTCCTTATCGTACTCTCTTTGTTGAAGAGAACTGGAGCCGAATGTTTCGTTTTGTTAAAAATGTTCAATTTTTCTTTTCTCAGCATTGAAACTTTTTAACAAAATGAAACATCACCATGAATGACAACTGTCTTTTTAATTTTTTTCTAGCTGTACATGTAAAAGGTGAACTTACAGTGATTCTAAAGTTTTTTTGTTTTTGTTTTTTTTTACTAAAAATAACAAACAAGTCATACGTACCTAATTATAAGATGAAACAATCAGCGCCACAAGTAAGTGATATTGTGATGTTTAAATAAGATAACCTAATAATAAACGTGCACAGCTGCTAAACATTCCAAGTGGTACACCACACTAATTTCAAAATGGATAGTAAATAAATAAATGTAGCGCTATGTGTAAAATTATAAATATAAAGTGCAAATCTATAAAATAAATAAATCCTACATATAAATAAATAGTCCATAAAATGAAAAAAATGAAGAGATAAAACATGAAAAACTCTTCTTGTGATCAGTGTATCCACACAATTCCACCACAGTGATTGTTCGTCCTCAAAAGGAGTGCGCACCACCACCAGTAAAAATGCGCGCTCACCTCCCAGAGGAGTCAAAACTCACATGCGGATCTCCCCACGAGCTCTTTGCTCTCACTTCCTCTTCCCAATCAATGGTGGGTAATCCAGATGGCTCTTTTCTTAATGGTAACTCAGCTCATTAATATCCAAAGAAGCGGATCATCTCCCAGCTCAAGATTCCATGAGCTCAGGACATGTAAATAATAAGTATAGAGACCATAGTGTTCTCCGTGTACAAATTTATTCAAAGCCCCCAAATAGACAAGTTGCACTTACAAAATAAAAACTTTAAAATCACATAAAAACCTCCAGAGTAGCACCGCCGTGTCCACATACAGAGTGCTTGGCTGGACGTGACTATCAGCTCCTCCCTTCTAGACACGTATCGGCCAATCACAGGCCTTCCTCAGTAGATCTACTGACTTTTTACTGGTGATGGTGTGCACTCCTTTTTAGGGACGAACAATCACTGTGGTGGAATTGTGTGGATACACTGATCACAAGAAGAGTTTTTCATGTTTTATTTCTTCATTTTTTCATTTTATGGACTATTCATTTATATGTAGGATTTATTTATTTTAGAGCCCTTTCACACTGGGGCGGCGTCGGCGGTAAAACGCCGCTATTATTAGCGGCGTTTTACCGTTGGTATGCGGCCGCTAGCGGGGCGGTTTTACCCCCCACTAGCGGGCGAGAAGGGGTTAAATACCACCGCAAAGCGCCTCTGCAGAGGCGCTTTGCCGGCGGTATAGCCGCGCCGTCCCATTGATTTCAATGGGCAGGAGCGGTAAAGGAGCGGTATACACACCGCTCCTTCACCGCTCCGAAGATGCTGCTGGCAGGACTTTTTTTACCGTCCTGCCAGCGCATCGCTCCAGTGTGAAAGCCCTCGGGGCTTTCACACTGGATACACAGCAGCGGCACTTTCGGGTCGGTTTGCAGGCGCTATTATTAGCGCAATAGCGCTTGCAAACCGCCCCAGTGTGAAAGGGCTCTTAGAGATTTGCACTTTATATTTATAATTTTACACAAAGCGCTACATTTATTATTTACTATCCATGTCATACTTACCTGCTCTGCACACCTAGTGTGGCCCTGATCCTCCTCTTCTGGGGTCCCCCGCCAGCGCTCTCAGCTCCTCCTCCCTTTCCGAGTGCCCCCATAGCCAGCCGCTTGCTACGGGGGGGGGGGCACTCGCGTGGGCTCAATTCCCAAGCCAGGCTGTGCGCATCCATAGACACACACACAGCATGGCTCGGCCCTGTCCCCTGCTCCCTCCTCACAGGATTTGATTGACAGCAGCAGAAGCCAATGCCAATCGATTTAGAACTCCGGCACACAGGCTTCTGTTGGAAGCCTTTTTAGCAAACACAACACAGACAGTCCACTGTTCTCACCATCAGGAAACCCGTCCTGAGGAATGACATGCAGCCATTGCTGGAGTGCATGTAGACAGGAAGTGGCTGCAAATACGCTGTGGGAGATCAGCAGCACTGAGATGTAACTAAGGATAAAAAAAGATTAAAGTAAAATTTTGTACTAAAAAAATAGGCAATTGTTTATGATGCACAGTGCTTTAAAAAAGGTAAATCTCATTCAGACATAAACAGGGTTTACATCAACTTTAAAGTAAACTGTTCTGTCAATGACTTGCAAAGTTTTAAAAACCACGTTTGTATGATCCTTTGCAGCCATTGATATATATATACTGTGTGTGTGTGTGTGTGTATATATATATATATATACACACACACACACTATATTGTCAAAAGTATTGTGACAACTACCTTTACACGCACATGAACTTTAATCTTGTCTTAGTCCGTAGGGTTCAATATTGAGTTGGCCCACCCTTTGCAGCTACAACAGCTTCAACTCTTCTGGGAAGGCTGTCCACAAGGTTTAGGAGTGTGTCTATGGGAATGTTTGACCATTCTTCCAGAAGCACATTTGTGAGGTCAGGCACTAATGTTGAACAAGAAGGTCTGGCTCACAGTCTCCGCTCTAATTCATCCCAAAGGTGTTCTATCGGGTTGAGGTCAGGACTTGATTCCGAGCATGCGTGAACTTTTGTGCGACAGACTTGTGTACACACGATCGGACTTTCTGACAACAAAGTTTTGTTGGCGGAAAATTTGAGAACCTGCCAGCAAACATTTGTTGGCGGAAAGTCCAACAGCAAATGTTCGATGGAGCATACACACGGTCGGACTTTCCGACCACCAACTTACATCCAACATTTCCCGTCGGAAAATCCGACCGTGTGTACGGGGCATTAGTTAATTGAACAAATGTTCTGAAAATGACAATTTTCTAACTAAATTCTACAAATGTAACGTCAACTTTACTTACAAAAAATCCAATTCACAACTTGTTTGCAGACAAAGGCAGAATTTTATTACCATTTGCCATGAATGTTTTTTTTGTGACCGTAACTATCCATTGCAATTTAGCTTTTATCCAAGATGGACTCTTTATGTTTTTTGTGTCATATGACCAGCCTTCTTATGTGGAGGCACCTGCTAATTTTAGATTTCTATGGTATTTAGATGGTGACACTATTTACAATCCTGATGTTGAAAACAGCTTTGCGGTGAGTGGGCGTGTATGTGTGTGTGTGTGTGTGGTGACAACGGGCGTGGAATGACAAAAGCCATGTTGATGCTGGGGACAATGTGGTGTTTGTGTTCTACATCTCGATGACAATGGCAGGGGAAGATTAATTTATAGATTCCTCATCTTATACTGAACTCTTACCCCAAATCCGCCCATGTTTACAAGATCCAGGACGTGTGAATTTCATAAGGAATGAGGAAAAAATAGGTGATGAAATTGTATAAGACGCTTGTCTGAAGGTCGTGACACAACAGAACCTGAATGGACATGCTATCATACCATTGTGTCATTCACAGAATATTCCCGCATGGTGGAGAACAATGATTTAGAAATGGGGATTAAATAAAGAATCCACTTTTCAAGTAAACCTGTCATGTACCTTTTGATAAAGTCAAATTATGATTTCAACACAGGTACCTACAGGTTATAAACATACATAAGATGTAGCAAAAATTTCTCACAAAACAACTAAAATCAAAAGTCCATGATTCTAAATGTCAATAGTCCATCACCACCATCTTAAAATTGTGGGAAATCATCCATACTCTTCCATTGTTTCTCCTGCTGCCACTCCAACCACCCAGTACAATATACACTATATTATAAAAGTATTGGGACGTCTGCCTTTACACGCACATGAACTTTAATGGCATCCCAGACTTAGTCCGTAGGGTTCAATATTGAGTTGGTCCACCCTTTACAGCTATAACAGCTTCAACTGTCCTGGGAAGGCTTTCCATAGGGTTTAGAAGTGTGTCTGAATGAATGAATGAATGAATGATTTATAAAGCGCTACAAATGCGAACTGAATCGCCTCAAGGCGCTGGATGCATTCTCTGATGTTAGCTTCTCAGAAAAGGAAGGTCTTTAGTTTTTTTCTGAAGGCCTGGTGGTTTTCTTCCATGCGGATGTTGGTAGGAAGAGCGTTCCATAGTCGGGGTCCTTGGACTGCGAATCTTCGTTCTCCCTTTGCTTTGTAGCGGTATTTGGGAATGGTAAGGAGGTTTTGGTTAGCTGATCGAAGACTGCGATTCGGTGTGTAGTGTTTTATTTTCTCGCGGAGATATGGTGGGGCGTTTCCTTGTACGCATTTGTGGGTGAGGCAGAGGGTCTTGAATGTGATCCGTTTCTTCACGGTTAGCCAGTGTAGGCTCTTTAGGGAGGGGGAGATGGATTCCCAGGGTTTTTTTCCTGTTAACAGTCTTGCCGCCGTGTTTTGGATGAGTTGTAAGCGCGCAAGCTGATATTGGGGTAGTCCTACGTAGAGCGAATTTGCGTAGTCGAGTCGGGAATTGATGATTGTTCCCACAACTGCCGCTTTGTCCTCTTCTGGGATGAAGGGGATGAGTCTACGTAGTTGGCGGAGGAGATGGTGGGATCCGCTCACCACTGATCCTATTTGTGCATCCATTGTCATTCCTGAGTCAAAAATGACTCCGAGACTCCTGGCTTTGGTGCTTGGGGAGATGGTCTGTCCAAGGATGGTGGGAGGTGTCCATGTAGTCTTTATTTTGGAATTTTTGTTAGCTTGTAGGAGAAGAAGTTCTGTTTTTGATCCGTTGAGTTTGAGGGAGCTAGTGGTCATCCAGTCGTCTATTAAGGAGAGGCATTTCTGTAATTGCTGATGAAGGTCTTTTTGTCCGTTGATACGAAGGTAGAGTTGGGTGTCGTCAGCGTATGAATGGAAACAAAGATCAGTTTTCCTGATGATATTGAGAAGTGGGCGGATGTATATGTTGAATAGTACTGGTGACAAGGGTGATCCTTGAGGGACTCCGCAGGAGACTGCCCGGGTTTCCGAGGTGAATGTACCTAGTTTCACTGTCTATGGGAATGTTTGACCATTCTTCCAGAAGCGCATTTGTGAGGTCAGGCACTGATGTTGGACGAGAAGGCCTGGCTCACAGTCTCCGCTCTAATTCATCCCAAAGGTGTTCTATTGGGTTGAGGTCAGGAATCTGTGCACGCCAGTGAAGTTTCTCCACCCCAAACTTGCTCATCCATGTCTTTATGGACCTTGCTTTGTGCACTGGTCCAAATCTTTTGGTGGATGGGGGGTTATGGTTGGCGTCGGAATAAACTCCGACGGTTTCTCCGACGGAACGCCGACGGAATTCCATTCGAGCGGTCTTGCCTACACACGGTCAACCCAAAGTCCGACCAAAGTCCGACTGTCCAGAACGTGGTGACGTGCAACACTTACGACGGCACTAGAAAAAGGAAGTTCAATAGCCAGTAGCCAATAGCTTCCGTCTCGTACTTGCTTCAGAGAATGCGTCGTTTTTGGTCCATTGGACCAGCATACAGACGAGCGGTTTTCCCGATAGGAATTGGGTCCGTTGGAAATATTTAGAACATGTTCTATTTCTAGGTCCGTCAGATTTTTTGAAAAAAAAAGTCAGATGAGGCATACACACAACCGGTATATACGATGATGGGACAAGATAGGCACTCTATGCTGACGTAGGCTTACGAGCTCGCCGCTCGTTTGGAGACAAGCGTTTTTGTTCTGCTGTATATGTGAGTACCTTCATGCTATTTAAATAAAATCAACTATTGTTAAACAATACTACACTATCCGGTATCCCCTTCTTCTCATTTACTCCTCCCGCACCCACCGAGGTACCAAGATACCTAGAGAATGCATTCTGGTCCAGGAATACAAGGAGAGGCAGCTATTACCAGCACCTGTTTCTATGCTGTTACCCCATTACCGTAAGGTAAGGGGCCACTTCTAACTAGCCTGTGGTTTATGCATCAAGAGGAGCCAGAACCCCTTTCCCGTTTCACCTAAGCACCCCACTTTGATACCTGCACATTGGCCGCTTTTGGCCTGAATCCTACTCATTTTGCGAGACAACACTTGCAAACCAAGTTAGGAATTTTAGAAATACAGTGCTCGGTTTGCGAAACGCTCGTTAACCGCGTTACTCGCAAACCGAGGTTCCACTGTATTTGTTTTTTTTAAGTCAAACAACTTTATTGAACCAAAAAGAACATTGACATTCTGGTGTCCATATAAGAAAACATCGGTCATCAACAGCCAGTCAAAGATAAATTTGCAGAATATATAGGACGTCAGTAAGAGGCTAAACAGCATTGTACATGCAACCAAGTAGTAGCAGTAGGAGAAATAAATTGCAGAAGCCTCATTTTAACCAACTCTATAGGGCTCAAACCGGGAGTATCGAGCCAGGGGGTCCATAGCCTTTCAAACACACCCGAGCAAACTCTATGTTGATACACATATCTTTCAAAAATAAGAGTATTGCCCATTTGAGTCACCAATTGTTTAACTGGGGGGGTGGGGGGGTTTAGAGGACTTCTAAAATATTAGAACTGTTTTTCGGGTCTGAAAAAGCAAAATTGCCACTCTAGTCAACTCTTCCAGCACACAATCAGTTAAAATACCAAGAAGGCAGTGCTTTGGGTCAAGAGGAACTGAGGTTTGAGAGACTCCATTAGGGCTGGTTAGGACCACTAGCCAAAGGAGATGTATGAAGTCTCCCCTGACATGCTTACACTTACAACGAAGCAGATCCGGCATCAGCTCATTTACCTAATTATTTTAATTTTTTCCCATTAAGAAAAGAACCGACAGTGAAAAACCGGGAGAAAAAAAGAAATGACAAAGAACATTAAATAGGTGAATTTACCTACTTACCGTATATACTCGAGTATAAGTCAACCCGAATATAAACCAAGGCACCTAATTTTACCACAAAAAACTGGGAAAACGTATTGACTCGAGTATAAGCCTAGGGTGAGAAATGCGCAGCTACTGTAAGTGGAAAAGAGGGTCAACAATGCCCATTTGCATGCCTCACTGTGCCCATTTGCAGCCATTGGTCCCCCGAACTTCAAACTCTGTAGTTAAGGGTTCCTAGATGCCCCCTAGCTGCAGCCAAAATTTGGGGTCTCTGGACCCAAAAGGTCCCGAAATGACATTGCTGCAGATGGACACAGTTGACCGACATTGGGGCTCCGTATCTCAGGGCCACTTAGTGCTAGTAACCCCATAAAGCTGGGGTTCCTAGCACCAAGTGGCCCCGAGATACAGGGCCCCAAAAATCGGTTCAGAAAATGTCAAGCACTTTTCTGCAGCAGAGAATGACATTTTCCGAACCGACTTTGGAGCCCTGTATGTCGGGGCCACTTGGTGCTAGGAACCCCAGCTTTGGGTATATTTATATATATATATATATATATATATATATATATATATATATATATATATTTGGTGTGCATACCCAGTGGAACTAGTACCACAATATATCCAAAGCTGGGGTTCCTAGCAGCAAGTGGCCCCGATATATGGGGCCCCAAAGTTGGTTCAGAAAATGTCAAGCACTTCTGCAGCAGAGAATGACATTTTCCAAACCGAATTTGGGGCCCCCGTATCTCGGGGCCACTTAGAGCTTTGGATATGTTGCGGTACTAGTTCCACTGGGTTTGCACACCAAATTTGGGGTTACTAGCACCAAGTGGCCCTGAGATACGGGGCCTCAAAGTCGGTTTGGAAAATGAAATTTTTTGCTGCAGAAAAGTGCTCGGCTCGAGTATAAGCCGAGGGGGGCACTTTCAGCACAAAAAAAAGTGCTGAAAAACTTGGCTTATACTCGAGTATATACGGTACTACTAAATATTAAAAAAAAACACCCTCTACGTAAAAAAAAAAGAGTAGATTTTTTTTCAACCAAATTTCCAATGTAAAATGTTTTGACTGTACATACCCTTTAAAGTGTACCTAAACCTAAGAACAAAAATGACATATTTTGCCGCTTACCAGTCCTCAGATGCGGTGGCTGCATTGGTTTACGTTTTCTGCAAGTACAGAAAGGCTCTTGTCACAAATCTTGTGTTCTTCTAACTGAACTGAAATCTCAGACAATGCTGTTGGCTTTCTCAGCTATCTTCTGTGAACTTCAAAGCATTGCTCCTCTATGTAATGGAAATGAGAAGAGGAGCAGCCCTGGGTGACGTTACTCCTTCAAAGATATGGTGTAGTGAGCGAGCTGACTTTAACATTTCCAATAAAGTCCATAAGCATATAACCTCTGTTGTGCTTTAAAGTGCTGAAGCTAAACCTAGCCCCGGACCATTTTGCTGGCCAAAGACCAGAGCACTTTTTGCGATTCGGCACTGCGTCGCTTTAACTGACAATTGACGGTGGCTGCCAAACAAAATTGAAGTCCTTTTTTCCCCACAAATAGAGATTTCTTTTGGTGGTATTTGATCACCTCTGCTGTTTTTATTTTTTGCGCTCTAAACAAAAAGAGCGACAATTTTGAAAAAAAAAACGCATTATTTTTTACATTTTGCTATAATAAATATCCCCCAAAAATATATAAAAAAACATTGTTTTTCCTCAGTTTAGGCCGATGCGTATTCTTCTACATATTTTTGGTAAAAAAAAATCGCAATAAGCGTTTATTGATTGGTTTGCTCAAAAGTTATAGCGTTTACAAACTAGGGGATACTTTTATGGCATTTTTATTAATAATTTTTTTTTACTAGTAATGGCGGCGATCTACAATTTTTATCGTGACTGCGACATTATGGCGGACACATTGGACATTTTTGACACATTTTTGGGACCATTGTCATTTATACAGCAATCAGTGCTATACAAATTCCGGATTCCTGTGTAAAGGACACTGGCAGTGAAAGGGTTAACCACTAGGGGGCAGTGTAAGGGTTAAAGTGGGGTTCCACCCAAAAAAAAAAAATACCTGAAAAATTCTAAAAAAAAAACCCAAAAAACATTTGGATATTTTTTTTTTTTTTTACTTACCTCTAAATGCCTGTTGCTAGGTGGTCCCTCGTAGTCTGCCTCTTACTTTGCCTGGGCTGGTGACATCACTTCCCCCTCGGCACAGGAAGGGCTCGGCTCTGCTCCCTCCCTCCTGTCAATCATCTGGGACCCATTACAGGTCCCAGGTGATTGAGCGGCCAATCACGGCGCGTGGCGCCGCTCGCGCATGCACAGTGGGTGCCAGGCTGTGAAGCCACAGCCCGGCGCCCACAGTTGAAATGCCGGCGCCGACGAGCGGAGGGGGGGGACGAGCGGGGCTTCGATCCCCCGCATCGCTGGACCCAGGGACAGGTAAGTGTCCAATTAAAAGTCAGCAGCTGCAGTATTTGTAGCTGCTGACTTTTAATTTTTTTTTTTTTTTAATGGACCCCCTGGGTGGAACTCCTCTTTAAGTATGTCCTGGGAAGTGATTCTAACTGTGAGGGGCGTGGCTACGTGTGACACGTCACTGATCTCTGCTCCCGATCACAGGGAGCTGAGATCAGTGACAGTGTCACTAGGCAGAAAGGGGAGATGCTTGTTTACATTAGCATCTCCCCGTTCTTCCTCACCGTGAGACGATCGCGGGTATCCCCGCGGCGATCGAGTCCGTGGGACCCGCGACCCGACTCACAGAGCTCCCGGCCGGCGCGCACGCAATGGCACAGTGGCAAATTTAAAGGGACGTACAGGTACGCCCATTTGCCCAGCCGCGCCATTCTGCCGACGTACATAGGCGTGTGCCGGTCGGGAACCGGTTAAAGCACAGCTGACTTTATATGCTTATGGATTTTATTGCACTTAGGAAACGTTAAAGTTGGCATTGATTTGTTTACAGGCACGGAGCACTTTTCATATATGAATTTATATATGATTTTTACATATGAATTGATCCACGGACACGGAGCACTGTGATCTTTTGAATTGATTTATGTGCTTATTTGCTTACAAGTACAGTAAAACCTTGGTTTGAGAGCGTTTTGCAAGACAAGCAACATTTTTTTAAAAATTTTGACTTGATATACGAGCGATGTCTTGATATACAAGTAGTGTCATGTTGCAACTGAGTAGAAAAGAGAAGAGAGGTGCCTCTAAGTGTAGCAATATGGTTACATTTAATGAAGGTACAACATTTAGCAACTCACATAGTTGATAATTAAAACAGGCACATATAAGTAAAGGGTAAGCTGTCCACATTCCCCCCTGGGGGGGAATGATTGAGTACCCTACTAGAATTGGGGGCAAGATATAGAGAGAACTCTGCTTGGGAATTTAACCTGATGAGGAAAATCAGGACTGACGGTACCATGTACTTGTAGGATGTTAGTATCTGAAATTAGGTAATGCATATTGATACTGTATGTGTGAAAATACATGACATTGTAGGACTTAAGCCCATATACTTAATGCCATCCTACCCGTACATACCCTCCCTCCAAAAACATCAGGGATGACTCGGACTAGTTTCTGGAGTAAAATGGCCTTGCGGCCTTTTATTTAAAACATATAATTTAACATAAATATATAAATAACTGTATTTCCTTAAATAACATGTTAAGGTAACTTACTCAGTAAGAACTATGACTATGACCTAGGTCACTGGTACAACCTCGTTAATTTAAAACCTGCCAGTCGGAAACCCCGGACACGGCATTATAACAACATACCCCAGTGACCTGGCATTTTAACTCCTGCAGGTTAACCCTTAGGGCCTGAAGGTACCAACTACAATCCCCATCCTTCCATGTATGGGTACCAGCAAAACTCCCATCATCTGGATGGGTACAATCAAACAACCCCCCATCCTTGGATGGGTACACATGTTACAACTTGTAACAGAACTTATCCTATTCAAGGAACAAACAACTACTGCCACAGCACGAAAGGGGTAACCCCTTACCCTTGCGAGCACCTCCACACACTAAGCCCTCTCTGTATGCCTTCTTGCAAGCCTAGAGACCATAGGTCCGTGCCCACCTCATTGAGATGTACACCATCGCTGCGCAAATAACGCCATGTGTCAACCTCCAACTCCCTGTGACGAATGGCTAAGCCCCCATTCCTTATAAAAAACCGGCTCACTTCTTTATTAACCTTTATCCTTGCCCTATTCACTTTTTTATCTGATAGGGCCCAGCGCCACGATAGCCTGCCTACCATGTCAGACCACACTAATACCATCTTGGGATAAGCGGCTTTTAAACGCAGGAAATCACACTTGATGTCCCTGATAAGGTCCCTCATGGATCTAGCCCCCATGTCATTTCCACCCACGTGTAATAACAATACATCAGGGGCCCTGTCCAGGCAAGAGAATCTATGCACTTCCCCCAATACCCTATTCCACTGCATGCCCGGAACCCCAATCCACCTGATGAGGGCCTCTTGTCTGGGGATGCGAAGCTGTCTGCCGTTCGGCCGAACGTCCGCTCTCTTGGCCCCCCAAAACACGTAGGAGTGACCGAGTATCCAAACCAGACATGCATCTTGACCTGTAGACAAATTAGATAATACAACCTCATGAACTTTAAACCCAACACCCCACTCATCAAACAACCCCAGCTAACCTTACATTTGAACCATGTTAGGGTGGACATACAGTTTGAATCTATCCGAATCCCATCTGCCAATACGTCTAATCACCTCCTGACTCAAACCTGCCCTGGCCGCCTCTGTGGCCGCCCCAATCCTAAAAGAATGTGATGAGAATTGTAAAGGGTCACATCCCACCCTGGCCACGCATTTCCTAAAAACTGTTACAAACTGGTATTTTGAAAGGCACAAACCGTCCACATGTATCAAGAAGGGGCCAGTAACGGTAGGCCTAACCAGGGGCGGACTGATAACTCATGGGGCCCCCGGGCAATAGGAGATTATGGGGCCCCTGGGCAATAGGAGATTATGGGGCCCCCAGGCAATCAGAGATTATGGGGCCACACAGTATACACACACACAGTATACAATCACACAGTATACACATACATGTACACACAGTATACACAGACAGATGTAAAAAAAAAACACAGATTTATACATACTGTCCCTGATTTTACTGAGGCTGGCAACCCTGATGGGGCCCCCTAGTGGCCCAGGGCCCTCGGGCAGTGCCCTAATCGCTCAATGGTCAGTCCGCCCCTGGGCCTAACCATCATGAAAGCTCCCACAAGCCTAACCGGGCATATGTCTTGCTCTGCAATCTTCCCAAACTCCAGATATTTTCCTCTCCCTGCTTGATCCGTTTTTGACCTATGAATCCATATGCGGACTCTATCTGCCCATACTTCAACCTCCCCGTGGAAAAGCCCGCCCGGAACCGTCTTTGACGGGCTCACCAACTCACTTATCCTCAGCGCCCCAAAAAAGGCCAGCGCGAACGCTGCTTGGAATAATGTGCATTCGTACTCGGATCTGCTGACCCTTTCCAAACTAAGCATCAACTGCTTAAGCATTTCAAAAGAGACAGGGCGCCTCCCGTCCCTCTGTTTATAAGCTTTTCTATATCCCTTGACTGCTTGCCGTAACCAAAATTCCTTCGTATGGTCCCGACTCCCTTGCCACTTAAAAAGGAAGGCCAAACCTGCCAATTCACGATTGATGGCAGCTGCCGAGATACCTTTTTCAAAGTCCCTAATTATAAAATACAGCACTGCCTTGTCCACGTCCGGATCATCTGATCCCATGCCCAAGTCCTGCAGAAAGGCGAACCACTCCTTCCATACCTTAGAGTAGGCATTCCATGTAGCCATACTCACGGTTCGCTGAATCCATTTTGCTGCTGTTCCAAGGCAATGTTCCATATCCAGCTGGGACAGGCGACCCCCTGATGATCTGCCTCTGGTGCCAACCTCGGGAACCTGTCCCACTGAAAACGAGACAAAGCGTCAGCCAAGGTGTTCTCCGACCCTGGTAGATGCACGGCATAAATGAACACATTCAGTTGTAAACAACGAAGTACTAGATGGCGCAAAAGCCTGACCACCGGCACTGATGCCGCAGTCAGCCGATTAACCACTTGCACCACCCCCAGATTGTCACAATTGAAGCGAACCTTCAGGTTTCGCAACGACTCGCCCCATAGCTCCATGGCCACCACAATGGGGAACAGCTCCAAAAGTACCAGGTTCTTTAAGAACCCAGCCTCCCGCCAAGCCGCCGGCCACATAGCCGCACACCAGTGGCCCTTACAAAAAGCACCAAACCCCGTTGACCCGGCGGCGTCAGTAAACAACTCTAGGTCCCAGTTGCTGACCGGCCCAGACATCCATAAAGCCCTTCCATTGAAAGACTCCAAGAATACCTGCCACACCCGTAAGTCCTCCCTGTGATCTCTAGTCAGACTCACGAAATGTGTCGGCGCCCGGATCCCTGCAGTGGCGGCTGACAGCCGCTTGCAGAAAATTCGTCCCATAGGGATGATCGGCAAGCGAAGTTTAGCTTACCTAGCAAAGATTGGAGTTGGCGAAGTTGCAATTTCCTAACTCCAATGGTCCCTCGAACTTCCTCTTTCAACTTCGACAGTTTGTCCTGCGGAATCCTGCATTCCATCCTCCTTGAATCTATCTCTATTCCGAGAAATGTGATAATCGCCGTTGGACCTTCTGTTTTTTCCGGGGCTAGCGGCACCCAAAATCTTTCCGCTAGATACTGCAAAGTACCCAAAAGCACTGCACATATGTTGGAACCCGCTGGACCCACACATAAGAAGTCGTCCAAATAATGGATGACTGAATTGATACCAGACACATCCCGTACCGCCCATTCCAAGAACGAACTGAACGTTTCGAAAAGAGCACAGGATATAGAGCATCCCATTGGAAGGCATCGGTCTACATAGTAGGCCCCTTCCCATTTACAGCCTAGCCATCTGAAACTGTCGGGATGAACTGGCAAGAGCCGAAAAGCCGATTCGATATCGGACTTGGCCATTAATGACCCCTGCCCATATCTCCTAACCCATGAGACCGCTGCGTCAAAAGATGTGTACGTAACCGCACAATCTTCCGGGGCTATAGCATCATTCACCGACCCTCCCTTCGGGAAGGAAAGGTGATGTATGAGTCTAAACTTATTGGGCTCTCTCTTTGGTACCACGCCCAAGGGAGAGACCACTAACCCTTGTAGTGGTCTTTCCTTAAACGGACCCGCCATGCGTCCCAATGACACTTCTTTTTCCAATTTTTCAGAGACCACTGCTGCATGCAGCAAAGCTGACCTCAAATTTTTGGCCTCAGGCGGCACCTCCGCCAAGGCACAAGGAATGTGAAAACCCTCCCTAAAACCTGCCTCCAGCGTGGCGGCCGCTGTTCGGTCAGGGTACCTACTGAGGAAAGGCCGCATCCTTTCCACTCGTACCGGAGTCCTCCCTCTTACCTGAAGTATCTCCGGCGCGTCCTTTTCCTTTTTTGAAACATTTAGCCAATGCATGGGATCCCCCGCAGCCGGAACACAAATGCTTGAAACAACAGTTGGCTCCAAATCTGCAAGTTCCCTCATTAAATTGCCAGCAATATCCCCATTTTTTCTCGGCCGGTTGTCCTGGGGTTGCTGAACCTCCGACCCCTGCCTGAAAAAACTGACTAGGGGCCCTCGCTGCCGTCATCAACCTCATCCACAAGCTGATGTCCTTGTGATCCCAGCGTAGATTCGGTCGCACCGCCATCCTCTGACGAAATTGCTCATCATAGCGTAGCCACGCCATGCCCCCGTATGTTCTATGGGCCTCACTAATGGCCTCTAGGTACACAAACAGCGCTGAACAATGTTCTGGCGCTTTTTCACCTACCACACTCGCCAAAATGGCGAACGCTTGTAGCCAATTGGAGAACGTTCGCGGGATCAAGCGATACCTACGCTTCTCCTCATCCTCCTTTTTTCCTTCCACCAGTTTTAACCTATCCAGATTAAATTTTTCTAGCGGCAGCAACGTGAAAATTTCCACGTACTCGCCTTTCCATATTTTTTCCTTTACCTCTGCTTTTAAATGAGCCCCCAAAGGGCCCTCAAAGCAGACATATACCTCGCTCCTTGCCGCATCTGCTAATCTAACTGAATCAGCTTTTTTCTCAGTTGTCTTCACCTGGTCCCCCGAAGTCGTAGCCACCGCAGTGCCAGAGGGGGGCACCACGACCGCTGAAACAGCTGCCTCCGGCGAAACCTGAACCTCACCCGCAACAGATGGGGTGGTCCCTGTCTGTGGGGTATTCCTCTCTGCTGTCCACGCAGTCGCCGGACCACCTCCTGACCCTGATTCCACCCGTGCTACAAGTTCTTTTAGGCCAGTTAACAACTCCCGCAACCCCTCATTCCCTGTTTGAGGCGCTGCTGCTGACGGTGGAGCTGATACCTTCTCCCCCCCCCCCTGGCCTGACTACACCCCCCGACCGTGAACAACCCCCCTGCACATTTTGTCCCAATAAATTATGTAAAAGAATAGTAACAGGATTAGAAGAATCGCACTCACCGGGCTGCACTGGACCGCGCCCAACAGCCGCCACTCCCGGAACCAGCGATGCTTGATGTCCCTGATCGTCGCCTCCGTCAGACCTGGACAGCTCTCCTTCCGACCGATCGTCGTGCTCGTTCGTCCTGCCGATTTCTCGTTGCACCCCACTTGCGGATGCAGTGGTTGCCGAGGGCCTGCGGTGCTGTGTACGGCCACTCCTCCCTTAGATACCGCTAGGCCCGCTGGATACCCCTGGTGATGGACTCCTGCGTCTACTGCTGCACGGGGTGCGTGCCGACCGTCTATTACCTCCCCTCACGTTGGCACTGGCGTCTCTCTCTGACCCGCTATCACCCTGCGGCGGACTACTGTCCATCTCGGTCGCCCGTGACCCTCCTCCACTTGCCGCGGTGCGTTCTTGTGCATCCCGTGCCCTCCGTCCCTCTCCTGCTGACCTCTCAGGGGGCTGTAAGCATCTGCGCCTGGCTGGGGCGGAAGAGCCGAGTGCGTTGCTGGGCACCCTTCCCCCAGTCCCTCCAACTTTCCTCCGATTCCCCCGGGCCTCTCCTCGTCCATCCCTCTGCCTGGCCTGTATGATGGGTGTCTGGGCCTCTCCCGCTGCCATCCCCTGCTGCGCTGTTCTAGATGAGCCCATATCAGCCTCAGGGCTGTATCTCTCTGGTGGACGTGATCGCCTTGCCCTGGGAGTTGGTGACCCCCCCCGCTCACCGTCGCCCCGCCGTCCGTGATCAAACGCAGCTGCTCCTGGAGCCAGTCCGCGCCCTTAGCGGTAACCGCCGCTCTCAGCTGCTCTACAAAACCCTCCATCGCTGCCAGGCTGTGTATCAGGAAGGGGAAGGTGGAGAGCTGTGAGGTGTGCTTCTAATCTCGTCCACCACCACTCTCAAACTGACGTCACTTCCCCTTCCTACATCTCCTACACTTTTCTTCCTGCAGCCCCTCCCCTTCTCTAAAAGGAGAAGTGTAACCCTTTCAGGGACAGGCAGATGTGCAGTCCAGCACTGTCATGCCGTCCCTGCGCTTAGGGTCACCCTGGCTCCGTGACTCTCTTGAAAATCTATTGCTGACTATGTTGTAATGCTGATTTGTTAATAAAAACTTTTCTGTTTAAAAAAAAAAGCTGTCCACATAGACCGTCCTCCACACCGCCATTGACGTTGTCCCTTCCACACTGAGCTCCATGAGCGGTTCAAGCCTCGCTTTCAAAACACTTTACTGCAGGTTAGTCTTTCCGGTCATGGTTACAGACTGACAGCGGTGAGGAGGACAGTCTATGTGGACAGATTTACCCCGGATGCCTGCATACTTAGATGTGCCTGTTATAATCATCAACCATGTGCGTTGCTAAATGTTGTACCTTCATTAAATGTAACCATATTGCTACACTTAGAGGCACCTCTCTTCTCTTTTATACTCTGGAGCTCCTGCTGGATTTCGCTTCTAATCCCCTTGTGGAGGCTTCCATTTTGTGGATGGACATTTTATGGTTACACAACCTGGTCACATTGCTATAATCTTTTCATATGGACTATAAACTGAAGGACTTATGAATAAATGATTGTGGAACAAATCATCTGAGTTTCCATTATTTCTTATGGGGAAATTTGCTTTGATATACAAGTGCTTTGGATTACAAGCATGTTTTCGGAATGAATTATGCTCGCAATCCAAGGTTTTACTGTACTAGTACTGGATAGGTAACACAAGTATTGCAGTTAAGCACTTTATAGGTTAATATGCACATATACTGGTATACCCAAGGAAGTTAATGCAGCATAAGGACCGGTATGCGTCAGTCTATTACATACTATACATTATATATATTTGTTTTGGAGTTTAGATACAATTTAGGCCGCTTGGTTTGTTTGTAGTACAACTCTGTCTAATGGTTGAAGTGCAGTAATAATTCATGTCATTATCTCGCTGAGGTGTGAGAACTTAAGCCAGCAATCGATGACATGTCATGCCAGATCTACATTTACTCTTGGCGGAGTACGCTCATTGTTGACTTTTTTTTTTACACCTGAACTGAGCTATTGTCACTAAATTCAATGTTTATTTGTTCTAGTCCTAGCTTGGTGTCACCTGCCTCCAGCTGGATAAAACAAAGTCTAGAGCAGAAAACGTACCGAACCCCTTAAAGTGTAGTTATACTCCAATTTCACCAATGTCATTAAAAAACCAAAACCAAAAAAAAAATAAATAAATAAATAAAAAAATCTTCTCTCAGTAGACAATATAGCTTGAAGGTTTTTTAGCAAACTTTTCTGCAGAACCTCACTTTTCTCTCTTCTGCAGGACGTGTTGTTTCACTGTATCCTTTTTCCTTGTCAAAATAGTTTTATTGAGTACAAAGATTATGTTTAGATAACATTGAATAATAACATACATTCAATGTAAGGAAGCTCATTTACAATTATAGAATAGTTAATTCATTAATAATATCATAAAACAAGACAATATATTCTAACACAAGACAATATGTTTAAAAAGGAAATAAATAAATAGGAGAGAAAAAAAAAACTTTGGAGTCCTTGTCCATTTCGAAAGAATAGAATTAAAAGAGTTATGTAAGTTCTGTTACATCGTTTGCCTTGTTTTATTTCTAGACAGTGATTGAGATTATTATTTAAATATCAATTAGAGCTTCAATATCGTAGAATAATATAGTATCACTGTATCCTTTTTCAAACCGATTTCATAATGAGAGGATCTGCTTTTATTATTACCATGTTACTAGAGATGAGTGGGGTGATTTCCGCAAAAAAAAAAGACTTTTCCATGAAATCACCAATTTCATTGTCGAGAACACAAGTGCGCTCAGTGAGCAGCTTGGGTGAAATTTGCTTCAAACATTTTTTCTCATTATTTGGAGAGGTGGGTGTTTTTTGTTTTTTTTTAAAGCGTTTTTGGGGATGTTTAATTTATTTAGTGTTCACTTTATTTTTTTATATTTTTTTACTTTATTACTTATCTTTAACCACTTCAGACCCAGAAGATTTTAACCACTTCCTGACCCGAGCACTTTTTACAATTTGCCACTGCGACGCTTTAACTGACAATTGCGCGGTCATGCGATGCTGTACCCAAATGAAATTTGCGTCCTTTTTTTCCCCACAAATAGAGCTTTCTTTTTTTTTCCGTGTTTTTTATTTTTTTGCGCTATCAACAAAAATAGGGCGACAATTTTGAAAAAAAAAACACAATATTTTTTACTTTTTGCTATAATAAATATCCCGAATTTAAAAAAAAAAAAACACATTTCTTCATCTGTTTAGGCCAATATATATAATAACAGAAAGAAAACTGCGCTAGAAAAAACAAAACTCAGTGTGTGCACACATATTGTTTTAAGTCCATCCGTAGCATATACACAGGTGTCAATTAACAGTCCGTGCAGAGTTCACAAAGGTATGTATCCACATCTTCAATCAAGGTGACAACACACTTATAACCACCGCAGAAATAAGTGTAGAAGATAGGACAGTCCTCCACCTATAAGCCAACTGCCTCTTACCAGCTCCCTTGATCTCTGGTAAGGAGATCAAATACGCTTTTTAGCTTATGACCCAGCTACAGTCTTGGGATGAAACATCAGATAAAGTCTCTGTGGTTTCCTTAAATGAGTCTCATCAGCACATCCATGGGCCAGTCATATGAGAGAAAGAAAAGCTTCCATAGTGTATAACGTCTAAAACTTTTATTATTAAAAAAGTAATGCACTTACATCAATCCGGATTAATAAGGCATCAATCAGAAAACAAGCCGGCCGGCTCTCTAAAAACAAACGCCCGTAACTTCCGGGACTGCGTGTTGGTATGTTGGTGGCGTCAGCACGCCGCTCTCCCTATGCCGTTTCGTCAAACCTGACGTCGTCCAGGGGCACGGGCGGCGTGCTGATCACCACCAGTTATATCCTTATTCATCAGAAGAAGGACCGCCCAATCCTGAGGTCCGAGCTGTCCGTGATGCAAGTGCCGCCATATTGCAATGGGGCAGATGCCAGTAAATTGCCAGGGAGACGTTCCGATATTTAATGGGTATTCTCCCTTAGCCTAAAGTGAAAATGTGTATACTCTACTTGTATTTTATGGATAAAGAGGGGGCAAAACTCAAGATATGCACCTCTCTTTCACATAAATATTACTATCAGTGCCGATACTATGAGATCAGCAGAGCGGAGTGGTGGCATCTAGTGGTCAGATTCCAGATTACATGTTTAATTGCCCTGAATGTGACTACTAGATCTAAACATAGGAATCTGAAAGCATAAGTATTAGCACATATAATAGAATATATATTATACTGCCCCACCACTGTAGAAAAAAGAAAAACTACAAAAAATAAAATAAAAAATAATGATAAATAATTAAAAATGATTAAAAATAATTAGCATACGGGTGCACTTCAGCTCCATAGATCATCTGTTGTCTGGCCACAGAAAATATTGAGCACTCTTCTAGATACTAGAAAAGGCAGAATGGGCACAAAAACAACCACAATGGCACAACCCCTACTTAATAGGGATTACTTGTCATGTCTAGGGTTAAGTTTGTGAAAAACCACATTGTAAAGTGTAACATACCAGAAAAAATGCAAAATAAAGTAAAGAAATATTACAAAATGGGCCTTAATGTATACCTCCCACCCTCACGGTGCCACAGGGAACTCAGGACTGGTTCACATATAGTTTCCCTAACTGTTATCGATAAAAGAGTTGACATCTGTGTCTATATTGAGGCCATAAGGAGTGTAACATCGTACTCTATGGATCCACGCCATTTCCATCTTGGATAGTTCCCTGACTAAAGATCCGCCTCTCCAGTGTGCTTCATACTTATCTATTGCTAGAAAAATTGTGTTAGCCGGGTCCCGATTGTGAACCATATCGTAATGTTTGGAAACGGAATGGAATTTAAAGCCTGTTTTGATGTTGGTTATGTGTTCCCCGAGACGGACCTGCATGGTGCGTTTAGTTCTGCCTATGTATTGGAAACCAGCAGGAGTATCAACATACTGGGTTAGCCAATGCTTCCACTTTTAATCCTCCTGGTTCTCTGGCACCTTCTCTAAGGGTATTTAGGGATGTGGTCCTTCGAGATCTGGATTCCCTTAAAGTGGTTAATCATAAGATCAATAATACACTGAAGGAAGGATTGGATTCCCTGTGTAACAATAGGGGAATTGTTATCCGGCCTGCAGATAAAGGTGGGGGGATAGTAATTCTTGATAGGAGAGACTATTTACAGGAAATGTCTAACATTGTAGGCGATCAAGACACGTATACCCTCTTACCGGGCAACCCAGTGATCAAATATAAGAGTGACTTAGAAAAATTAGTAACCAAGGGACACCAGGAAGGGATACTCAATGATAAAGAGAGAACCTTTTTGGTCCCCAAGGCTCCACGGGTCCCGATACTTTATTGTTTGCCCAAAATCCATAAGAGTCTGACTTGCCCCCCGGGACGACCCATAGTCAGTGGCATCGATTCGGTCACGTCCCGGGTGGGCAAGTACATAGACTTCTTTTTGCAACCCCTAGTACAGCAAATGCCTTCTTACATAAAGGACACTAAGCACGTGATACACTTACTGTCTCAGCTGAAACCCAATAGTCGAACATGGTTGGTTACAGCGGATGTAACTTCATTATACACCATAATTCCACATCAGTTGGGATTTGCAGCTGTTAAGCATTTTCTTAATGCACTCTCCAAAATTCCAATTAAACAGCAGGACTATATCATGGAGCTATTGGACTTTGCGGCGAACCATAATTATTTTTGGTACAATCAGGAGTACTATCGTCAGCAAAGAGGGGTTGCTATGGGCGCTAAGTACGCCCCTAGCTTGGCTAATCTTTTCATGGCCAAGTGGGAGGAGGACGTCATCTATAAGGACCGTAGTCCACACCTGGTCTTTTGGGCCAGGTATATAGATGACGTCCTCCTCCTTTGGGAAGGATCTATTCCCGAGCTGGATGAGTTTTTCTCCCATATCAACAACAATGAAAGGGGGATAAGGTTTGTGCATGAAGCCAGCCAAGAAAAGATCAATTTTCTAGATTTGACCATCTATAGGGAATTAGACTCTTTCAAAACGATCACTTTTTTCAAAAAGACGGATCGAAATGCATTTATACCCCTTGATAGTTGCCATAAGGATAGCTGGCTTAAGTCGGTACCTATGAGCCAGTTTGTCAGGATGAGGCGTAACTGTTCAAATGTGGAAGACTTTAGAGTTCAAGCAAACATTCTGAAAAAGAGGTTCCTGGAGAAGGGGTATGATGGTGAGCCACTGGAGATCCTCATAGAGCAAGTAGAAAGACGGGACAGATCAGAACTTTTAGATATGGCCCCCAAAAGAAAGATAGAGAGTCCTGTCATCCCCTTCATCACTTCCTATTCAACTCAGCATTACCAAATCAAAAAAATTATTAGTAAACATTGGCACCTGTTGGGCAACGATGGACTGATCAATACTTTTTTACCTAAAAAACCTCAGGTAATATTTAGAGGGGCCCCCTCGTTGAGGAACATTATTGCCCCAAATGTAGTTGACCCTCCTGGTAAAAGACTGTCCTTCTTCCAAGGTCTCTCTGGCTACCACCAATGCCGTAGATGCCAAGTTTGTAAGCTCAATCTAATTAAAAACAAGAAAACAGTATCATTTGCTTCTACTAGTACCTCTAGGGAGCACAAAATAGAACCATTCATAACATGTAGTTCCACTGGGGTAGTGTACCTGCTCCAATGCCCATGCGGTTTCCAATACATAGGCAGAACTAAACGCACCATGCAGGTCCGTCTCGGGGAACACATAACCAACATCAAAACAGGCTTTAAATTCCATTCCGTTTCCAAACATTACGATATGGTTCACAATCGGGACCCGGCTAACACAATTTTTCTAGCAATAGATAAGTATGAAGCACACTGGAGAGGCGGATCTTTAGTCAGGGAACTATCCAAGATGGAAATGGCGTGGATCCATAGAGTACGATGTTACACTCCTTATGGCCTCAATATAGACACAGATGTCAACTCTTTTATCGATAACAGTTAGGGAAACTATATGTGAACCAGTCCTGAGTTCCCTGTGGCACCGTGAGGGTGGGAGGTATACATTAAGGCCCATTTTGTAATATTTCTTTACTTTATTTTGCATTTTTTCTGGTATGTTACACTTTACAATGTGGTTTTTCACAAACTTAACCCTAGACATGACAAGTAATCCCTATTAAGTAGGGGTTGTGCCATTGTGGTTGTTTTTGTGCCCATTCTGCCTTTTCTAGTATCTAGAAGAGTGCTCAATATTTTCTGTGGCCAGACAACAGATGATCTATGGAGCTGAAGTGCACCCGTATGCTAATTATTTTTAATCATTTTTAATTATTTATCATTATTTTTTATTTTATTTTTTGTAGTTTTTCTTTTTTCTACAGTGGTGGGGCAGTATAATATATATTCTATTATATGTGCTAATACTTATGCTTTCAGATTCCTATGTTTAGATCTAGTAGTCACATTCAGGGCAATTAAACATGTAATCTGGAATCTGACCACTAGATGCCACCACTCCGCTCTGCTGATCTCATAGTATCGGCACTGATAGTAATATTTATGTGAAAGAGAGGTGCATATCTTGAGTTTTGCCCCCTCTTTATCCATAAAATACAAGTAGAGTATACACATTTTCACTTTAGGCTAAGGGAGAATACCCATTAAATATCGGAACGTCTCCCTGGCAATTTACTGGCATCTGCCCCATTGCAATATGGCGGCACTTGCATCACGGACAGCCCGGACCTCAGGATTGGGCGGTCCTTCTTCTGATGAATAAGGATATAACTGGTGGTGATCAGCACGCCGCCCGTGCCCCTGGACGACGTCAGGTTTGACGAAACGGCGTAGGGAGAGCGGCGTGCTGACGCCACCAACATACCAACACGCAGTCCCGGAAGTTATGGGCGTTTGTTTTTAGAGAGCCGGCCGGCTTGTTTTCTGATTGATGCCTTATTAATCCGGATTGATGTAAGTGCATTACTTTTTTAATAATAAAAGTTTTAGACGTTATACACTATGGAAGCTTTTCTTTCTCTCATATGACTGGCCCATGGATATGCTGATGAGACTCATTTAAGGAAACCACGGAGACTTTATCTGATGTTTCATCCCAAGACTGTAGCTGGGTCATAAGCTAAAAAGCGTATTTGATCTCCTTACCAGAGATCAAGGGAGCTGGTAAGAGGCAGTTGGCTTATAGGTGGAGGACTGTCCTATCTTCTACACTTATTTCTGCGGTGGTTATAAGTGTGTTGTCACCTTGATTGAAGATGTGGATACATACCTTTGTGAACTCTGCACGGACTGTTAATTGACACCTGTGTATATGCTACGGATGGACTTAAAACAATATGTGTGCACACACTGAGTTTTGTTTTTTCTAGCGCAGTTTTCTTTCTGTTATTATCTTGTTTAATGTGGGTATCCCATATTTTTTAACTGCAGCTTAATTACGTGTACAGACAGCAGATTATATTTTGCATGTCATATAATTTTTACTGACAGCGCTGTATTTTTTATACATTTTGCTATTAGGCCAATATATATTCTTCTACATGTTTTTGGTAAAAAAAAAATCACAATAAGTGTATATTGATTGGTTTGGGTAAAAGTTATAGCGTCTACAAACTATGGGAAAGATTTATGCTATTTTTATGGCATTTTTATAATGTATATATTTTTTTTACTAGTAATGGTGGTGATCTGTGATTTTTAGTGGTACTGCGACATTGCGATGGACAGATCGGACACTTTTGACACGTTTTTGGGACCGTTGACATTTATACAGCGATCAGTGCTATACAAATGCACTGATTACTGTGTAAATGTCACTGGTAGGGAAGAGGTTAACACTAGGGGGCGATCAAGGGGTTAAATGTGTGTTGTTATTATTATTATTGTTATTTATTATTATTAATTCATTACGTTCCATTCCGTTTTTTCGGATCATTCATAACTTCGGATAAATTTGTATGTGTTACGTTCACTAACAGCCAAATTTGAAAGGAAATTACAATACCTATAATTTAAAAGTTACTAGTAATTACTAATAGTTAAGTTATTATTAGTTAACTATTATTTCAGATTTCCGAATTTTCGAATTTACAAATTTACGAATTCACTAATTTACTAATGTACGAATGTACGAATGTGCGAATGCCCGAATTTACGAATGTGAGATTTTATCGAATTTACGAATATTCGGGAAAAATTCGTTAAACGGGTTTTCGTTAATTCGGATATTCCCGAATTAACGAATTTGTCGAAATTTGTTAAAAAACGAATTCGGAACGAAATGAATTGCACATGCTTAATGTATGTCATTTTTTTTATTTTGCCATCATTTCCACTTTAAAGTTAGGGGTTAGCAACAGACTTGTTTTTCTGGAGTGGTCTATTACTTTTAGAATTATGGCAAAAAAAATGACCTTTTCAGGTGTAATAAATGAGTTTTAATTTGTTGCAGGGAATGATAGACTCTGCTATACACAGCACTGTTATGCCATCCATCTCCGAAGCACATTTTTCCTGGACGGACTTATTCTATAGTGACCTGTATCCGGCGTACAGAGGGCCGTCACCAGGTAAGCCAGCTCATGGAGTTGTTTTTTCGATCCTTCTATCGCATCCATGCAAATATTACCACTACTGTGTAAGCAGCAACAATTTACATACTGCTTTAAACTACTCGCCGACCACGCATTGTACATATACTGCGACAGTGCGGAAGGGCTGTGCAGAATCACGTATATATACGTGATTCTGCGTTTCTGGGTAGGGTCGCATGTGCGTGACCGACCGGCTGCGCAGTGATTAGTCACAGCACATGCTGATCACGGGGTCCTGGCCAGTGATTCACCAATGGCACCCAGCGATTGGCTCTGAGCATCACAGAACACAGCTCTGTGAGTGTAAACAACACACAGTACACACATAAAGACTTGTTAAGCACATATTTAACCCTTTGATCACCCCTAGATGTTAACCCCTTCATTAGTACAGTGACAGTAGATATTATTAGCATTGATCACTGTAATAATGTCATTGGTGATGTCAGTGGCAGTTAGTTGGTTCCCACAAAATATCAGTTAGTGTCAGATTGTCCGCCATCCTGCTGATCACCACCATTACTAGTATAAAATTTTTTTTCCAGTTTATACCCCATAGTTGTAGATGCTATAACTTTCACGCAAACCAATCAACATACACACGGGCGGACTTTTCAACATCAAACGTCCGACGGACTTTCAACGGAGTTACGACGGACTTTCGGGAGGCCGGACTTGCCCACACACGAATGGACTAAAGTCCGTTCGAAAGTCTGTTGGTATGAACGTGATGACGTACGAAGGGACTAGAATAAGGAAGTTGATAGCCAGTAGCCAATAGCTGCCCTTGCGTCCTTTTTCATCCGTCGGACTAGCATACAGATGAACTGATTTTTCGACTGGACTCGAGTCCGTCGGAAAGATTTGAAACATGTTCCAAATCTAAAGTCCGTCTGATTTTCGACAGAAAAAGTCAGCTGAAGGTCCGATGAAGCCCACACACGGTCGGATTGTCCGACGGATTTGTTCCGTCAGACCAGTCCGGTCGAAAGGTTTACACGGCATTATTGGGATTTTTTTTTTACCAAAGACATGTAGCAGAATCCATTTTGGCCAAAATTTAAAAAATGGCCTGGTCATGAAAGGGGTAATACTTTTCAGAACTGAAGTTGTTAAACATATTTGTACCTTCACATCAGTCTCTGCGCTCAAAGAACTTACGGTCAAAAGGTCCATGTCTCACAAACATACATACATACTAGGGCCAATATAGACCAGAAACAAATAACGACCAGCATGTCTTTGGAGTGGAGTCCCTGTAGAACAACTAAGATGTTTCTATCTTGAATCTATTGGTATTTGGCTATATGGCTTTGATATAGCTGCGCAGTCAATACAAATCTTCCTTGCCTCTCAAGCTCCCCTTCAATGGAGGGGAAGCGTTGCCACCCTAGGACAGGGCCACATAAGATTTGCTCCTCTCGTTTTTTCCATAATATAGGGGGGAGGTTTTTCTGCTAAAGAATAACAGTATACAGAGGCAGAGGGCACAGAAATTGATCAGCTCACAGGATTTGCCGGCACTGTGGAGAGGCTGCTGACTTTTAATAAACTTACAAACGAGTGGAACTCCTCTTTAACCGACCAAAGAGAAGAGAAGTTACCTCGGAAAAATATCAAATCCAAGCAAACACAAGTGTACTGCAGATGCAATATAGGATAATTACTACTTATAACTGACAAATACCACAATGTAGAATCTTAGAGCTACCACCCACTATCATTAGAAAGCAGGTTCTGTGCCTGATTATTACCTCTTAGCCAACAATGAAAAACAATAGAATATCACGTGGTTCAGCAACCTTCTCCACATTGTCAATTAACAAGCATCAGACAACCAGCGGTGCCAGTGAACAGTAGCGTGCCGTAGTTGTATAGTTTGTTTTACATTTTTGCATTTATAGTTTACTGCAAATGAAGAATTAAACTTGTTAATTATTATATTAACTGGTGCACATAGAAAACATACACATTCAGATCTCAGATCAGCTCCAATTTATGCACCTTCAGACCTCAGATCAGTTCCAATGCCTGCACCTTCACACCTCAGATTAATTCCAATTCCTGCACCTTCAGACCTTAGATCAGCCCCAATTCCTGAATCTTCAGACCTCAGACCAGCATCAGTTCCTGCACCTTCAGACCTCAGATCAACCCTAAAGCCAAATTCCTGTGCCATCAGGCCTCATATCAGCTCTTATTCATGAACCTTCAGACCTCAGACCATTCCCAACCCTGCACCGTCACACTTCAGATCAACTCCAATTTGTGCACTTTCAGACCTTAAGATCAACCCTAATTCCTGCACCTTCAGACCTCAGATCAGATCCAATTCCTGCACCTTCAGACCTCAGATCAGCCCCAATTCCTGAATCTTCAGACCTCAGACCAGCATCAGTTCCTGCACCTTCAGACATCAGATATAATTCCTGCACCTTCAGACATCAGATAAGCTCCAATTCCTGCACCTTCAGACATCAGAAAGCTCCAATTCCTGAATCTTCAGACCTCAGATCAGCCCTAAAGCCTCGTAAACACGATTAGGCAAATTTTTGTCCATTTTTTGTTGCATGATAGTCTCATATCGAACGTGAATTGGTTACTCAACATACGAACTTCAAAAGTGATGTAATGTGTTGAATTATGTATTATATGTATTTTTGTCATTTCTGAGCATGTGTAGTCTTGCTCTTACAATTTTTTCGGACGAGAACTGTGCTAATTAAACGAAAATTGTACATTGTGTTCACGTACGCTAAAAATTTTACACCCTGCACATTCAGTTTTTGTCATCCAATAATTTTGAATCGGCTGTCGAAAACACCATACTATGATCTGCAAATCGGCAGATCGTTCATTGGACGGAATTTTACTTCCGATTTTCTTATCGTGTGTACAGGCCCTAATTCTTGCACATTCACACATCAGATCAGCTCCAATTCCTGCACCTTCAGACCTCAGATCAGCTCCAATTCCTGCACCTTCAGACTTTAGATCAGCTCCAATTCCTGCACCTTCAGACCTCAGATCAGCTCCAATCCCTGCACCTTCAGACCTCAGATCAGCTCCAATCCCTGCACCTTCAGACTTTAGATCAGCTCCATTTCCTGCACCTTCAGACCTCAGATCAGCTCCAATTCCTGCACCTTCAGACTTTAGATCAGCTCCAATTCCTGCACCTTCAGACCTCAGATCAGCTCCAATTCCTGCACCTTCAGACCTCAGATCAGCCCCAATTCCTGCACCTTCAGACCTCAGATCAGCCCCAATTCCTGCACCTTCAGACCTCAGATCAGCCCCAATTCCTGCACCTTCAGACCTCAGATCAACCCTATTCTTGCACATTCGCACATCAGAGCAGCTCCAATTCCTGCACCTTCAGACCTCAGACCAGCATCAGTTCCTGCACCATCAGGCTTCAGATCAGCTCCTATTTATACACCTTCGGACCGCAGATCAAACAAAAAAACGCACCTTCAAAACTCAGATTAGCCCCAATGCATGCAACCTTAATACCTGAGATCAGACCCAATCCCTGCACTTTCAGACCTCAGATCAGACTCAATGCATGCACCTACAGACCTCAAATCTGCCTCAATGCATGCACTTACAGACTTCAGATCAGCTCCAATTCCTGCAACATCAGACCTCAGATCAGCCCTGATTCCTGCACCTTCATACCTATAGCAGTGGTAAAACTAGGTGCCGTTGAAAAAGACATTGTGTGACCGCCCTAGTAGACAACTGATAGTCAACCAGTAGACCTCCAGCTGTTGTAAGATTAATATTCCTCGCAAACTGAAACGTTTACATAGACTCAAGTACTTTAGACTATGCATCAGAGACTCTATTGGGGAGATCTCTCATCACTTTCTGTCCTGAAGACACAACAGGAAGTGGAAAAAAAAAATCCCTCTACAGTGAGGGGGAAGTCATCACAGAGTTGTTACTAGAAGAGGTGTCCATTGGAAGAGTTACCCTCACCTTCTGTTGACAAGTGTAAACTTCTCAATATCCCATCACCTTTCTGTCCCAGAGACAATGGCCCCCAGGACCAATAACGAGGATGAATCTCTCCAATGGGGACAAAAACAACATTTAAACATGTCAGAGGTGCTAACCCTTCCCCGCTCTATCCACATTGTAAAAAAAAAAAAAGGGTAATTAATGTTTCTGTCTATGTGACCATTGTCACCAGAAATATAACATTTCTTTGGAAAAGGAGGTCAGGAAATCTCTCCCAATGAGGACATCTGTTGCAGTGACTATTGTCAAAAGTAGCATTTGCCCTCATTTTAGAGAAACAACTCATTTCTTGTTCTGTCTCCAGAACAGGATGTGAGAGGAAATTTCCTCAATAAGGATGCAAACAGTTATACAATATTGATAAATATTCTAACCCCTACCCACACTCCAAAGCTAAAACAGAAACTGTCTGGAGTTCCCCAGGATTTGGTTTGGAACAGTTTAGTTACCTATTTATTGCCTTGGCCCCTGGCACTCACCCGCGGGCACATGTGGTGATTTGGCAGGACCTGGCATATTCCCAAGATCTGATGACACACTAGTTGATCCAGTTTCACATGCACTCGAACTGTAATAATATCTTCCAGTAAGGGATATTGGTCAACATTCAGAGTGACACTTATTAATCAAAATAACTGGCATTCTTTCACATGCCTAAAAGTGGCAGAGTCATTACCAAGGGATGCTAATTAACACTCGTCATTAAGATTGATTGATTCAGATGATTAAAATTAAACAGCTCAGTGTCTGTAAAGGTTCTCGTTTATCCAGGTCATGGTATAGCTAGTAGTAATCTCATGTATGTGTTCTGTAATAATAAATATGTTTCATAGTTTCTCCAAGCCACTTCTTCAGTTCCAATGGTCAGGGAGATACTGCATTTATATTCACACAGGTAGCCAGGGCTTTTTTTCAGCAGGAACGCAGGGGAACGCAGTTCTGGCACCTCCAAAACTGAATTTATGTAATGGCAAGGGGTGCTGGGATGTTCTGGAGGGTCAAGTAATGCTGGCTGCTGGGGAATCTATTGATGGTGGAAGGGATCTATTTTTGCAGAGAAAGGGGGTCTATTGTTACTGTGGAGGTCTTCTGTTGCTCCAGGGGACCATTTGTTACTGGAGTGGGTCTTATGTTGCTGGGGGGTCAGTTGTTGCTGGGAGGGATCTGCTGTTGAGGGAAGGGTCTGTGTTGCTGGCTGCTGGAGGGACTATTGATGCTGGCTACTGGGGAATCTATTGTTGCTGGAGGGATCTATTCTCCCTTGGGTGTCCATTGTTGTAAGATCTATTTTACTGCTTTTATTATCATTAACAAATTCCATACAAAAAAGCACCACAAGATGATACTTCATTCTGAAAGGGGTGGTACTGGGAGGTGGGTAAGGGGTGGGGCCAAGGAGCGGGGCTTGGAGGTGGGTAGGGGGCGGAGTCAAGGGGTGTCTTGAGAAGAGAGGAGTTCCTGCACCTATTCTCTTAGAAAAAAAAATCCTCTGCAGGTAGCACAGACACCTTAATCAGTCACCATGAATTGTGTACATGTTGATTGTTCAAGAGCAGGACGGGAGATGTGAAAGTTGTGGAACTACCTTCTTCCTGTTACATAATCCCATTTTTGGTGTCAGGAAGTCTGCATAGGTGTTAATTATTCAGGTCACATGGCTGACGGTATGAGTTGCTTTCAAATGATGAGGGGAACAACTGGTTTGCAAGAAGCATGAAGGAAGCCATCTTTGTTGAACTAACCAACAACCATCCCTCAACAAGGGTGAGAGCCTTCTGCGCTGTCTGTCTTCTAGATATAATATCATCACAGTGTTAGCCAGCACTACAGAAGAAAAAGATTTGGGGGGTACTTATATCAGATGATTGCAAAATGAGCAAACAGTGTGACCAGGCAGTGAGAAAAGCAAATAGAATTCTCGGATGCATCACTAGAGGGGTCACCAGAAGGAGGAAGGAGCTCCTGATTCCTCTATAGATCTTTAATTATCACTAGAGGCATATCTCCCGATTTTCTCTGCATTGGGGGGACTGTCCCTGATTTGGAACAAAGTCCCTCTTTCCTCCTCATTTGTCCCTCATTTTGGTCTGATCTATACAGTTGTATATAAAATGCATGTTTTATATATTTTTTAAAATATTTCCTAGTGCTAAACCTTTCATCCAATTTCTAAATTACTGCATTTGTAAATGTCAAAAGCCAATATAAAGGAATAGTAGAGGTTTAAAAAAAAGCACTTGTGGGGTTATTGGGCACCGATAGGCTGCATTGATGGGCACTGATAAGGTGACACTGATGGGCACTAATAGGCGGCACTGGTGGGCACTGATAGGTGGCATTGGTGGGCACTAATAGGTGGCACTGATAGCTGGCACTGATAGCTGGCACTGATGGGCACTGTTGGGTGGCAGTGATGGGCACTGATCGGCACTGGTAGGTGACACTGTTAGGCAGCACTGCTAGGTGGCACTGATGAGGCACTGATTGGCACCACTGGTGGGCATTGATAGGTGGCACTCGTGGTCATTGATAGGTGGCACTGATGGCTGCCACTTATGTACTGGTGGGCACTGATTTGTGGCACTGGCAGGCGGTACTCAAAATGTTTTTCCTTTTTTATTTTTAATACATTTTCAAAGATTTCAAACAAACTTCTTTCATGTTGTCATCATGGGGTATTGTTTGTAGAATTTTGAGGATAACAATGAATTTAATCAATTTTGGAATAAGGCTGCAACATAACAAAATGCGTAAAAAGGGAAGCGCTGTGAATACTTTCTGAATGCACTGTATGAGTCAAGCCAAGTTGGTTGACTAAATAATGGCTTCATTGAATGCTCTGATGAAAGATTTTTCAGGGTTTATCTACGAACCTTCAAACAAAAATCTAATGATAGATGACCAGCTTTAGTCACTATACTTTACAATAGTCATGCTGATTATTTGACTGTGATTGGCCCCTGAACAGAAAAGTGACACCGCAATGTTAAAAAGAAAAAAGAAAGAGCACGAACATTTCCAAAATTTCAGCTTCTTGCAAAACTTTGGCCAGACTTTGTGCTAAACGTTGATGCGCCGTGCTTGAATCTTCTATGGTAATGTGATCAGACAGGTGACATTAAGATATATCGCTAAGAGATCATCAGAAATTAATGCTTACATTAATGCATCTGTAATTACCAATCTGTCATCATCATCAAAGCTGTGCTGTTTTAATACCGGTGTGGCCTGTACTTGCAGACTCGGGGATTTCCCCTCTGTCAGATAGGCAAATCAGCCATACAGGCTTAAGCAAGCAGGTATGTGTCACTTGGAATGCTTCACTCCTCCTCCCCTATATGTTCATTAGTAGGATTCATCAGATGTAAAGCTGTTCAGCTTCAATCAATAAAAATACTATTTTATTCATATGTGTTTTTATTGAAAAACAAGCAATACATGCAATACAGCTGAAAAGCTGTATAAAAATTTTGCGCTATGTTGCTCCTGTATTTAGGGTATAACATGGTGCAAATGAAACCTGCTACCCCCAAACCAACTCCCCCGCAGCTGTGCAGGGCTACAATGAATGAACTACAAGTCTCATCTTCCACCGTAGCAGACTGATTTGTAGTTCCCAAGGGAACACAAGTGTGGTGATCACAGCACTCGTACTCCATTGACACTTCCTACAGCTCTTCATTAGAGAGCCTGTACCTTGGTCTGGACAGGGAGCTGGAGATGGAGTCTGCAGGAGTTTGGTATTGCACCATGATTGTGGTTGTATTGCTTTGCAGGCTGATTTGCAAAAAAAATTAATAAATGCACATGATTTTCCTGCAAATGTATGTGCTTTTGTTTATTTTTTTATATTTTTTCAAAAACTGGAGTTAGTCTTTAAAGCGGAGTTCCGCCCAAAAGTGGAACTTCCGCTCATTGGAGCCACAATTGGCACCTTTCGGGGGGAGGGGGGACAGGATACCTGTAAGGCAGTAAGGCTACACTGCCGGGTTCCGGTACCCGCAATGGCGACGGCAGCACCAGACAGCTGATGGAAACATCATCTCCGGTGCCGACATTGCTGGACTCGTAACTTGTAACACATGGTAGAAGCCCACAATAGCCTACAGAACGGGACAGCAGGAGACATTCCATCACTGTTTCCTCACTGTACACCCCACTGTCCACGTGACTACTGCCCCCCCAGTCCACCCCGCTGCCCTCCCACCCTGCTTACCCCCGTCCACTCTGCTGCCTCCATCCACTCTGCTGCCTCCATCCACTCTGCTGCCTCCGTCCACTCTGCTGCCTCCGTCCACTCTGCTGCCTCCGTCCACTCTGCTGCCTCCATCCACTCTGCTGCCTCCGTCCACTCTGCTGCCTCCATCCACTCTGCTGCCTCCGTCCACTCTGCTGCCTCCGTCCACTCTGCTGCCCTCCATCCACTCTGCTGCCTCCGTCCACTCTGCTGCCTCCATCCACTCTGCTGCCTCCGTCCACTCTGCTGCCTCCATCCACTCTGCTGCCTCCGTCCACTCTGCTGCCTCCGTCCACTCTGCTGCCCTCCAGTTCACTCTGCTGCTCCCTGAAGGATCGAGTAAGTAAAAGTGCTTCTCCAAGTCCCTTAGACCTAAACAAGCAGTTAACCCTAGCTGCACCTGGATTTTTAGGTTTTCTGGAGTTCAGCTTTAAAGGCAAAAAATAGGGAGGGAATTATTAAACCATAAAGCAGGCCATGTCTATCTATCTATCTATCTATCTATCTATCTATCTATCTATCGATCGATCGATCGATCGATCGATCTATCTATCTATCTATCTATCTATCTATCTATCTATCTATCTATCTATCTATCTATCTATCTATCTATCTATCTATCAATCTATCTATCTATCTATCTATCGATCTATCCCCTTTATATACTTGTACTTCCAAAACTTCTAGTGTAAGGAAAGGTACAGCTAAATTATAAATTATATACCCACAGGCATACAGCTGTTTCAAACTTTTTGGTTCTCAGTGCAAGGTATGGAACATATCATGTAAGATTTGAAGGAGGACCCAACCATGATAGCTTGTCCTCTTATGAGACCTGGACTGGCCTTTGGGCACACTGGGCATTTGCCCGGTGCATCGGGGGCCCCCAGGCCGCAAGTCCTGGCAGGAGCTTGTCCTGGTTGGTGACCAGGCCGCTCGGCGGGAGGTGGGGAGCGGTCGAGGTCTGGACGGGGCTGACACAGGCCGTGGTCGTCGTTCGACTCCCACTGTGCAGCCATACCCGTGTCTCTTCTCCCACTGTAGTGTAAAGATCCATATCTTCTGCAGAAACTGCACATGCGCCGGATTCAGGCAAAACAAGCCATGCGCCAAGCTGCATCCAAAGAGGTAACTGAACCTAGTTAACTCCTTACATGCTGAGTGGTTGGCGGGGACACAGGCATGACACAAGCTCGAGCACCTTCAATATTAACAGTGAGGATACAGGATTTCACAGCGACTGTAGCATGAATATCGGGTAGGGGTGGGGGGGGGTTAGGGATATGTCAGTAGGGGTTAAGGGTCGGTAGTTGTGGTGGGTAGAAGGCCAGTAGGTGTGGGGGGTCTATCAGTGGGGGTGGGGGTCTTTTGGGGCGGCAGCAGTTGGTGGGGTTTGCGTTGCATTGCGGGGAACCTGCTTGGTCCAGGCCTGCCTCTTACAGTGAAGTGTGTTAAGAGCAAACAAAGACACCTTTCTTTAAATTTGCCTTTTCGCAACCTTTTTACCCCAGAAGAACCCTTGAAATAATTTTCAAGTCTTGGGGAACCCCTGCTAAAACCAATTCATTGGGGGTGAGTGGGAAGAATGTCTCTAATATTGGTGGCCAATAGAAACAATGTCGCACTAAGAACAGCTAAAAGAATCAAAGAACCCCAAGCAACATCTGAAGGAACCCTGGTTGAGATTGGGTTCTCTAAACCACCGCAAGGTGCAGAATATCTTTATTTTCACATCAACATAACATGGAACAATGATTGATCTACAGAACATTTTTATTTAATTTTTTCTTCATCTATGATTATATGGTTTCAGTTATTTTTTACCTACATTTCTCTTGCTTATCTCAGATGTGCCTTCTCAATGGACCTCTGTACTCCCAGAACATTGGAGCAAGGACCACGTGTGTGAGTGGCTTCAGTACTGCTGTGACAACTACAAGTTGGATGCCACCTGCATCCCCTTCCCCCAATTCAATGTGACAGGTCACCAGCTCTGCAGTATGACCAAGGAAGACTTCACAGAGGCTGCGGGGGCCTGCGGGCATTACCTCTACAGCCTCCTGCAGGATATTCGCACACATGGTAAGCTGGACTGAAGGACCTCCACAGGCATATGTATTTGCATTACCTGATAGCAAGAAAAAAACATAACACAAGGAATTCCCATGTACGTTACTTTAGGAAAAAGTATCAGAACTGTAATATACTGTACATCCTTGGGGCCCTTTATTGTTTAGGGGACTGTTTCCATTTTGTAACATTCATATTCTGTTAATATTCTGCTTCAACTTTTTTTTTTCAATAGAGGGTCCAGATATATACCAGGAAACTCCAGACTCATTAGCCTAGCATTGATTTGTAGTTCCCTCCTGGTTACGTGCTACCGAGGTTAGGTAAATGTAGTTCTTTCGTTTCTCTGTAATCAGTGGCGCTGCTGCTTGTGATTGCTCTGGTCTGCGCTGAGTTTTACAGGCTGTGGGTTTGACTGCTTTGCCCTGCCTTCTGGATGGTTCTGGAAAGTAGTGGGCCGGGAGAGTCAAAACTGCTCTCTGAATATTTACAGTATGTGGTCCCAAGCTATCCTTGGGGGAGGGTGCCCAGTAGGTGGCTGGGAGGGAGCATAAATAGTTTGAAGCTTTGAGCAGGAGGAGAAGATCACAGTCTGATGGGCCACTTCCCTTCTAGGCAGTCCAGCTGCGCTTCTAAACTTGTTCATCAAGGTCCCAGCTGTAATAGCTGTGGGGCCTATTCTACTGAATTTTACTGGAGCTGATCAAGGGATATGGGGGGTCTGGTCTGAAGAGCCCACAGGAGACATGTCTGGCTGATATTGGAAGGAGGCATCCAAATATCCAAGGACATTTGTGAGTACAGGCCGACGTGTGAGACCCAAGTGATTGTGTGTTACAAGCATCCCTCTGGCATCAGTATCAGCGTGTGCTAAAAGGTGGTCACTTCTTATGGTGTCCCTGAGAGGCTCATTCCATTATTTGCTGCTGCAGGGACTGAGCTAGGAAGCTTTGAGAAAGAGACAAGTGTCCTCAAGTTACTATTTACCGTTGCTGGAATATCGCACATTTACAATCGATTTCAAGTTTAATAAAGCATCACTCAACAGGCCCTGTTGGGAGTGAGCCCTACAGATAATATGCAAGATGTTTAAGGGAATGCCAAGGCATCAAAGCTGGGTTCCAGGTATGGCAATTTTTACATAGTTATATTGGTCCAACTTGGACCAATGTAAGTATGCATGTGCCTCACGCTTTGGTTGGACTGGCTTGACCTTTGTCTTTTTCCAACCTTATCTACTATGTAATAATTCAAATACAAACAGTGCAGCGCTGAAATAAATAAGTAATTCGTAAACAATAAATTAATTATTAGTGAACAATTATTAATAAGAATTTTCACAATAATGGGTTAAGAAATTAATAAATTTGTGACTCCAATCATGGAGAAGGGAGCAACTGAAATAGTCCAAAGTGAGAAGGATTCAAACGTTTAATTAGGATAATAGTCCCACATTCTGTGATGGAAACTGGAAATCGCAGGATAGTCAAAGTGTCACCAACCAAGCTCAAGTTGCACTCATCGAAAAATATGTGACCCCTTTGTTATGAGTGGTCTATGTGCACTTTATCTATAACCTCAAAGCCAGCATCCCAGACTATGGAACCATCCTTACAAACCTCCAGGTAGCGAGCACCTTGGGGAATTTGGAACTCAATAGTCTCAATAGCTGATACAGTCTTGCTATGTATGGCAAGGGCTCCCAACCAGGGTTAGAATCCATAATGGGGGGCAATGAATGAAAAGATACTCCATATAGTGCCATGACTAAGGACTAACGTCCAAAACGCACAGGCTGTTTTACAGCTTTGTACATGTATTTAATAAAGAAATACCATTTTGGATGTCATCCTGAGTGCTGACCATCCCTTTCCTTACTCCACATTGTGTATTTCCCTTTGTTAAAATCAATGTATTATAAAAAAATTACACTCACATGGGTAGATCGCAAATAGACGTGAAAAACACCAGAAACTGAAATTCCTCTAGAGACCAAAATGGCTGACAATCCTTTGTGCATGCGTGGTAGCATGTGTGCGTAGCTCCACCCCGCGCGTTTCGTCACATGTGACATCGTATGGGGTACTGTGTAAATCTAAAGCTGGCCATGCTAGTAGATTTTTAATCTAACGTTTGTACAAAATATAAAGGTTTGTATGAAAATTTTCAGTACCTTCGATGACTTGATGAATGTCATTAGAAAGTCCTTAATTTTGCTTGCTTATAACACTCAATTTTGGGACAAATGTGTAGTGATATTGTATAGTGGGTAGATAATTAATTAGTAGTTATTATAATCTTCCGCAGCAACTCAATTCTTCCAGAGAGATGCACTTTATTGACTTCCAACACAGAACAAAGTCTTGCAACAGATGACAAAATCCAACAGAGTAACTATGACAATGAATACAAGCCTTCAGTGTCCCATGTTTCCTAGACCTGTGCCTTCATAATCACACAGAGTGAATAGACTGAACGCCAGGTTATATTCCCTATACACTGAATGGCTGAGCAATTTGATTGGCCATTTCTATTAGGCCTTTGATGTGCTTCTGTCTTTCAGAGTGACAGGCAATGACCCCTAGCCGTAAACAACTGCCCTAATTTGCATTCTTGCATATTAACATTAACATAGCCCGGAGTCACTATCTGTCCCCTTTGATATGTGGATTAAATCTTGTTTGGCCACTTCCCCTTTGATCAACAAGTCCCCTTTGATATGTGTAATTGAGTTGGCTCGGACAACTCAACCATTGTCAACTGAAATCTGGCCTGGTCAATCTTGTACTGTATGTGTACATATATATAATAATAATATAAAATCCCACCTAAATCTACCAACATATTACAACAAAATGGACTTCCCTAAACAAAACCCACATACACTGTTAGAAATTTGTTCATTCAAAATAAAATTTTCCATTCTGCCCCTTCGAATTTTCTCATCGCCGCAGTCTAAAACAAATGTAAATTTAGCCCCACTAATGATTAGAAAATAGAACAAATGTGTTTAAAATGAAAATTTTCTAATAAAATTCTACTAGTGCATGTAGCTAAAGCTGTAAGGGTATTTACTGGGTTCAAGTCATCCATCTATAACAGCGCAGTAAAGCATAATCAAAGGGGAGGAGGGAGCGAGCCATTATGTTTTAACAACCAAGGGGGGGAAATGGGTTGAGAAAACTGACTTCTTTGGAATTAAACTACGTCTTTACTTATTTCTCAGGAACTTCACTTCTGTCCTGTACTGAAGAATTGCCTCCTGCACACCGCGTGGAATGTAAGTAACAGATCCAGTTCCTTTTAAAAGGAAATCCATTGTCAAATTCTGCAAATTCTAGAAAAACACTGTGAAATGAAGGGCTTGTAGCAACAAAATCACCTTTCCATAGAACTAGGCCCTGAGCCTAGTTCTTTGGAATCACATTCAATTCCTATAGGGGTAAATGAGTTTATTTACAGGTTGTCATTGACTGGCTATAAATAAATGACTCTGAGCAGCGTCTAGACTCTGTCTATAAATTCTATCTATCAATCTGAAAAGAACATGATTTTATAGGGAAGCAGTTAAGATCAACCTGATAAACTTGTAAAAATGAGCTTACAGCACCACCTGCTGGTTGAAAAAGTGTTTATATTTAGTATATTATTTTAATTCCTTAACATCATAAAGAACATGAATATGAAAACACTATATTCACAATGGTCAAAGCAACAATACACAGTTATAATTCACATATCTGAAACTGTCTTTTCGGCTAAATTTGTAATTCTGTTTAGCCACTTTGGTCATTAAAGTGTTATTAAAGTCAAGTTTTTTTTTCTTTTTTTAAATAACAAACGTTATATTTACCTGCTCTGTGTAATGGTTTTGCACAGAGCAGCCCCTATCCTCCTCTTCTCAGGTCCCCATTCGGCGCTCCTGGCCTCTTCCTCCTGCCAAGTGCCCCCCTACAGCAAGCAGCTTGCTATGGGGGCACCCAAGCAGGCTCGCTCTTGAGCCACAGCTCTTTGTGTTCATTCAGACACATGGCTGCGGCTTGGCCCCCACCCTATCTCTTGGCTCCCACTGCTGTCTCAGCCAATGAAGAGGGAGAGTCCCCTTAGAGCAGAGGCTCTTATGCACATCCCTGGATCGAGTTGCGCTCAGGTAAGTATTGGGGGGCGGGGGGATGATACACACAGAAGGTTTTTTTAACTTTATGCATAAGGTAAAAATCCTTTAGCCTTTACAACCACTTTAATACACACTATGTCACCAAAAGTATTGGGACGCCTGCCTTTACACGCACATGAACCTTAATGGCTTTCCAGTCTTAGTCCGTAGGGTTCAATATTGAGTTGGCCCACACTTTGCAGCTATAACAGCTTCAACTCTTCTGGGAAGGCTGTCTACAATGCTTAGGAGTGTGTCTGTAGGAATGTTTGACCATTCTTCCAGAAGCGCATTTGTGAGTTCCGGCACTTATGTCAGGACTCTGTGCAGGCCAGTCAAGTTCCTCCACCCAAAAACTCGCTCATCCATATCTTTATGGACCTTGCTTTGTGCACTGGTGCGCAGTCAGGAAGGGGCCATCCCCAAACTGTTCCCACAAAGTTGGGAGAATGGAATTGTCCAAAATGACTTGGTATGCTGACGCCTTAAGAGTTGCCTTCACTGGAACTAAGGGGCCAAGCCCAACCCCTGAAAAATAACCCCACACCATAATCCCCCCTCCACCAAATTATTTAGACCAGTGCACAAAGCAAGGTCCATAAAGACATGGATGAGCAAGTTTAGGGTGGAGGAACTTGACTGGCCTGCACAGAGTCCTGACCTCAACCTGATAGAACACCTTTGTGATGAATTAGATTACGAGCCAGGCCTTCTCATCCAACATCAGTGCCTGACCTCACAAATACGCTTCTGGAAGAATGGTCAAACATTACCATAGACAAAACGACTGTACAAAAATGCTGCAAAAATGCCAGAAAAAACGCCTGTAAAATAGCAACGCCTAGATGTGAACGGAGCCTGAATTTCAGAAAATAGGATTATTCTTTCTACTTTATTCTATTCTAATCCTTTATTTTCTTTTCTATTTTATTTTATTTTATTCTGTTATTTTATTTTATATTCTATTTTGTTCTGTTTTACATTATTCTTTTATTGTCTATTCTGTCCCTTTTTTTCTCTTCTATTCTTTTTTTCTATTCTTTTATTTTATATTCTGTTCTGTTTTACTCTATTATTATTTTTTTATTCTATTCTTTTCCTTTTATTTTATATTATATTTTATTCTCTCGGAAATTCTAATTTGTTTAAAAAACAATTCGAATTTCATCTGTTATTTCGGATTTGTTTAAATTCATCGCTATTGTAATTCGGATACATCCGGATTTCTGGAAAATGAAAAATAAGTCAGAATTTCACTTTAACCGCACATGTCTAAAAAGAACACTAAAACTCCATATGATGCAAATTATTAATCAGCAGTATCTCATATTTATGGGGAAAAAATCATTTTTTTTTACTCCCGACCATAAAAGTAATGTAAAATGTGTACAATATGTCCCTTTAATATAGAAGAGTATTTCATTCGGGACATGACAGCGTGCCCCACATCTAGTCTACTGTTTTGTCCAGTCTAAATGTCAGTAATTAGATGTATTATTGGATTGATTTTTCTAATTTGGAGTGTTATTAAACAATATTATCCCTATTTTGTTTTTAATGAAAAATTAGGGAAAATATATTTTTTGTTTTTTGCTTTTTGTCTTTTAAATCTTTGTCCCTCTGCGTGTTTTAGGTGAAGATAAGACCCACATAAAGCCAGAAGCAGTGAAGAAACACAGAGCTCCCAAAAGCAACCGAACAGGTAATGTAGATAAATGTGGAATACTATGCACAATCCCTACCCATTAACTACAGTCCTTGAACCACTTTCACACAGTAATGCCCCGTACACACAGTCAGATTTTCCAATGGAAAATATTCGATGGGAGCCTTTTGTCAGAAATTCCGACCGTGTGTAGGCTCCATTGGACAGTTTCCATCGGAATTTCCCTCGCACAAAATTTGAGATCTGGTTCTCAAATTTTCCAACAACAAAATCCGTTGTTGTAAATTCTGATCGTGTGTACACAATTCCGACGCACAAAGTTCCACGCATACTCGGAATCAAGCAGGAGAGCTGCACTGGCTATTGAACTTCAGTTTTCTCGGCTCGTCGTACGTGTTGTACGTCACCGCGTTCTTGACGTTCGGAATTTCAGACAAGATTTGTGTGACCGTGTGTATGCAAGACAAGTTTGAGCCAACATCCGTCGGAAAAAAATCCAAGGATTTCGTTGTCGGAATGTCCGATCAATGTCCGACTGTGTGTACGGGGCATTACACTGGTCCAGCTGTGGGATCCCAGTGAAAGGTGGAAATCACTCTAGCCTCCCTGGCGGTATGATTATTTCAGATTTTAGGTGCTGAAAGCGGTACCATTATTTTGCATGGAAATTTGGCGTTTTATATTGTAGGTCTGTAAATCTTAACAATAACACACTTAGATCTGTCCAAACCAGAGTCTAGTAGATATCCCGGGTATGATAAAGTTTGAAACACAAAAACATAAATTATAATATAATAAATAAAAATAAATAATAAAAAAAAATAAAAATAAATAGTAATAAAATAAATTTCCCCACAATTCACTATCGCTCAATTCTGCAAGTGTTCTAATTTACTATCGCTGTTTTCTAGCTGGTCTAAAGCCACTTTTGCCGTAAAGGGACACTTTTTGGTTGCTATGGACAATCTCCAGTTTCCAGGCAGAAAGAACAGTGTATATCATGTAAAACTGCATGCAGGGCATGGGCCAGAGCACTGGGGACAAAAGGGATGTGAAATCATTTCATACAGTACTGTAATCTGTAAGATTACAGTACTGTATGTGTTATGATTTTTACTTTTTTTGAATTTGCCGCCAGGCTCCGCCCCCGTGGGGAGGACGGAGCCCTCGGACACAGCGGGGGGACATCGCAGGATCCCGGGGACAAGGTAAGTAACGCCGCACCAGGATCCTGCAATGCGATCCCGAGTGTGGCTCGGGGTTACCGCTAATGGTACTGAATTTTAACCCCGAGCCACACTCGGGAAAACCGCCAGGGAGGCTACTAGACACTGGTATCCAAGTGATCTCTACTGTACTACCTCCCGGGTCCCGTGCCGAGCAGCTGCCCTTCTGCTTGCTGAACACAGGGGGTCCCCCACTTTGAATTTATTGAGAGAATGGAAAAAGTGTCATTCATACAAAGTGTTCTCTGATTAGACGATGTGGAGATTGTGACGTCATCATGCCTAACATCAATAATATGTAAGGAGTTTGAGGGAATGCTAAGAAATTAAAACTGGATTCCATGTATGGCAATTCTTACATACACTAGATTACCAAAAGTACACGCACATGAACTTTGTATCCCAGTCTTAGTCCATAAGATTCAATATTGAGTTGGCCCACCCTTTGCAGCTATAACAGCTTCAACTCTTCTGGGAAGGCTGTCCACAAGGTTTAGGAGTGTGTCTATGGGAATGTTTGACCATTCTTCCAGAAGCGCATTTGTGAGGTCAGGCACTGATGTTGGACAAGAAGGTCTGGCTCACAGTCTCCGCTCTAATTCATCCCAAAGGTGTTCTTTTGGGTTGAGGTCAAGACTCTGTGCAGGCCAGTCAAATTCCTCCAACCCAAACTTCTCATCCATGTCTTTATGGACCTTGCTTTGTGCACTGGTCCAAATCATTTGGTGGAGGGGGGATTATGGTGTGGGGTTGTTTTTCAGGGGTTGGGTTTGGCCCCTTAGTTCCAGTGAAGGGAACTCTTAAGGCGTCAGCATACCAAGATATTTTGGACAATTTCATGCTCCCAACTTTGTGGAAACAGCTTGGGGATGGCCCCTTCCTGTTCCAACATGACTGTGCACCAGTGCACAAAGCAAGGTCCATAAAGACATGGATGAGATTGAGTTTGGGTTGGAGAAACTTGACTGGCATGCACAGAGTCCTGACCTCAACCCAATAGAACACCTTTGCGATGAATTAGAGTGGAGACTGCGAGCCAGGCCTTCTCGTCCACATCAGGGCCTGACCTTCCAAGTGTGCTTCTGGAAGAATGGTCAAACATTCCCATAGACACACTCCTAAACCTTGTGGGCAGCTTTCCCAGAAGAGTTGAAGTTGTTATAGCTGCAAAGGGTGGGCCAACTCAATATTGAACCCTACAGACGAAAACTGGGATGCCATTAAAGTTCATATAAGTGTAAAGCAGTGGTGGCTGGTGGTATATTTTTTTTGGGGGGGGCAAACAATGCACCCAAAGCCACCCTGTCAGTCGGTCGGGTCACCCGCACCACAAATCAAACCCCCACCCCAGTGGGTCGGTCACCAGCCCCGCACTTACCCCATCTATCGGGCAGTGCTTCCCCTGGGCGGCAGCTTCTCCTGCGTCTCCTCCTCCTTGGCATCGCAGCGGCTTCCGCCGTGTGTCTCCTCCCACCTAGTAGGATCACTTCTCCTTTGGCCAATCGGGTGACGGGTCTCATGACCCACTTCCTGATTGTCCGGGAGGAGAATCAGGAAGACAATAGCGAATATTCATTCGCTATTGTCACACAACTGGGTGGGCTCTTTTTTGAAGCTTATTAGAGCCTTTAATCATGTGCTTCTACATTAGGGGCCGCCACTGATGTCAGGCATCCCAATACTGTTGGTAATAGTGTAGTTATATTGGTCCAGCTTGGGTATGTGCTTGGGTATGTGCCTTAAAATCTGGAAATCTCTGTAGTAGGCACCGCTACTCCAGTGATCTATACTAGTTTCCGGGTCCCAAGCAGAGCAGCTACCCTGCTGCTTACTGAACACAGAAGGTTGCCAGCTTGACATGGGAGCCATTCAGGGGACACTTTGCATTTTTTCAATGAACACAAAGTGCTATCTCTGATAGGATGAAGTGGGGATTGTGACATCGCCACCTTCCTCTCCACCTCATCCAATCAGAGGACGCTTTGCATTCATTAAGAAGATGCAAAGTATTCTTTGAATGGCGCCGTGGTAAGCAGGCAACCTGTTGTGTTTAGTAAGCAGCAGTGCAGCTGTTTCATGTTTGGCATGGGAGCCGGAAGATAGTGGAGATCACTGGAGTAGCCGTGCCTACTCCAGTGATTTCCAGCTTCTATAGGTATGGCACTTACATACTATATACATTGCTCCAAGCTGGACCAGTGTAACTATGTAAAAATTGCCATATCTGGAACTAATGTTTAACATTCAAAAAAGTCAGATAAAATGAACCACAGCCATTATAGCTTTACTTTAACCCCTTCCCACTCATGGGAGGATGTCATATGATGCTCTGGCACGTTCTGTCACCCTCAGTGTCCACAAGACACAACTAATGAGAGATCACTGTAATGGTCCGCTGCCAGCAGATCACATGACAATTGTACACAATGAATGGGTTTGATTCATGCCATTCATTGTGTACTAATGTGATGAGCTCTGTGATTGGTCACAGTGATCACATGGTGCAGACAAGGCCAATCACAGCCCATCTGTACCATGTGAGTAGCTGTTGCCAATCACAGCTAATCACAATAGTAAACACTGAATGAAAAGTTTTCATTCAGAAAAAATGGTTGCTTATAACTGTAAAATTCACAGTCATAAGCAACCATAGTGTGAAAAAAAAAAAAATCTGATCAACTCTCAAGAGTAGTACGGTGTTACTATGGTAACACTGTATTGCTCTGGTCACTGTATGTAAAAAAAAAGGAAAAGAAAAAAAAGAAAAGTAATAAAAAAGAAAATATATATATTTAAAAAAATACATTAAAAAATTAAAAAAAGATGATTTTTTTTTACATACTGTCACCAGTCAGTGTCCCTGATCACTGCCACAGTCATATTATGATGCTGTACTGCACTGGTGACAGTATGTGAACCATTTAAAAAAAAAAATGTATTTCTTAATTTTCCCAAAAATTGTGACAAAAAACTCGTCATGCCTCTTACTAAATACCTTGGTCTGTCTACTTTTTAAAAAGGGGTCATTTGGAAGATATGTGTACTGTTCTCTTATTTTCAGGCCTCAAGAAATTAGTTAGCGTCAGTACATTAGGATTAATATATAGTTTGTGGACTCTATAACTTTCCTGCAGACTAAATAATATACTTTGATGTGGGTTATTTTCACCAAAGAAATGTAGCAGTATATATTTTGACCTAAATTCATGAAGAAAGATTTTTTTTTTTTTGTAAAATGTTATAACCCAAACAAAGAAAAACGCTTTTTTTTTTCTACATTTTTTTTTTAAATTACTTAGAGCCTAATGTTAAGACACCAGCGAGAAAATAAAGCCTTGTACACACGATCGGACTTACCGCCAACAAGCTCACATCCAACATTTCCCGTCGGAAAATCCGATCGTGTGTACGCGGCTTAAGAGTGATAAAGTGTATGGCATATTCCAACATACAGTTGGAGTAAACCTTTAAATGTGTTCTCCTGCACCAATGGTTGTTTAATAAACATGATAAAACTGCGTGAATAAACGGTAAACAGAAAAAAGTGACAGCTGCTGCAGTTAAAAAAATGTGCCCAAAATACAAATTCAGCATAGATTTTATGACAGTAAACCACGCTGCTGTGATAAGCAAATGGTACATATAAAGGAATATCAAAACACGTACATACCATTGTCCACAAGTGTCACAAAAAAGCCTTACATGTAAATACACAATTGTGATGAATTGGTACTAAAAAAAACTAATATAATAAACAGTCCATATATTCACAAGTGTACTTACTTGTGCCAATACATTAAAATATGTCCACAATCCCAAAACAAAGACACGTGCAAAGCACGCAAAGCTTTCTGAGGACGTTGGACGTCCAATCCGGACGAAACACGTTGCGTCGGATACTTCCGGTCCTCACATCACTTCTGGCCACGTAATATCCTGTTGGTGGAACACACATTGGCACAGTAGCAAGTGAGTGCAATTATGTACATGTAATGGTGTGGTTTTAATAAATTTGGCTGCTTGCGCAATGATGTCTTTTCTTGGTATTGTTTCCCCTTAACCTGGAGCTGTATATGACACAAAGTGGACCTGTAAACCATGGGATGTGTGGTGGTGTGAAATAAGGGGCTTGACCCAAAAGGCGCAATTTGATCTATTTTCAGAGGGTCAAAATTGTCTGGTGAGTGCAAGTTTGTGTGGGGGCACTTCAGAGCACATTTGGAGATTGAAGCTTTGCATGTGTCTTTGTCTTGGGATCAAGGGCGCATTTGAATACATTGGCACAAGCAATACGGACACTTATGAATATATGGGCTAAGTGAAGAAAATTTCTCTGTTTCAGGTGTACACAATCCTCACCTGTGGGAATTCATCCGTGACCTTCTCTTGTCACCCGAAGACAATCATGGCACCTTGGACTGGGAGGACCAGGAGCAGGGCATCTTCCGGGTGGTGAAGTCTGAAGCTCTGGCGCAGTTGTGGGGTCAGAGGAAGCGCAACAACAGGATGAATTATGAAAAGCTTAGCCGAGCTATGAGGTGAGGGTCATCTCTATGGTATGGATTAATGAGAGAAGCAAGAGGGGATTCTGCTTTCGGAGGAGGGCAAGAGGTTGATGGCTGGAGTGGAGTGGGGGAGTTGTACCCGGGTTAAACTTTGTATTCAGATTACGAGACCCTGGTGCCCCCCCCCACCCCCCACCAGTTCATTTATTTGTGAACTAAATCAGGTTTGCTACTTCTTGCTGTGTTAATTTTCTAGCATCATTTGGGTAGACCAGTTGGATGACATGTATAGGGTGGGCGGATTATGTTACGCTTGCCACCTCATCTAATTAGAGAATGCTTTGCATTTATTAAAAAATTGCAAAGCATTCCTTGAATGGCACCCGTGCTTAGTGCCTGAGCTCCTGTGTTCAGAATGCAGAAGGGCAGTTGCTTGGCGTAGGACCCAGAAGCTAGTAGAGATCACTGGACTAGGGGTATCTACTACAATGATTTCCACCTTCTAGAGGGATTCCACAGGTATGGTTTATGCCTGGTTACATTGTGCATTGGTTTAAGCTGGACCAATGTAACTATGTAAAAAAATGCCAACCCAGATTTGACTGTTTTTCTAAATATAATACTGGCCTTTCAGCTTTAGTGCAGTTGGGGGAAGAATGGCTTGCATAGAATTGTTTATTTTCATTAGTGATAAAAATCCATTGGAAAGTCTAGATATATAGGTATATGCAACATCAAAGTATTCTTCTCAGTACAATGAATTTTTATTTTCTTTCATTTCATCTCAGTACTCGTAACATAATACTTGTACATTCATTTTGTGGTTTTCCAAGATTGTGATTCATTGTCTCTATATTAACTGAACTGACTCAAAATGACCTGAAAGGCTGCCTCCCTACAGACTTGAGAAACAGTGCTTATGACTTCTGATGCACCTTTATTGTCATTACAGGCACTACTACAAGACAGGCATCCTGGAACGGGTGGACAGGAGGCTGGTGTACAAGTTCGGCAAGAATGCCTATGGTTGGCACTGACATCGAGTGCTCAGAACAATGTCTGCTACGGCACAAAGGTGTAGATTCCATGAATCAAATTCCTACTCTTCCCAGGCAGAAGGGTGAACTTAGTCATTCCACCAGTATTATATCAACTTTCAAGCTCAAGATTTTCAAGTTCAGTAAACCAGGGCAGTGATAATAATAATAATTTGTATTTATGCAGTTATTTCCCTCCCCCCAAGAACTCAAAGCGGAGGATAGAGCAATATAAACACAGTACTGTAATATGCATAGGCTCTTGACTTCCATAGTCTTGAATTTAGTCCAGAAACAGAGCCCTCCATGAAATAAATTTGGGAGTGATTTTCAAAACCTAATTGTCGCAATGTTGGAGCCCAGAGTATGAAGATCCAGGCACCTCATGAGTTCAGATGGATTCTGGGAATGGCTGGGTTTCTTTTTTTTAAAGAATAGATTTCGGCATAGTCAACATAGGTGACTTAGGATGGCAAGGCGGTAAAGGAAAACCACGTAGCTGTCCACACATCATAATGTTGACAGAAGCAAGTACATGGCTGTGTATAATAGGTTCCAAGGGATACTTGGAAGATAAAGAGCGCATATACTGTATGTATATATATATATATATTATATATATATATATATATATATATATATATATATATATATATATATACCAACACATTTTGGGGAAGTACCATCTTGAGGTATTAAGGAGATAGGGAGCACCAAGAATATTGTTCAAAATACTGTACATTTATTAATGTATATGAAATGGAAGAGACAAGCCAATGCATCTTGAGCATTCCAAGGGTCTCCCTTCATTGGGGCTCAATGCTCAATGTGCTGGTTTTATATACAAATGCTGGACACATAGTAGAAGCAGATAAGATCATTTGGAACTAGGAATGCCTTCTACTTTAGAAGGAACTTATCTACGTCCAGCATTCAATACGGGTATAAAACCAGCACATTGAGTCCTGATGAAGGACGACTCTTGGAATGCTCAAAATGCTTTGGCTTGTCTATTTTATTTCATATAAAGTAATACATGTATTTTGGACAATATTCTTGGCACTCCTTATCTCCTTGGTCTACATATGGGACCCCTTTGTGGATAGAAAGTGCCTAACCAGAGTCACTGCCCATCTCATAGGACTTCTATAACATACCAAAATTAGAGAGTTGGTATCCAGTGACCTCTTCCATACCTCCTATTATAGTTTCATTACCGCAGACCCTAAACAGTGTGTGCATTTTTGTTAATGGCCTAGTGTTATGTATACTTGCATTTTACTCCCTCTGGATCCATACACCTATGACCTGAACTACCAGAAGAGTAGGGTGACATTTTGCCTACTCTCCTAGTCTTCAGATTGATTTGGATACAGATATGGAAGTTAGCAATGTTTGCCTTCATATTTATTTTAATTGGGTTTCCTTCTGCTGCCTTTGGGAATTTTTTACAAAGCAAAATACACGGGTGAGATAAGGCTTTGTATTTAAGACTAAATATTTAGATTCTTGCATATGCACAATCATGACTGGTCCTCTTTTAACGATTGTGCGCACAGAGTGCATTTCACATCTTTCAAAAATGCAAAATTACAAACTGAAGCAAAATACATTAGCCCATAGAAACTTAAAAGAAAAATACAAGTTCTTTACAACATACTGTATATGATATAAAATATATAACTGCCAAACAAGTCATTTTTTAATTTAATATTAATAAAGTTACCACTAAATTTCAGCCTCTAGCCTGCCTAAATTTTCCAAATTTGTTTTTGTTTGTAATTGTAAAAAATTATATTTAATATTTGTAGATAAGGTTTTGCTTACTCTTCATCCTCCTTCATATTCTTCATATTCTATATACAGGGCTGTGGATAAGGGGGTAGCACCGTATGTATGAGGCCCAGGTCAGCTGGGGGGCCACTGGGTGATTCAGATGTGGGCAGGGAGGGTGCTCAGTCTGGCAGGGGGGGCAATTACTGGAACCGATCCCCTGTATGGCTCTCTCTGCAGCAGCTGAAAGCTGGCTTCTTCTCCTCTCCCTCCCGCCGGCTTTCAGCTGCTGCAGAGAGAGCCATACAGGGGATAAGTTAGAGTAATTGCCCCCCCCCCCCCCCTGCCGAACAGATCACCCTCCCTGTGCACAAAATGTTTCCCCCTGCTGCCCAAGCCCCCTGTGTGCCCCCCCTATCCACACAGTGCTGTCAGCTTCCCTCCTCTCCTTCCCACCGGCAGCTGCAAGCATACAATAGGATTCTTCAGGATAGAAAGTGCAGAAAGTGTCTGGTAAATATAACTGCTATGGTCCCTCGCGCTAAAGTGAGATAAAAGTGAATGTGGTGACAAACAAAAATAAGGTCAAATAAACAAATCCTAACGGTGGGTGATTTTTATGGTGATATCTAAAAAGACTGCAGCGAAATCGACAAGTGTACACATAGCACTCGACCCATGCAATAAAAGATAAAAGAGATTTCGCGCATAAAATCTATCATAAAAATAACACACAATAATTGGTAAATAAAACTGTGAAAAATCAGTAATAGGAGCAGGTAAAATGCATCAATCAAAACTGGATAAAAATAAATAAATGTGATCAAATAAGTATATAAATATCACAAAAAATAAGTGCAAATATGCAAAACCTGTGCTGTAAAATCCAAATGTGTAAATCAACAAATTCAAATGGATGGCTTAAGCCAAATCGCAAAAAAGTGCAAAAGTGCAAAAAAAAACTGTGCAGCAGCTGCAAACAGCGTGGTAAAGGATGCTACCAAATATATAGGACTATAAACTAGAGTTCACATAGGAAACAATATAGAGTCCATAACTTGTGATGGTAATACTGGTAGTGCTGATCTTCATACAACAACTGACGGCCCAACCAGGCTCTCTAGACTCTCACCTCAAAGCAGGAAAAAACAGGCATCAATGCAGATCCTTCCTTGTTGTGACAATAGAAGTCACAGGATGGTTGTGTTCACCTCTGCTTGCTGTCAGGCACCTGCCAAAACAAACTGGGAGTATCTCCACAGTTCAATCTCCGGTAAAGCATTAGATGTATTCTTGGATATAACTGGATGTACATTCACATTCAGTGGACATGGCTGAGTTTGGGATCCAAATGCATTTGTTATTTGAGTAAAAACCGTGACTCTTAACTGTCCCGGATTTGACAGGACAGTCCTGAGATTGCAATATAATCCCAGAATCGCACAGATCCGGCCTTTGTCCTGCACTTCCACATTGAGATGACATCAATAAGGGAGCTAGAGAGGAGGTGGAAATCATTTCCACCTCCTCTCTAGCTCCCTTATTGATGTCATCTCAATGTGGAAGTGCAGGACAAAGGCCGGATCTGTGCGATTCTGGGATTATATTGCAATCTCAGGACTGTCCTGTCAAATCCGGGACAGTTAAGAGTCACGGTTTTTACTCAAATAACAAATGCATTTGGATCCCAAACTCAGCCATGTCCACTGAATGTGAATGTACATCCAGTTATATCCAAGAATACATCTAATGCTTTACCGGAGATTGAACTGTGGAGATACTCCCAGTTTGTTTTGGCAGGTGCCTGACAGCAAGCAGAGGTGAACACAACCATCCTGTGACTTCTATTGTCACAACAAGGAAGGATCTGCATTGATGCCTGTTTTTTCCTGCTTTGAGGTGAGAGTCTAGAGAGCCTGGTTGGGCCGTCAGTTGTTGTATGAAGATCAGCACTACCAGTATTACCATCACAAGTTATGGACTCTATATTGTTTCCTATGTGAACTCTAGTTTATAGTCCTATATATTTGGTAGCATCCTTTACCACGCTGTTTGCAGCTGCTGCACAGTTTTTTTGCACTTTTGCACTTTTTTGCGATTTGGCTTAAGCCATCCATTTGAATTTGTTGATTTACACATTTGGATTTTACAGCACAGGTTTTGCATATTTGCACTTATTTTTTGTGATATTTATATACTTATTTGATCACATTTATTTATTTTTATCCAGTTTTGATTGATGCATTTTACCTGCTCCTATTACTGATTTTTCACAGTTTTATTTACCAATTATTGTGTGTTATTTTTATGATAGATTTTATGCGCGAAATCTCTTTTATCTTTTATCTTTTATTGTCTGGTAAATATGTCACATTTACCAGCCCCTTCCTTTCCTAAATGAACACAATCAGTGATCATTACCAATCACTCACTGTATTCATTCATAACTGAAGCATGGTAAACTGTGTGTGTGTGGGGTTGATGTATGGGGCCCCATGGTTTCGGCACTAGCCCTGTCTATATATGTCTATTATTCTATGCTTATGTTTTTTATTCTATATACAGTATGCTTCCTAAGCATATACTGTACTATATAATATTGTATCCTTTTCCTGGATTTACTGGATTAGAATTGACTGACCAAATTCAAAACAGAATATACAACTCACAGGCTTATGTGTTACGTTTTGGAATACCATTTGTTGGACAAGGGGGTGATGGAGTGGGACCATATTTTAATGGAGCTTGGATATACCATGGTCTTTAACATGTATATGTTTTTGTACAATAAAGCAATGTAAATAGAGATACAGTCTTGATATATGTATTTATTAAAAGAGAAAGTGTTTGTATAGTAGACATATATAGAATAATCGTGGCCTGTTGCAATCTTATAACAGGTAACTGGAAATTTTATTAGTGTACATTTGTATACAGAAACATCTAGACCAGTGGTTTGCAACCTTAAGGAGACCAAGGCCTGGTAAATTCTACCAAAACTTTCCCTGCCCCAACATGGATGTGCTCGACTCCAGACGTCTAAATGGCATTAGAAGGCCATTAATGTGGTATAGTATCACTGCCTCTCAGTCTGAGGTGAAAATGCAAGCAACTTGTTACATGGAAGATGGCATTCTCTGCAATTTTTCTAAGTTTCCTGTACTGTTTCATCCTTGGTAAAAAAAAGTAAAGAATTGTAAAGAATTTTGCAAACCTAAAGGGATACTAAGGGTTGGTATTTTTCCTCTCAATATTGTTTTTTTTTCAGTTGTATCATTTTTAAATAAAAAGTATTTAAGGTTCAGTTAAAGTGGTTATAAAGCCAAAACAAAACCATATTATATTGCAGTGGTGACTGCATTAGTTTCCTCTTTTTATTTTTTTTCCCTTTAGTTTCACCTGGTTATTCTGCCAGTAAGTCTATTATTTCTCAACTTTGTTTATAACAGACCAAGCTGTCCAGCTTGTAGGCAGGTGCAGTCTACTTTCCCCCCTGCAGGTGAAGCTATTCCGCAGCAGCACAGCAGCCTGAGAAGTCAGGAGGAACATGGTTCCTCTATGGTTTCCTGGATCACCGGGGAAGCGATCCAATTGGATGCTGCCATCCCATGTGACTCGAGCAGCCATCTTGGGTCAGGCATTGCCTATTTGCGAGTTGGCAGACTAGGGAATGTAATATAAATCAGTTTTTTTCTTAATTCATATTACCATCCCTATATAGAAGTAATTTGCTGAAATACACCCCATTTCCTTGCTCCTCTTTTCCTCCAAAGTCCTTGAACGCCTGATCACCTCATAAAGAATAACCTTCTTGATCCCCTTCATTCTGGATTTCACCCTCAGCACTCCACAGAAACTGCTCTCCTAAAACCCAAACAATTTACTAACAGCTAAAACCAATGGACACTATTCTGTACTTCTGGACCTTTGGGCTGCCTTTGATATGGTTGACCACCCCCTCCCTCTCAAAAAAACTTTACTCTTTTGGTCTCTGATACTGTGCTCTTTGCTGGTTCTCATCCAACCCATCCCACCACACCTTCAGTGTAACTTACAATTCTACTTCCTCCTCTCCTCTTCCTTTCCCAAGGTTCTGTTCTTGGACCTCTCCTAATCTTGAACTATAACCCCTCTTTGGGTCAGTTGATAGCCTCCCATGGCTTTCAATATTTCTCTGATGACACCCAAATCCATCTCTCTACCCCTCAGCTCACAACATCAGTCATTCCACGCATCACTAATTTACTGACTGGCATACAGTATCAGTCTGGATGTCACACCACTTCTTCAAACTCATTCTATCCAAAACTGAGCTTATAATATTTCCTCTCCCATGTGCCCCTTCTACAGAATTCTCTGTCAACCATCAACTCGTCCCCGCATGTCAAGGTTCTAGATGTAATACTGGACTCTGAACTATCCTTTTGGCCCCACATCCAATCACTTTCCAATGCTTGCCACCTCAACTATCGTATCATCTCCAAAATATGCCCCTTCCTAACCAATGACACCAAAAAGCTTCTAATCCACTCCCTGGTTATCTCTCACCTCGAATACTGCAACTCCCTTCTGATTGGCTTACCTTTACAAAGGCTTTTCAGTCCATCATGAATGCTGCTGCCAGATTCATCCACCTTACCAACCGTTCAGTGTCTGCTACCCCTCTCTGCCAATCCCTCCACTGGCTGCTACACACCCAAAAAATCAAATTCAAAATATTAACAATAACTTACAAAGCCATCCACTACTCGGCCCCCAGCTACATCACTAACCTAGTATCAAAATACCAAACTGTTCTCTTTGTTATTCCTAAGTCCTCCTGCTCTCTAGTTCCCTTGTTATCTCCTCCCATGCCCGCCTTAAGGATTTTTCCAGAGCCTCTTCCATCCTATGGAACTCCCTACCCCAATCTGTCCGGCTATCTCCTACTCTGTCCACTTTTAGGCGATCCCTGAAAACTCATCTCTTCAGAGAAGCCTATCCTGCCTCCACCCAACAACTGTATTTCCACTTTCTCCATCAACTCATTCCCCACAGTTATTACCTTTTTTATCACTTGACCCTCCTTCTTAGATTGTAAGCTCTAATGTGCAGGACCCTCTGATTCCTCCTGTATTGAATTGTATTGTAACTGTACTGTCTAGTCTCCTGTTGTAAAGCACTGCACAAACTGTTGGCACTATATAAATCCTGTATAATAATACTATAATTTATTCATTACAGGTAGTTATATAGCATCGTCAATCTATGCAGCTCTTTACACATATAGTGCACAGTCACATCTGTCCTTGCCCTCAAGGAGCTTACAATCTAAGCTCCCAAACTTACATTCATGCTAGGGCTGCTTTTGACAGGATCCAATTAACCTACCAGCATATCTTTGGAATGTGGAAGGAAGCCGCAGGCAGAGGAAGAATATGCAAACTCTGTGCAGGTAGTGCCGTGGTTGAGATTCGAACCGACAACCCTAGTGTAGCGCCCTGCTCCTGTTGACCAGGTGCTGGCATGTAAATTTAGTATTTTGGCTGAGCTGTAACCAGCTCAGATTGAATGTATATAGTTTACTGGATCTGTTCTGGAATTGACTTGGTTGGGCAGTTCCCACTGTTGCCAGTAGGTGTCACCGGTACCACAGGACAGTGTGCGAATAAGAACTGAGTGAAACTGTAATGAATATTCTGTTTCCAGAAACAGCCTAGAAGGAGGTTCCTGCCTCCGTGCATTCTGGGAGAGAGTATTTATGGGACAGATGCCATGTGCTTTGATCAGTCCTGACCTCGTGGCCCTCCAGGCCTGAATGCTACGTCACTGCAGCTATGCAAGTAGGCCCAGAAGCCTGTCTGGGGCCTACTACCGCAGAGGTGGTCCTTAGGCTGTCTTGTCTGCTAGGAAGAAGCCGAGCCAAGCTGAGGAGATCCAGGGGAGGATCCTTGCTGGACAGAGCCAGGATGAAGGCTGGTCTCTCAGAAGGGCCTGGTAACTTACTTGGAGGATGCACCTATCTCTAACCTATCCTTACAGTACTGCCAGGTCGGCTTAAAGGTTCTGGTACAGTGAAGAAGCTGCTCTACAATTCAAGCAAGGTAACTGTCTGGCAGCTAAGTCTGTGAGAGAGACTTATCCAGGCGTATACTGGCTGCTAAGTCTGTGAGAGAGGCTTGTCCAGACATCTTGCAGGTTGCTAGATCTGTGGCAGAGATCTACCCAGCCATACAAGGTTTACAGAGAGAAAGCTGTGTTCTGTCCCTTTTTCTGAAGAGTCTGTAAGTGATCTGCTACAAGAGAAAAAAAGGTATCTGCAACTCCCCTTCAACCTCTTTACTGCTACTTCTTTCAAGTTTTTTTCATTAAAGCATTGAAGAAAAAAAGAACTAAGTGACTGGTGCATACATTGGTGGGCGCAAGGCCCAATATAGACTCTAATGCCGCGTACACACGAGCGGACTTTGCCTGGCGGACTGGATTTCGTCGGACAATTCGATGTGTGTGGGCTCCAGCGGACTTTGTTTTCTCAAAAGTTGGACGGACTTAGATTTGAAACTTGTTTAAAATTTATCCGTTGAAATCGAGTCCGGTCGAAAAGTCCGCCGTCTGTATGCTAGTTCGACGGACTAAAAAGCCACGCTAGGGCAGCTATTGGCTACTGGCTATGAACTTCCTTGTTTTAGTCCGGTCGTACGTCATCACGTACGAATTTGACGGACTTTGGTGGATTGTGTGTAGGCAAGTCCGTTCATTCAGAAAGTCCGTCGTAAAGTACGTAGAAAAATCCGCCGGGCAAAGTCCGCCGTAAAGTCCGCTCGTGTGTACGCGGCATAAGTCTCTGATAAGGTGAACTGTGGGTAAGGGGTGACGGCAAAGACCCAATTTAAACCAGCAGCTCCTTCGGGGGTCAGTGCTACACTAGTACAGCCAACCACTTAGCCACTGTGCTTAAACAGAAGGTAAATGACTATACTGTATATAAAATCTAAATATACAGAAAGCTCAAGAAACTTATTTAGAAGACAATTCTTATTTGTCCAGAAGACGGTGTCACTTGAATGTATGGAAATCCTGGAGGCATTACCCGTACTGCATCTATTTGAATAAATACCAGGTAATTTTAAACAATACAACCATTTTACTTTGTTGGACTCCTTAGCCACAATGGTAAAAGACCGGTTTCCTTGAAAAACCCTGCATTGGCTGTTAAAACCTTTTGACCCATACAATTATATACACTGGGAATATCACATTTTTTAGATCAATGGTTCTTTAATTCACACAATATGCAGAGGAAAAAGATAACATTTTATTTCTGATTAACAACAGGAACGCAAATGATATATATTCTCAAACAGATAATAGCTAACAGCAATAAAACCTTAAACTGGTCATAGACTTTTAGATCCAAGATCAGCTGATTCAAGTCAGGGTTGAATTTAAGCATTTATGAATATGGTTGTTCAGCAGCTCAACTAAATCTCAAACAGTTGGTGGGCATCATAATGACGGTCAATGGGCTTTCCATCCCACATGAAAAATGTCTGAGTGGATACCAATTGGGCAGAACAATTATTGACAAATTAGGTCTAAACCTTTCTTGGCCACCCCACCCGAGATATACCTCATTATCCATCCTCCTTGGTATCAGTTCCAACCAGAAAAAAAAGGCTGCTATGCCTTGTTATCTCTACATCTAGACAGATCATCCCTCTGTACTGGGACACCAGTATCACCCAACCTTTAATTTTATGGTAGATACCATGACTAATATCATAAGAATGGAGGAGATACGGGCCAACAATAACAACTGAAGAGAGGCATGTGTCCCAATGTAACATATGGATGAACCTGTCTAATTCTCACTCCTTATCCTCTAACCTACATTAAACGTTCTCTATACAAAGGAATTGAATTGGACATGATCTTATGACTGCTCCCCACTTCCAATGGAAAGACCCGGTCACGTCTATTACAAGCTTTCCCCTGTCACTTCTTATCCCTCCTATCTGCATCATCATTTGCCCTAGTATTAATTTACCTTTTTTTACTTTCTACTCTCTTCTTTCAATCCTTTTTATCACCTTCAGGTTTTTGGATTGCCTTCAAATCTTTTTATTGACATTTACGCATAACTCTACTGGGCACTAGCAATATCCCACCCTAATGATAAAAGACAGCATACCCCCCATACTCTTTGTTATATGTCTCCTAAACTTATTTCTCTACTGTTGGCACTGTAGTATGGCTCATTCTTCAAAGTACTTATTAAATAAAAGCTTCTTCTTTCCACACACAGTACAAGCTGGCCAAAATAAACTACCGTATGTCCCTCACTAACCTGTGAGGCCGCTGGATGTGCGGTATAAACTGTATATAGCTGCAGCTACATACAGCATACCGCATTGTGTTCCGGGTGCGAGCCGAGACTTCCTTACTCATATCCAGAACACAGAAGAGTCTACCGCAGTGGCGCTCAGCCGTTCAGAGCAAGCGATGTATTCTATCAATAAATACAAAGATTCTTCTGATTGGCTGAGTCAGAGGTTGTGACGTCATCAGCCTGCCTCTCTGACTCAGAAAAAACAGAAGAAGCTTTGTATTCATTGATAAAATACATTGCTTGCTCTGAGAGGCTGAGCGGCGCTGCAGTAGACTCTGTGTTCTAGGGTATGAAACAGGAAGTCCCGGCTCACACCCGGAACACAATGCGGTATGCTGTATGTAGCTGCAGCTACATACAGTTTATACCGCCACCCAGCAGCCTCACAGGTTAGTGAGGGACATAGTTGCTGGCCCAAATGAACGAAGTGTGTGGAAATAGGGAGTTTTACTTTAAATGATTGTTAACGATGTCATTTTCTAAAATAATAAGAAACAGATTCAACCATTAACTTTCCTTGGTTGATAAAAAAAACTCCATGTAGGCGGTCTAGAAAGTACAACTGCATAAACACATTTTTGTTTTGTTTTGATTAGGGTGGTCGGGTTTTTAAGTGCTATCGGTGTCCCTGTTTAAAGATGTCACTTCCTGCTCTGTCACCTGGATAGGAAGTAAGAGGAAATCTCACTCATGGGGAATCAGACAGCAATACAATCTTGACAGAGATTCTAAAACTTTCTCACTATACTTGAAATTCTCCAATCTATCCATAACTTAAATAAACAAATCTTATTTTAACTTTTACAACTTTTATCATAAAAAAAACCTTGATATGCTTAATTATGAAATTGTAGGAACATTAAGGCTTTAGTAATGAAATGAGAACTTATTCTTCCTTTCTCTGTCTGTAGAAGTTTTCGGCTCCCCTACTGCGCCTTGGGACACACGTAGCGAGTATAATTATGCAGAGGTTCCTACAGGAAAGGGAAAAAATATAAAATATACTCAGTTATTATTCAAACACTGCTGCTTTGCCACATCCAGCCGATGCAGGTATCCCACAGTTCTGAATGTTTGAACATCTGCTCCTCCTGCCAAGGCTCCGCCACTTTAAAGCTGAGGTTTAATCAGTTAATATTTTGCCTCCCCTGGTTCTTCTTTTTCCCCTCATCAACATGCCAATGACATTTTTAATAAAGCCTTTACATTGTTATTACAGACCTTATTTTAGACCCTGTGTCTCCGTGCTATTCTATGCAATGCAGGTAGAGCAGGACTGGTGGGAGGAGTCAGCAGGGTGCTGTCCTTTCTGACAACATCACATCACCCTGCTTCAGTACTGTTCTCCAGAGTTGTCCGCCCTAATGCAAGCCCTGTGGGCTGGCTTTTGGGAGGAGTGGCAATATCAAAATGGCTTGATTGGTGAGTGTCTGGCTGGAGATTTCCTGAATTTTAATGAGGACCACCGGAGACAAGACCCACACATAATGCTGAGCCTCCATAATGGAAAAAAATTAAATCCACTGAATGAAAGGAGCGGGCCAGAGACAGTTAGGAAATGAAGTGGGCCCTATCTGACTTGCTGCAGCTTCTAATGCATCTTGTTAGAATCTCACAGTGTGCAGTGAAATCAGAGTCCAGGAGGGGAGCCTGTACAACTGTGCAAGGATTAAGGTAAGGCTAGAGTTCAACTTCAGCCTGTGAAATGCTCAGCACATTAGGTAGCAATGGCAAAACAAATAGAATTTAAAGTGTATATTGCTGGGCTGGGGTTCCAGATTGATCCTGCAGTACTGGATTAGGTTATACAGATTTGCATTTAGGGCATTGTTCCTACTCACCACCCTGAAGGAATTAGATTTGCTTTGTCAGTGGACTATATGATTTCCTTAAATCCAATCTTTAGTCACTAGAGCAGCCATTCTTAACCAGGGTTCTGTGAAACCCTAGAATACCTCCAGAAGTTGCTAAGTGTTCCTTAAACTGTGGCTGATTGACCTCCCATGGTGCTTGCATAGTTCCAAACCCAACACCAATTGTCCGAGTCAGTGGCATGACACCAAACTTTCGTAAGGGTGGCATTCTGACTAACATTGGAAGAGGCACATTCTTCCCACTGACCAATAATGTCAGGAACATTCTTCTAACTGACCACCAATGTAAGCAACATTCTTCTAACTGACCACCAATGTAAGGAACATTCTTCTCACTGACCACCAATGTAAGGAACATTCTTCTCACTGACCACCAATGTAAGGAGCATTCTTCTCACTGACCACCAATGTAAGGAACATTCTTCTCACTGACCACCAATGTAAGGAGCATTCTTCTCACTGACCACCAATGTAAGGAGCATTCTTCTCACTGACCACCAATGTAAGGAACATTCTTCCCACTGATCACCAATGTAAGGAACATTCTTCCCACTGACCACCAATGAAAGGAGCATTCTTCCCACTGACCACCAATGTAAGGAACATTCTTCCCACTGACCACCAATGTTGGGAGCATTTTTCTCACTGACTACCAATGTAAGGAGCATTCGTCTCAATGACCACCAATGTAAGGAGCATTCTTCCCACTGACCACCAATGGAAGGAGCATTCTTCTCAATGACAACCAATGTAAGGAAAATTCTTCCCACTGACCACCAATGTACGGAATATTCTTCCCACTTACCACTAATGTAAGGGGAATTCTTCCCACTGACCATCAATGTAAGGAACATTCTTCCCGCTGTCCACCAAGATAACAGTCCTTCTTCTCAAAGACCACTAATGTAAGGAACATTCTTCCCACTGACCACCAATGTAAAGAATATTTCTCCCACTTACCACTAATGTAAGGGGAATTCTTCCCACTGACCATCAATGTAAGGGACATTCTTCCCACTGACCACAAAGATAAGGGTCATTCTTCTCAATGACCACCAATGTAAGGGGCATTTTTCCCACTGACCAACAATGTAAGACGCACTTTGGCCACCAATGTAAGGAACATTCTTCCCACTGACCACCAATGTAAGGGTGATTATTCTCAATGACCACCACTGTAAGGAGCATTTTTTTACACTGACTCCCAATAAATTGGTTATAGCAGAGGTTTATTGAGACCTGAATATTATTTCAAGGGTTCCTCTGAGACAAAAAGGTTGAGAAAGGCTGCACTAAAAGGTCCAAGAACATTGAGCTCTATTATGAGCCCCATGCATCTTTTCTTTTGGATGTCAATCTATGTCATTTAGCACCCGCAGTGATGACATTTCTTACACTGGGGTTAAAATGTGCATTACTGTATTTAAAAGGACACCCACCTCTTTTCCTTTGGCGGCATTGTACTTATCCAGAAGGGCCTGAATACGGGAACCAAATTCTGGGTCAACATCACTGAAGTTTTTCACCTGATCAAAAAATAAATGTTAGACAAATCATGATTTAAAAGAACAGTCCAGCCAAGACAGTTCATTTCAGTCTTTGGCAGATACTGAATTACCCAACAGCTGTTTTTGTATTTTAGGGATTCCAGTGGTGAGATCTCTGCGCTAAGTTCCCAGGTCTGCACATTATGAGGGGCTTCCACCATCCCTGTTGGGCTTTTATTTACTTTATATTAATGAGACTGGCAGGTGTAAGAATGCCTGGGATCACCGCTCATGTAGAAGGTGGAATGAGGGCCCTAGGTAGGCAAGAGCAAATCTAGGGAATTTGACAGGGAGAACTTCCCACTGAAATCATCATGAGGTGCAAGAAGCTAGCAATTGTCTCATCCCAGCACAGTTCACTTATAACTGAAAGAACTGGAATAATTCTTTATTCGTGGATTGTTTTGTGTGCCCCCAGACTGCAGTAATGGACATCCGATTGTGGTTGGTTGTAAGCAACATATGATGGAATTCTGAGCTTTATTTCCCCATTAGAATTTAACAAACCAGGTGATGACACTTGGAATTAGGAGGCATAGCTTACATTTTTTGATGCTTGCTTGACCATACTTTTTACTTATTTATTTTTAGCAATTTGGAGATTTCAGTTCTAGAGTCTATCTGTGTTACCTGCGGTTATCAGATATCCCTAGTCAACAACTGCTGAGGTCGATTTCAGCCATATAGAAAGTGTATTGCTTTCAGTCAGACATGCCTGCATAAATGGCACTGAGCCCCCGCTCACATCGGCGCGATTTGAAATTCAATTTGACAAGTCAAATGGCATGCAATGCCGGCAATAGGAGTGTCCAAATCGGTGCGATGCCAAATTTGCAGTGCCGCGCCGATTTCAAACAGTAGTTCCTGCACTACTTTTGGCGACTTCGGGGGCGATTTCATGTTGCATGAACTCACACAGATGTCTTTCAAGTAGCGCCCAAAGTCGGACTGAAATCAGCTTTGAAATCGTGCAAGTTCAGATGAACTCACATGATTTCAAAGCCGTGTTCAGTGTGAACGTGGGCTAAGGGCTCTTTCACACAGGCGGCTAGGGGGGCAGTAAAAAGAAGGCCCCCGACCACCCACCCAAATTATAACATTACGGCTGGACGGGACTGTACACATGCTTTGCAGGCACAACTCAGGCAGTACTGCCTGTCAAACTGGAGTGTAATTAAGCCACACCGCAACAGAAGGCTAAATGCTTGTCTTGCAGTTGCAGCTTGGTTCCCCAATGTAAATTGTAAAAAAAAGGTTTTAAAAAAAAGCATCAGGATGTGGCAGTAGTGCCAGCTACTGCTTTATCGCTCTCTAAAAAGTGAGCCACCATTGATTATTTTTCAGAGGGTGGCAAGCATTACTGCAAGTGTGAAAGAGACCTAAAAGAGGTGAAACTTGCTTGTTTATGTGTATACAGTTAAAAAACTATGTACAGAAACCTTGTTTTTAAACCATTAAGATGCATAAAAGTTTGCCTTTTTACATGTCTAAAATAAATAAATAAATGGAAAAGACCTTGTAAAATGAATTTAAAGGGAAATGAGACCATGTTTTTTTTGTTTGCTCACTGTTATACCCTTTTTTTCTTGTTATATGCGGTATATAACCTTTAATTCACAAATAAACATTAAATACAGGGTACTCTCTGTTGACACTGGTCTTCTAAAGGAGAGCAAATCAGTGGCTGTTTCCTTTGAGACTCTCTCTCTCTCTCTCTCTCTAGTAATTGTGTTAATAATGTGACTTACCGCTCTCTCTTGGATGAAGAGCTGAGCATCCTTTAGGCTACCAGCAATATTCTCGCACAGTCTCTGGCGCTGCTCTGAGTTCAGGGTTCTTCTGTAGAAAGCTCTCACCTAAAACCAAACCTGATGTCACTCATAATGATATTCTATTACAGTAATGTTATTAGCATCACCTTAATGCACATATACAAGGCGGCATTGTACATATTTATTTGGTTTTACATTTTGGTAATGAGAGCTTTCAATCATTAAAAAAAACAACAACGATTGCCACTGTATTTGCTGTACAAGGGATCTGAGTCTTATGGCAGGAGGAGATCAGTATCTGCTCCACTACTGGGGTTATTAATCTTTTATATTTGCATTGATTTTAAATCCCAGAACCACTGGAGCAGCTGCGGGGGGTGCTGACAGCTCAGGAACCCTGGAGGTAAGTACAGTGGTGAGGATGTTCACCGTTACATTTTTTCTGTAAAGGTGAACTAATTCTTTGAAGCACAACTGTGCCCAGATTATGCATATTCAAATATTTACACATTTCGAATAGGCAATAAAAAGACCTTCAAAATAGGCCTTCACTCACTTCTGTAGCTGCAGGCACTGTAGAGAAATTCATCCTTACCTACCTTCTGCTGTGCCCCCCTTTAAGATGACTGTAATGCTAAACGGCTGTCATCTTTGCCAGGCATGCATGGGCTTCCTTGATCATATGATCACTGCAATTGGCTGTCACAGCGATCACATGATCGTGAGCTTGTCCTACTGGCTCCCAATCCTTGCTAGGTGACCGTGAGCTATCGGTGACAGCATTGTCACAGCGCTGGGGGTGCCCGATTGAGTGCTCCCAGCAAAAAAGAGATATACAGTAGGTGGCAGTTAAGCGTTAGGGCCCACCATGCTGCCACATATATGTGTACTGGTGGGAATGGGTTACCATTCAAAACAGAGGGATGAAATGTACGCTTAATTTCCCCTTAACCACTTGCCGACCGTCTCACGCCGATATACGTCAGCAGAAGGGCATGTACAGGCATATTAACGTACCGGTACGTTGTCCCGTAAGAAGCGGTTCGCACGCGTGCGCACGCCGCGACCTCCATGAGTGTGATCGCAGGTCCCGCGGACTCAATGTCCGCGTGGATACCCGCGATCGTCTCACAGAGAGGAAGAATGGGGAAATGCTGATGTAAACAAGCATTTCCCCATTCTGCCTAGTGACAGGACACTGATCACAGCTTCCTGTAATCGGGAGCGGTGATCAGTGTCGTGTCACACATAGCCACGCCCCCCCACAGTTAGAATCACTCCCTAGGACACACTTACCCCTTCACTGCCCCTAGTGGTTAACCCCTTCACTGCCAGTCACATTTACACAGTAATCAATGCATTTTTAATTGCACGGATCGCTGTATAAATGTGAATGGTCCCAAAACCACGCCAAAAGTGTCCGATGTGTCCGCCATAATGTCGCAGTCACAATAAAAATCACAGATCGCCGCCATTACTAGTAAAAAAAAATTATTAACAAAAATGCCATAAAACTATCCCCTATTTTGTAGACGCTATAACTTTTGCGCAAACCAATCAGTAACTGCTTATTGCGATTTTTTTTACCAAAAATATGTAGAAGAATATGTATCGGCCTAAACTGAGGAAAAAAAAATGTTTGTTTATACATTTTTTGGGGATATTTATTATAGCAAAAAGTAAAAAATATTGCTTTTTTTTCAAAATTGACGCTCTTTTTTTGTCTATAACGCAAAAAATAAAAACCGCAGAGGTGATCAAATACCACCAAAAGAAAGCTCTATTTGTGGGGAAAAAAAGGACGTCAATTTTGTTTGGGAGCCACGTCGCAGGACCGCGCAATTGTCAGTTAAAGCGACGCAGTGCCGAATTGCAAAAAGTGCTCTGGTCTTTGGCCAGCCAAATGGTCAGGGGCTGAAGTGGTTAAGGGCTTTTATAAGTGTATGTTTTTGGTTATTTAATAAAACATACATTTTCCAATTTATATTGGTAGTATGGTTCACTTTTTTTGGGATTCCTCTGTCCCCTTTTTTAGATAGAATTATACATTCATATTGGTGCCCTAGCCCAAACACCCAGGGTGTAAAAAGTTTCATAAACTTTATACCTTTTTTTATTTTAGTTTGGAGAAAAAAAATAGTCACTTTCAGTAGTTAACACAGAACAGTTCCAGTTCAATATACTAGCTAAGGTAATCTTATGCCGCGTACACACGGTCGGACTTTTCGTCTACAAAAGTCCAACGGACGCTGACGGACTAAAGCTGGCTGGTAATCCGATCGTGTGTGGGCTTCTCCGGACTTTCAACATACTTTTTTAGCCTCAAATCCGACGTACTTTAGATTTGAAACATGCTTCAAATCTTTACTTCGTAACTACGACGGACCCCGAAATCCGCTCGTCTGTGTGCTAGTCCGACGGACAAAAAGCCACGCTAGGGCACCTATTGGCTACTGGCTATGAACTTCCTTATTTTAGTCCGGTGTACGTCATCACGTAAGAATTCGACGGACTTTTGTGTGATCGTGTGTAGGCAAGTCTGTTCGTTAGAAAGTCCGCCGCAAGTCCGTCGAAAGTCTGCCGGAAGTCTGTCGGACAGGCTGTCTGACTTTTGTAGACGAAAAGTCCGACCGTGTGTACGCGGCATTAGCCTTGCTTCCCGCCCCCAACCTCATTACCTGGGACACGTTATCCTCTACAGAGCTGTCATGGCGGTCAACATCTCCAGAAGATATGAAGGTGCTCTCCTTGTGCTGGGGTATATCCTGAGGACATGTGAAGCTGTTCGGATAATAGTTTGGCATGTGACCTATGAAAACAGTCAGAAATAATAGCAGTCATACATAAGTCAATAAATTCTAAGTTTTTATCATGGTTGGGCACAGATATCAATTTTGAATTCATACTGAATACTGCTGCAACAAGGAGAACTCTGTATATCTGCTCTACAACACCCACTTAGACACCAGCCCTTGCCTGACTGCTCAATACATCATACATGCTCTACATTAACCACTTGACCTCCGGAAGGTTTACCCCCCTTCATGACCAGGCCATTTTTTTGCAATACGGCACTGCGTTACTTTGTCTGACAATTGCGCGGTCATGCGAAACTGTACCCAGATAAATTAATATTTACATTTTTTATCCTTTTCTCCCACAAATAGAGCTTGCTTTTTGGTGGTATTTGGTTTTGCACTATAAACAAAAAAAGGGCCGACCATTTTGAAAAAAAAAAAAAAAAAACAATATTTTTTACTTTCTGCTATGAAACACATCCAATAAAAAAACTGTAAAAAAATCTAATTTCTTCATCGATTTAAGCCAATATGTATTCCGCTACATATTTTTGGTAAAAAAAATCCCAATAAGCGTATATTGATTGGTTTTTGCAAAAGTTACAGCGTCTACAAACTATGGCATATTTTTATTTATTTTTTTAGTTTTATTTCTTTACTAGTAATGGCGGCGAACAGCGACTTATAGCGAGACTGTAACCCGCCCTTAGACACAGGCAAAACCTGCCGTTCAACACAGAAAACCCGCCCTGCAACAGACAAAATTTGACCTTGGGCACACCTTAAACCCACCCCGCAACAGCAAGGCACAATCTCCCGTCGAAAAATGCCTCTTATGGTGTGCGCATGCGCTATGGTGACGTCACTCCAGCTGATCGGGAAATCAGCTGGAGTGGCCTTCTGTACTGTGCATGCGCGGGCATTTTCAATGGAGGGCACTGTTCGATAGAACACCGGCAAGCGTGACAGAGGTAATTTACACTGATAATCAGGGCACTGATCGTTACCAGTGTCCTGATTATCAGTGCAGCCCCAACAGTGCCAATCAATGCCCTTCAGTGCCGCCTATCAATGCCGCCTATCAGTGACCATCAGTGCAGCCTATCAGTGACCATCAGTGCAGCCTATCAGTGACCATCAGTGCAGCCTCATCAGTGACCATCAGTGCAGCCTCATCAGCGCACATTAGTGCAGCCTCATCAGCGCACATCAGTGCAGCCTCATCAGCGCACATGAGTGATGGAAAAAAATTACTTATTTGCAAAATTTTATAACAGAAACTAAAAGCATTTTAGATTTTCAAAATTTTCAGACTTTTTTCATTGTTTAGCAAAAAATAAAAAACTCAGTGGTGATTAAATACCACCAAAAGAAATCTCTATCTGTCCCAACAAAATTATGGAAGTTTTGTTTGGGTACAGCGATGCATGACCACGCAATTGTCATTCAAAGTGCAACAGCACTGAAAGCTGAAAATTGGCCTGGGCAGAAGTGCCCAGTATTGAAGTGATTAATATTTAGATATGGACACAGCAGAGTTCATTCTTAATGTCAAAGAACACCATTCAGATGGTGTATACACTGCCCCATCTGTTCACTTTGAGGGAGATTGACTAAAACTGGCTCAGCTGTGCATGTTAGCCAATCAGCTTCTAATTTCAGCTTGTTCAATTAAGCTGATTGGTTTCGATGCAGACCTGCACCAGATTTTGCACTCTCTAGTTTTCGTAAATCCCCCCACCTTTGTCTTCGTAGCCTCCCTGACGATTTTCCCGAGTGTGGCTTGGGGTTACATTTCAGTCCCATTAGCGGTAACCCCGAGCCACACTCGGGATTACATTGCAGGATCCTGGTGCGGCGTTACTTACCTTGTCCTCAGGTTCCTGCGATGTCCCCCCCGCTGTGTCTGCGGGCTGTGTCCTCCTCCAAACCCTCTGTGTGCCAGGCTCTGTTCCCTGCGAGCGTCGCGACGCACGGGGGTGGAGCCTGGCTGCAAATTCAAAAAAATGTAAAAACCATAACACATACAGTACTGTAATCTAACAGATTACGGTACTGTATGAAATGATTTCACATCCCTTTTGTCCCCAGTGCTTTGGCCCATGCCCTGCATGCAGTTTTATGTTATATATACTGTTCTTTCTGCCTGGAAACTGGAGATTGTCCATAGCAGCCAAAAAGTGTCCCTTTATGTCAAAAGTGGCTTTAGACCAGCTAGAAAACAGCGATAGTAAACTAGAACACTTGCAGAATTGAGCGATAGTGAATCGTGGGGAAATTTATTTTATTATTATTAATTTTTTTTAATTATTTATATTTATTTATTATATTATAATTTATGTTTTTGTGTTTCAAACTTCATCTACTAGACTCTTGTTTGGACAGATTTAAGTGTGTTATTGTTAAGAATTACAGACCTACAATATAGAACGAAAAATTTCCATGCACAATAATTGTACCGCTTTCAGCACCTAAAATCTGAAATAATCATACCGCCAGGGAGGTTAAAGTAGGCAAAACAAGTTTTAGAGAGTGGAGTGGGATTAACACCACTATCAGGTTCTTATTGCTGTCTGTGCTCCTGTTAATCTTTCTATTTGTCCTGTTTATTTATTTATTTTTTATCTATGTCTGCTCTCTATTTGTCCTGTTTACCGTTTTCATCGAATGTGAAAGAAAATCTGACATTATGGGTTGTCACCAGAACAGAAATACAGGAGAAATCTTCCAGTGGGAACATTATTTCTGGTGACAACCAGGGATTGCGTCACTCTCGAGGGATTTCCTCTTGCTTCTTGTTCTTGCTAGGGGACAGGAAGAGAAGGGAAATCTTCCCAATGGGACACAGATGGCAACAAAGTTGCCAGGCATTACAACCCAAATGAAAAAGTTTGCCTTTAGTTTTACTTTTAATATCAATAAAATAATCACACACAATCCACTCACACACAGATAAAGTGCTCTTACTTGGATGAGCGAACATGCACATCGGACCGTCCCTCTGGTAGTGACAGGCATTGGCTGACCGAGGACTGTTCACTGGAATATGCAAATAATTCGGCCCCAAGCGGTACCTGTGCGTGTCCGGGTAGGAGAACAGACGGCCCTGCAAACCATAAAATATTGTTTAGACTTTGACAAAGGGCCACATTTACCAAACCTCCGGAAAGTGTAACTTTTTGTGATGCCCTATAGCACCTAAATAATTCAGCTTTTGCTTTTGGTGTTACATTTAACCCTGATGGGTTGCTATGAGACCACAACTACAATTCTTCCTCAATCATTTTGTACTGCTTGGACTAAGGTGAAGAGGGTATGATCCCAAAAGCTTCCTTCAACAGCATACAGGCATACCCAATCTTTAAGTACACAATGGGGTTTATTTACTAAAGCTGGAAAGTGTAAAATCAGGCTCACTTCTGCATAGAAACCAATGAGCTTCCAGGTTTTATTACCAAAGCTTAATTGAACAAGCTGGGGTTAGAAGCTCATTGGTTTCTATGCAGAAGTGAGCCTGATTTTGCACTTTCCAGCTTTAGTAAATAAACCCCATTGCGTACTTAAAAGTGGGGTATGCCTGTATTCTCTTATATTTACTATAGTTTATAACTCATGGACATCCACAATTAGGTCTTTTTTGCTTTGGGTGCTAAAGAACTGGAAGGCACTGGAGCACAGTCACACTGGCACATATACTTTCTGAATGAGGTAAAATATGACGAAATGCGTATGCATTGCAGAAATGTACTGAATGTATTTTTTTTTAAAGTGCTATGCAAACTGTTGGCGCTATATAAATCCTGTATGATATTAATAATAACTTGCATTAAAATATGCTTTGATAATATAGAAAGCAGCTTTCCTGAAAAGTCATAAACAATTTTGCCACAAGATGGCGATAAGACATAACTATATATCATACCAGTTTAGCATTGGTACTTGAGAGCTCAGCTCAGTGAACAAACCTAAAATTTTACATTTGCACTGACCTGCAGCATTTTATCCGGGCTCGGCTCGATGCCGGGGGGCATGTTGCTTGGATCAAAGGCAATCTGCTCCACTTCAGCAAAGTAGTTTTCTGGGTTTCGGTTCAGCACAAACTTTCCAACACGGATCAGCGGGTACTGAGAGTGAGGCCAGACCTGGTGATAGAGAATAATGGGTCAATCTGGATGTCACTTCTGATAAAATTGCGTAGAGCTGAAGATACAACATTAAGGGCCTCATGCACACTGGACGTTAAAATAACGTTATAGAAACCCCAGTAGCTTTTCAGTGAGTTTTTACATTTTTTTTAAACATTTCTGCAATATCGTTTATTAGCGTTCTTTTTGCGTTTTTCCGCGTTTTTTTTTTTCAATGGACCAAAAACGTTCAAAATTGCTGGTGAGCGTTTATCAGCATTTTTTGACATTAGAGCATTTTTACAGCTGAAAACAGCTGAAAAACTCCTCTCAGAACCCACTAGTTTTGGGAATTTTTAAAGCCCAAAAATGCCCCAGCCAAAAACTGCTGATAACAGCCTATGTGTGCATTGACACATAGGATAACATGATGGCGAGTTTATTGACTGTAGACTAAAAACATCTAAAGCCAAAAACAGCTGCTGTAAAAACGTTAAAAAACGTCCAGTGTGCACGAGGCCTTAAAATGACTTTGGTTCCCTATATTTGTTATTTTTGGTCTAAATTAAAATTGAACCATTCTTTAAACGCCAACTGCAGCCAAACAGTTTTTTTCTTGGTCAACTTTTTACTGTTGTTTGTGTATTTTTTACTGTTGTTTGGAAAAAAATCTCCCAACTTCATGTCTATTTGATAGACAGTACTGGATGTGAGGGAAAGTCTGGAATTCTACTTTTAACCGCAGCAGAGCAAGTTTTAAGCTTCGTATGCGCGATCGGATTTTCTGACAGGAATTGTTTGATGACAGAAAATCCAACCGTTTGTACGCTCCATCAGACAATTGTTGGCCAACTTTCCGTGGACAAATGTTGAATGGCAGGTTTATAAATTTTCCGCGGACAACGCCTGTTGCCGGATTTTCCAAGCGCGTCGGACAAAAGTCCAAACACGCATGCTCGGAAGCAAGGACAAGCCAGAAGCGGTCAGTCTTGTAAACTAGCGTTCGTAATGGAGAATTAACATTTGTGACGTGGCTAATTATGAAATGTCGAAATGCAGCGCACAATTCTCTTCCAGGCCAATTCTGACATTTCTCTCCTACATGTAAAAATCATAATTTTTTTGCTAGAAAATCACATAGGAACCCCCAAACATTATATATGTTTTTTAGCAAAGACCCTAGAGAATACAATGGCGGTCATTGCAACTTTTTATCTTGCACGGTATTTGCGCAGCAATTTTTCGAATGCGTTTTTTTGGGGAAAAAAAACAGTTTTGTGCTTAAAAAAAAACAAAACAGTAAAGTTAGCCCAATGTTTTTGCATAATGTGAAAGATGAAATTATGCCGAGTAAATAGATACCCAACATGTCACGCTTCAAAATTGCACACACTCATGGAATGGCACCAAACTTCGCTACTTAAAAATCCCCTTAGGCGACGCTTTAAAATTTTTTACTGGTTACATGTTTTGCGTTACAGAGGAGGTCTAGGGCCAAAATTATTGCTCTCACTCTAACGTTCGCGGCGATACCTCACATGTGTGGTTTGAACACCGTTTTCATATGTGGGCGGGACTTACGTATGCGTTCGCTTCTGCGTGCGAGCTCACGGGGACAGGGGCGCTTTAAAATGTATTTATTTTTTTATTGTTAATTTTACTTTATTTATTTTAGCTTGACACTTTTTTTCCCCCAAAAATTTTTTTGATCACTTTTATTTCTATTACAAGGAATGTAAACATCCCTTGTAATAGGAATAAGCATGACAGGTGCTCTTTACAGTGAGATATGGGGTCAATAAGACTCCACATCTCACCTCTAGACTTAGAAGCCTGAAATAATAAGAAAAAAAAAAAAAAAAAAAAAAAAGATCACCGCTTCCCAGCCGAAGTGGCGCCGTTTTTTTTAATACAGAGGCATAACATCGCGCCCGGCCTCCGAACGATCATAGAGACTCCGGCAACCATCTGGTCCGCCGGAAATCTCTATGCCAAACATCCGGGGCTGGCAGATCCTGTGACCGACTTACCGATCGTATTGGTGAGTCAGTACAAGCACCGGAGGGTGGCGGGAGGGGGGGGCGTCCCCTCACGCCTCCCATAAGAACGATCAAGCAGAGGAACAGCCACTATGATCGTTCTTAGGGTGCGCAGATTCGCCAGCTCTAAAAGACGATATCTAGATGATGTCTGTAGCTACAGGCATCATTCAGATATACCCGCTCAAAGCCGAGGACGTCATTTGTCGTACGGCGGGCGGGAAGCGGTTAATGGGATAATAATGAAGCTGCTTTGCTGGTGATACTGATGGAGTTCTGCCAAACGTATTTTAAAAGGCTTTTATTTTCTAGTGATATCAAGAATAATATTACTATGCTTGTTTGTTTTTTTTTATTTGGACAAGTTACCACAACACCATTATCCCGTAGTTTGTAAGATCAAAGATACAACTATGTTGGTGTCCCTTGTTAATTTTACATTGTATTTTTTTAAATGTAACTGCCGACTCCCAAACTGTCATTTGAAGTAAAACACACAGCCAAGTATTATTCTCCACAATTTTTTTTATTGTGCATTAAAAAAAGAAAACAAATAATATTAGACATGCTATCTGCCAATAGAACTTAACCAAAAAGTGTATTCTATGCATCCAAAAATATAGAAAATATACCAAATCAAATCATTATTCAACCAAAAAATAAAATAAAAGCCTCATGCACGTGTCCTGCTTCTTAATATAGGGGGTCAACAATGCCAAGAGTTGGTGAAAGCAGGGGTCCGTCATCTGGAGATAATTCTGAAAATCATCTGGATTATTCTCCTGGAGCTCCCGCAGCAAAGGCATATGACATAATTGGTCACGATTAATAATGCAACCAATTTTTGGACCAAGAAATCCTCTTCCTCCTGTTCCTGGACTGGACTTGGGTCAAAGCAATAACTCCAAGGCCAATAATAAATAACACGTTATCTTCTCCGATTCTGCAACATGGCTGGTTGACGAACGGCCGTTCAGAAACTAACTGAAAGGCGCGAACTGAAAATGAATCAACACTCACCAAACTTCTACTAACATGAAATTAGCAGAAGGAGCCCAAAGGGTGGCGCCTGACAATTGAACTTCCTCTTTATCGGCTCATAGTACGTCTAGTACGTCACTACATTCGTGTTTGTTGGCCGACAATTGTGGGCCGTTTGTATGGAAGACAAGTTTTTGGCCAATGCCCTTCGGACAAAAGTCCAAGGCTTTGTATGCGGAAAATCCGATCCTGTGTATGAGGCTTTAGGCTCTAATCATGTGCTTGGAAAAAAAAGACAGACCTCATAGAAAGGCATTAGTGCCCCTGTGACCCTTATGGACTGGCTGCCACTGTTATAGGGCGTACACACGGTCCGACTTTGTTCGGACATTCCGACAACAAAATCCTAGGATTTTTTCCGACGGATGTTGGCTCAAACTTGTTTTGTCTACACACGGTCGCACAAAGTTGTCGGAAAATCCGATCGTTCTAAACGCGGTGACGTAAAACACGTACGTCGGGACTATAAACGGGGCAGTGGCCAATAGCTTTCATCTCTTTATTTATTCTGAGCATGCGTGGCACTTTGTCTGTCGGATTTGTGTACACACGATCGGAATTTCCGACAACGGATTTTGTTGTCGGAAAATTTTATCTCTTGCTGTCCAACTTTGTGTGTCGGAAAATCCGATGGAAAATGTCCGATGGAGCCCACACACAGTCGGAATTTCCGACAACACGCTCCGATCGGACATTTTCCATCGGAAAATCCGACCGTGTGTACGGGGCATTAGTACGTGATCCTGCGCTTCCGGGTCTGATTATACAGAGTAAGAGCTGATCTCACGTCGCAATGTCAAGCAGTACCCGCCATCGTTAGGCAGAGAGCCAGAATGGCGATCTGCCTATGTAAATAAGCCAGATTGCTGTACTGTCGGTAAGTAAAGCTTTGATCCTGTGTTCTTGCAAAGCAGGAACACTGATCTTTGCCTTCCTATAGTAGAAGCACCTCCCCCACAATGAGAAAGCACATGTTAGGAACATATTTTACCCCTTTGATCGCCCTGATGTTAACACCTTCTCTGCCAGTGTCATTAGTACAGTGACAGTGCATATTTTTTAGCACCAATCACTGTATTAGTGTCACTGGTCCCCAAATAGTGTTAGTGTCCCAATTTGTCTGCCGCAATATCGCAGTCCCGCTATAAGTGATCGCCGCCATTACTAGTAAAAAGTAAAAAATAAATAAAAATTCCATAAGTATATGCCATAGTTTGTAGACGCTATAACTTCAGTGCAAACCAATCAATATGTATGCTTTTTGGGATTTTTTTTACCAAAAATATGTAGCAGAATACATATTGGCCTAAATTTATGAAGAAATTTTATTATTTTACATTTTTATTGGATATGTTTTATAGCAGAAAGTAAAAAATGTCGTGTTTTTTTTCAAGATTATTGGTCTTTTTATGTTTATAGCCCAAAAAATAAGAACCACAGAGGTGATCAAATACCACCATAAGAAATCTCTATTTGTGGGGAAAAAAAGTATATCAATTTTATTTGGGTACAGCATCGCAGGACAACGCGCAATATAGTCAGTTAAAGTAACGCAGTGCCATATCGCAAAAAATGTCCTGGTTATGAAGCGGGGTACATTTTTTCAGAGCTGAAGTGTTTAGCAGGGTTCCATATATATATATATATATATATATATATATATATATATATATATATATATATATATATGTACTATACAATTATAAATGATGATTATAAATTCTACATACTCTGTAAATCACTATATAAAGGGATAAAAGGTACAACCTTTATTAGAGTAACGGTCAAAAGAATTAGGTTCACTTACTTTGGTTAAGTCAAAGGGATTGATAGGACATTTCTCTGCTTGCTCAAAGGTCATGACTTGGATGTACATTGTCCAGGATGGGAAGTTCTTCTTGGCAATAGCCTGGAAGAGGTCCCGGGTAGCATAATCAGGGTCCTTCACCACCAGTCTGTCTGCTTCTTCCACGGTCAGATTCTTGATACCTTGGTCAGTCTGCAAAACAATTCAAAACGTTCTCATTAAATACATTAGCGAGTGGTATCTGTCATCACAGCCATATAATTACCATTGTAGCATTGACAGTGCTGAGATAAAACCAACTCTGGTACTCCTATTCTCCTGAGACAGTGCTAGTGATTGACTGAGGCCAGGTACCAGGTTTGTGTGTAGTCATGCCTAAAGCTTGTAGGAAAGTGTTTGCATGACTGAGCAACTTCCAATGTCAATGAGCACTCTAGTTGAACTCCAGGATAGGTAAATACTGTCTAAATACAAGAGCCATGTGTATTCTCCCTTTTATCTTAGTGTGCTTTGTGCATTTCTTCCAGATCTGTGCAGTAATCCAGTTTGAGATTTCCCCTCTGTAATAAAGACCGCTCACTGCTGCTCTCTCTCTCCTTGTGCAGGGTGACTGGTCTTGTCTCCGCCCCCTCCTGTGGTTTTCTGCAGGCAGCCTGTAGTGGGTGGAGTCTGCAGGGTCCCTCCCACAGTTCTGATCTCTGCACAGGCTATGTACAGCCTAGTGATGATGTCACTGTCGCTTTTACAAGGTAATAAATGGGTTTGCAGAGGCATCGGTGCATACAACATAGATTTATATCCCCGTGATTATTAAAGAATATATTGCACTGAATGCTTTAGTTTCAGCTTTAAACTTTTCCTGTACATTACAGTCCCACTGGACTGCTCCTATATTACTATGTAGCTGGCCTATCTAGTAGACATTGTTCAATATGAATGTAATGTAGCCAGCTAAAAGTAACTCACTGCTATGGAAAAGGTAATAATGAGCAATGTGGATGCTTTAGCAGACAACATAAGGAATGTCACCAGCCTAATCCACAGATTCAGCCACAAATCAAGACTATGAATCAAGACCAGCACCATCACTAGATAGTCATCATTGGGTGGCCATTGGGTAGCCATCATTGGGAGGTCACTGGGTAGCCATGACTGGGAGGGAATTTAGTAGCCATCTGTGGGAGGCTATTCAGTAGCTGTCATTGGGAGGCCACTGGGTAGCTATCATTGGGAGACCATTGGGTAGCCATCATTCGGAGGCCATTGAGTAGCCATCATTGGGAGACCATTGGGTAGCCATCATTCGGAGGCCATTGAGCAGCCATCATTGGGAGGCCACTGGGTAGCTATCATTGGGAGGCCATTGGGTAGCCATCATTGAGAGGCCTTTGGGTAGCCATCATTGGGAGGCCTTTGAGTAGCCATCATTGGGAGGCCATTGAGTAGCCTTCATTGGGAGGCCACTGAATAGTCATCATTGGGAGGCCACTGGGTAGCTTTCATTGGAAGCCCATTGGGTAGCCATCATTGGGAGGCCTTTGGGTAGCCATCTGTGGGAGGCCATTCAGTAGCCATTCTTGGGAGGCCATTAAGTAGCCATCATTGGGAGGTCACTGGGTAGCCATCATTGGGAGGCCACTGAAAATCCATAATTAGGAGGCCACTGGGTAGCTATCATTGGAAGTCCACTGGGTAGCCATAACTGGGAGGCCACTGGGAAGCTATCATTGGGAGGCCTTTGGGTAGCCATCTGTGAGAGGGAGGCCATTGAGCAGCCATATTTTGGAGGCCATTGAGTAGCCATGATTGGGAGGCCATTGAGTAGCCATGATTGGGAGGCCATTTGGTAGCAATCGTTGGGCCAATCACCATTCCTAAAAGAGTAATATGCCAATGTACATACTAACTCATAGAAAGGCAGTACTTGCTTGACCTATCCTGGGAACTTTGAGAGGCTCAGGACAGTAGAGTGTTGACAAGGTAGGAACAGGGGACCTTATAGTGCCCACTACAAAGTTTCTGTTGATTACTACAGAGTCCTAAACACAGGGCACCCTTGAAGCATTAGCTGTGGATGAAAAAGATGTGGTATGCTGGTGATACCCAAAGCCCACACATTACCATGGGCCACTATACATTCAGTTCCATAATGTCCCCCATACCTTGTAGTGGAACTTGCAGTACACAGCCTCCCCTTGTGCGTTCACGAGCTTGAAGGTGTGAGATCCATATCCATTCATGAACCTGAATCCATCCGGAATACCGCGGTCACTGAACAGGATGGACACCTGGCAACAACAATGACACATACTATCACTGTATAGCTTTATATTCATTAAAATAATCTTGTGCTGGAGAAATACAATGATTGCCATTGCTGACCTCCTACCTAAAGTGTATATCATTTCAAAAGCTGGATACACATGGATCGAAATTCGGCCGGTTTAGCGGGGACTGGCCAAATTTCAATCTGTGTAGTCCTGCCTTTTCAACAGAAGTTGATTGGTAGATCAACTTCTGCTGAACAGGACTGCTAGAAATACTTCAGTAAGGCTCCATGCGCAGCTAAAAAAGGCTGGATAATAAAAGCTGGTAATAGCTTTTTGTAGTAGCGTTTTAGGAGTAAAATAGCAAAGAACTAGTGCACAAAACCACACTCACAGAGATCATAGACAATGGTAACAAAATTAGAGCAGCTGCCGACATAAGAGGTGTCCTCACCCACCCTAATGAACAACGTATTAATAGTAAAAGTATGTGGCGCTAATCTAAGTGTACCATTCACAATGATGGACAAAATTACAAAGTAGCCAAAAAAACTAAGTACTACCTTATTATACAGTGCATATGTTGCCTATAAACGATAAAGTAACCAATGCATACTTGGAAAGGGTGAATATGAACCAGTGTGTATGTTATATTCACATGAACACTGTACTGCAGTAAACACTCCTATCTTCTCTCGTGGCGGAGCAACAAAACTATACTGAAGTGTTAAATGCTAGTGGTCATTCTAGATAGAATAATAAATAAATAATCCAATGTGCATAATGTTCCTAAAACACATAAAGTAAAATTGTGGTCACAAATATAAAATGAATATTGATGGTGAAAAAATGTTAACGTTGAATAAATAGCAATTCATAAAATAAATACAGTGTGCATAATAATCCACAACAATAGGTGATTAAGTGTAAACCAAAGTGACGATCATGAAAATATAGGAGTGTTTAAGAGCGTTTAGGAGCATTAGCATTTTATTAGCATTTTTGCAGTTTCTTTAAAAAAAGGGAAGGAAAAAAAATTTGTAGCTTTTAGCAGCGTTTAGGAGTCTTTCTGCTGGAAAAACGCTCCAATAAACTTTTTTCTGCTCCTAGAGACTGAAGCTCAAAAAACCCTAATAGCCTAAAGTAGTGTGCATGGACACATAGGATAATGCCGCGTACACACGGTCGGACTTTTCGTCTACAAAAGTCCAACGGACGCTGACGGACTAAAGCTGGCTGGTAATCCGATCGTGTGTGGGCTTCTCCGGACTTTCAACATACTTTTTTAGCCTCAAATCCGACGTACTTTAGATTTGAAACATGCTTCAAATCTTTACTTCGTAACTACGACGGACCCCGAAATCCGCTCGTCTGTGTGCTAGTCCGGCGGACAAAAAGCCACGCTAGGGCATCTATTGGCTACTGGCTATGAACTTCCTTATTTTAGTCCGGTGTACGTCATCACGTAAGAATTCGACGGACGTTTGTGTGATCGTGTGTAGGCAAGTCTGTTCGTTAGAAAGTCCGCCGCAAGTCCGTCGAAAGTCCGCCGAAAGTCTGCCGGAAGTCTGTCGGACAGGCTGTCTGACTTTTGTAGACGAAAAGTCCGACCGTGTGTACGCGGCATAACACTATTCAGCTTATAGAAGCAGAAAAAGAATGCTAATAACAGCTTCTATGAGCTTAATAAATGCTAGTGTCAATAGATGGAGACTGAGCGACTCAGGAGCAAGCATGCACGGGTGCCACCAGGGACAGCCGCTCGATGAAAAGGAGGGGCCTGGAGCGCCATCCGGGGACCCCAGAAAAGGAGAATCGGGGCTGCTCTGTGCAAAATCATCGCGCAAAGCAGGTAAGAATGACATGTTTGTTATTTTAGTTGAAAAAAAACAAAAACTGAAAGTTTATAATCAGTTCAATGTAATAAGGTTTGCACGTGTGAACATACCCTAAAGAGTGATAGCTAGAGTGAGGCTTTGATTTGTTTGTCCATTTAAGACTACCCTGTCCACAGGGAGACAACACCTCTGTGCAATTTCACTACATAACTAACAGATTTGTCACCCCAATATGGTAGTAGATAAGAAAACAGGCCAGATTACAAAGTAATAAAACTTTGTTAAGGGGGACTTACTTACTTATTATTTTATTGCTTTTGCCAGTAGTTCAACATTAACTCCTCTGCAGGACTGACATATGCACATATACACCAGAGCTGGTGTCATGGGGACTTTAGAATGTGTCCCCTCTCAAATATTCCTCATAGCCTGCGTGGGTTTCCTCCGGGTACTCCGGTTTCCTCCTACACTCCAAAGACTGGTAGGTTAATTGGCTCCTATTTAAATTGGGCCTAGTATGTGTATGTAAGAATGTGACTAATGGACCTTAGATTGTAAGCTCCTTGAGGGCAGGGACTTTGAGGACAGGGACTGATGTGAATGTACAATATATATGTATATATAACAATATATATGACGGCGCTATATAAGTACCGGTAATAAATAAATACATAAATACATAAATAATTTCCTATTATTTCCTCCCTAGTAAGCATGCCCACACATTAATTACAATACCCTCCTAGCACTGACATACACATCGCTGAATTACATTTTACCCTTTTATAAGAGACCTTATACACAGCCGACAGAAGTCTGCCCTTTTGATAGGTCACCCATGCCAGTCCTGACATTTATTACTTGCCATTAAAATTGCCATTAAAATCTTATGGCCATCTAATTATTAACCGCTTCCCGCCCACCGTGCGCCAAATGACGTCCTCGGCTTTGGGCGGGGATATCTGAATGATGCCTGTAGCTACAGGCATCATTCAGATATCGTCTTTTAGAGCCGGAGAATCTGTGCACCATAAGGACAATCATAGCGGCTGTTCCGCCGCTTGATCATTCTTACGGTAGAGCCCTCCGGTGCTTCTACCGACTCACCACTACGATCGGTGAGTCGGACACAGGATCTGCCGGCCCCGGATGTTCAGAATAGAGATTTCCGGCGGACCAGATGGTTGCCGGAGTCTCTATGATCGTTCGGAGGCCGGGTGCGATGTTATGACGTCATGCCCGGCCTCTGTATTCAAAAAAACGGCGCCGCTTCAGCTGGGAAGTGGTGATCGTTTTTTTTTTGTTTTTATTGCAGGCTTCCCAGCCTAGAGGTGAGATGGGGGGTCTTGTTGACCCCCCATCTCACTGTAAAGAGCACCTGTCATGCCATATTCCTATTACAAGGGATGTTTACATTCCTTGTAATAGAAATAAAAGTGATCAAAAAAAAATTTTCGGGAAAAAAAAGTGTCAAGCTAAAATAAATAAAGTAAAATTAACAATAAAAAAAAAGAATTTTTTTTAAAGCGCCCCTGTCCCCGTGAGCTCGCACGCAGAAGTGAACGCATATGTAAGTCCCGCCCACATATGAAAACGGTGTTCAAACCACACATGTGAGGTATCGCCGCGAATGTTAGAGCGAGAGCAATAACTTTGGTCCTAGACCTCCTCTGTAACTCAAAACATGTGGCCCCATTCCACGAGCGTGTGCAATTTTGAAGCGTGACATGTTAGGTCTCTATTTACTCGCCGTAACTTCATCTTTCACATTATGCAAAAACGTTGGGCTAACGTTGGGCTAACTTTACTGTTTTGTTTTTTTTTAAAGCACAAAACGCATTCAAAAAATTGCTGCGCAAATATCATGCGAGATAAAAAGTTGCAATGACCACCATTGTATTCTCTAGGGTCTTTGCTAAAAAAAACATATATAATGTTTGGGGGTTCTATGTAATTTTCTAGCAAAAAAATGATGATATTTATATGTAGGAGAGAAATGTCTTAATTGGCCTGGTAGGCAAGTGGTTAAAAACAAATATCATTAGGAACCAGACACAACTACAGCTTACAGATATCTGTGTGAACAGATATCAAAGTAAATGATATCTTACGGGCAGGGTGTGGATTTTGGCTTCTTGCCACCTGCTAAAGTGCTTACTCATTGGTACATTCACACTGCCATTGAAATGGGGCCATTGGTAGGCAGTTCAGAGCCATGTTGATTGCCCTTCAAATGCCCTTCAAATGATCAATCTAACAGCTAACAATGAGCCCATTGCTGAACACATAAAGGCGGTTGGTGGGCACATTACAGTTTATATGTTTATGTTTATACAGATATATGTTTTTTGTTGTGTATTGCACATTCCCTTGGTTATCTCTACTCTCTGTTTGATAATTTTTATTGCTGTATTCTTCTGTCCCAATCTATTTCTTTAGATTTGGTTGCCAGGCATGATCTGTCAACATATAGACCCTCTAAAGCCACAGACACAATGGGATGACCCTTATCTGATACTTACTGTCAGTCATTTTTACTAGAGTAAAGATTACACAGAGAGATAAATAGAAATTAATACAGAGTTCAGGGGTATGGAGCAAGTACTGCAAAGTTCAGAGGTCAGTAGTATGTAACGCACAGTGCAGAAGTCAGTAGTATGTAACGCACAGTGCAGAGGTCAGTAGTAGGTAACGGAGAGCACACAGGGCAAGAGTAAGTAACGGAGAGCACACAGGGCAAGAGTAAGTAACAAAGAGTTTAGGAGTAAGTAGCACTGAGTTCAGAGGTCAGTAGTAAGTAATGCAAATTCTAAGGGTCAGTAGTAATAATGCAGAGTACAGGGGTATGGAGTAAGTAATGCAGAGTCCAGAGGTTAGTAGTACGTAATGGAGAGCACACAGGTCATAAATGAATAACAAAGAGTTTAGGAGTAAGTAGCTCAGAGTTCAGAGGTCAGTAGTAAGTAATAAAAGTCCAAATGCAGCGCTTAAATGAAATAAATGTCCAAATAATGATGATAGTCCATAGAAATCAATCAGCAACAAAAGATGATATGAAACCTCCACCAAACTTCAGTGTGTAAAAGGAAAGCACACCACACCCACGTGCTATCAGTCTGCTTACCAGAAAGATATAAAAGATAGGCGATGTACTCATATAATGCAGAGGGTCAACAGCAAATCCAAATGGCACACTCCATCATGGGCAGGCACAGCATGGAAACAATCAGGTCACCACATATCAGAAGGCTCAGGACTCGCATTAAAGATGGACAAATTGGTGCAGTCATCTGCCAAGTTCCTTCAAAAACTGTGTGCCTTCTGATATGTGGTGACCTGATTGTTTCCATGCTGTGCCTGCCCATGATGGAGTGTGCCATTTGGATTTGCTGTTGACCCTCTGCATTATATGAGTACATCGCCTATCTTTTATATCTTTCTGGTAAGCAGACTGATAGCACGTGGGTGTGGTGTGCTTTCCTTTTACACACTGAAGTTTGGTGGAGGTTTCATATCATCTTTTGTTGCTGATTGATTTCTATGGACTATCATCATTATTTGGACATTTATTTCATTTAAGCGCTGCATTTGGACTTTTATACTTATGTTTGATGAAATCTACAAACTATGCTAGCTGCTTTTGGTGTTCTTTTCAGTTAGCGCAGATATTTATTTGTTTTTTCACAGTAGTAAGTAATGCAGATCATAAGGGTCAGTAGTAATAATGCATGGGGTTAGTAGTAAGCACAAAGTGTGAATATAAGGAACTAGAGATAGCAGTATGTCCTCCGCTCTGTCCATTTCTATCATATATTGAGCTCACTCTGCATTATTACTACTGATCCTTATGACCCTTGAGATCTGCATAAGTAATGCATATCATAATGGTCAGTAGTAATAATACAGAGTGCAGGGGTTAGTAGTAAGTTACGCAGAGTTCAGAGGTCAGTAGTATTTAAGGCAGAGTGTTGGGGTTAGTAATAAGCAATGCAAAGTGTGAATACGATAAACTAGAGGTAGCAGTATGTCTCCCCCCCCCCCCCCCCGTCCACTTCTATCATACATTGAGCTCAAGGCTGCAGGGTGTGACCCTCAGGAAACACAGGGGCCCCACACACTCATCATCTCACTGCAAAACCTCACCTACTGTATCCCCCCCCCCCCCCCCAATTCACTTTCAAAGAAGACCCACCAGCTATGATATTCCCTTCTGAGAGCTGAGAAAGTTATTTTAAGGGTTCCTCTGTGAAAAAAAAGTTGAGCAAGGATCTAGCAGATTACTGTAGGGACCCTGCCCTATGCTATTGTGTCCCTAACTAAATTTAGTGTGTTCTTGCTAGGCTGTAACCAGCTTGAGCTTTTTTAAATTTTGTTACGTTCTGCCAGTTCTCCTGATCTTAACCTGTTGATTGCTTCTGCCCAGTACCAGGACAGGTTAGTTCAGCACCCTGGGCAAGTATGCGGAACTGCGCCCTCTCCCCACTACTAGTGTATGCCGTAAAATGGGTGTATGGTCCTGTGCCCATTTACTGCCCCTTGCACCAGCTGTCGATAGTTGGCATGGAGTGTGAACTGCACATTTGTGGCCATTTATTTTTTATTTTTACAGCAGTAGCTGTCAAAGCAGGCATGAAGCTACAGCCTGGCCCTGTTTATGAACCACTGTTCTAGAGCTTGGGTGCAGTAAGGGGCCCTTATCCCCCCACTGCTGCACCCAGAGTGGCTGCCCCTCCTGCCTACCCCTTGTCCAGGCCCTGCTTCTGCCTGTTACTGTGAAGGAGGTTCCAGTAATTAGAGTGGGAAGGACAATCTTTGTTGCCCACAGTTCAAGGTATCTTCAACTGCTATCAGAGGGTCAAGAGCCTAACTGATTTGAGAGAGATCCACTGCAATCTAGGGAGTCCTAGGACTTCTTTCACAGTGTCAGTAATTACCAAAAGGCCTACTACCACTTCTATCAAACTACCTGTCCAATTTTAGTGCACTTTTTGGCTATCCAACACACCTAAACCCTCTCTCCTAGACTTGACCTCAGCAATAAACAGTCTTTTTCTCCTCAACATACACCAGGAACCAGATCTTGAAATGGAAATGTTAGCCTGGCGTTCTGAACTACCCTTAGCATGCTACATTACACTGGCAGTCTATTAATGACATTCCGCAACTTGATATGTGTGGCCCTAGGCCATAGTCTGTGCTGGCTGTGCAGAGATGCATGTAGGCAGGTGCAGTCTGTACTCCACCACTGTATGTGGAGCTGGACCGAATGCAGAAGGGGAAGGATGTCATAAAGAACTTGGTTCCTCTATGACTTTGTGCAGTCAACAAGGGTAAAAGCTGTCCGACTGGACGCTGATGCCCCCGTGACCTCAGTGGCCATCTTGGGTCAGGGCAGTGTCAGACACTGGCCCCCGGGTTTGGCGCGCATTTTGCGAGTAGCCAGTGTAGGGAAAGGTTCCCCATGTAACTGGGAGAGTGCTGAGAGATAGGGAAAGGTTCCTGAGGAGGAGGAACAGTACAGGCACGACTTCTACCTTGCTTCAGGAAGCCTCCCCTTTGGGTGTGGACTGGCCAGGCAGCATTCCGCTCGTCCTTGCAGATGCTGTCGACATCTTCCAAGTCTACAGACTGCTGTTACAGTTCATAAGTGGCTCCAGGCGGTTGTGCCTACCCGCCGAGCCTAGTTGCACTGAGTTGGTACTTTCCACAATATTTTGCTCTTGCCTACTTTGGGCAGTGTGTTTACTGCCCGCCACACCACGCTACACCTTGCTCACATGTAAGCATGATGAGAGATAGCCAGCATGTCCAAAACTCAAAGGATGCCTATTATCACTCCCCCCACCCCCTCTCCCCAGATAGCCCAAGGATCACAAGCAATGCTCTTGTAATAATTACATTGCCTATAAGCCTCTATTACGCTGTAATAAAAGTAAAGATATTAGTTTGGCTTCCCCAATGGACAGGGTTTACAATGCTCCACTCACCTGATGCAGAGACTCAGGACGAAGGCTCCAGAAGTCCCAGACCATATCGGGGTCTTTCAGATTGGTCTGTGGGTTCCTCTTCTGACTGTGAATGAAGGACGGAAACTGCAAAGGAGAGGATCCATTATTCCACCCAAACATTTCGACACTTAAACACAAACAGCACTCATCATTTACAAATCACTACATCTCAGCATCTACATTACAGTCCGCTTTTTCAACCTGGCTCTTCGCCACCGGCCACAAGAGGATTGAGCAGAGAATGGGTCATTCTTCCCACCGCTGCTCAGTGTGGACTTCCACTCCAAACAATGGAAGCAAACAATAAAAAACGCAGAGGTGATCAAATACCAACCATAAGAAAGCTCTATTTGTGGGGAAAAAAAGGACATAAATTTTGTTTGGGTACAACGTCGCTCGACCGCGCAATTGTCAGTTAAAGCGACGCAGTGCCATATCGCAAAAAATGGCCTGGTAGGGGGCAAATCCTTCCAGGCCTTAAGTGGATAATGTAGATTGATAACCAATATAAAGTATATGTACCAATCTTTGTACGTTTATTGTATTGTTATGTTACTGGACCTGTGATTATTCTGCCTCCTTCCATTCTCCTTGACCATAAAATAAAGAATTTAAAAAAAAAAAGGAAAATGTTTGTACGGCAATTATACTCGCTGTATCAATGATTAACAAAATGAGAGTTTTCTTCTAAAGAGTCTTTATCACCATTATGCAGGGCAGGGCTGTATTTAGAAATTATACTTCTCTAGGCGTGAGAATGATGATGACCTTTTGTACATGCTTAGTACACCTCTTTGGCAACCAACTATATCACAAAAATTAAAACCAGTCTTTTATAATGAAGGCAGATGTCCATTTAATATACAGAGCAGCTGTTTGACTCTGCAACCCTCCAGTCCAGGGATGGCTGAATGTCACTTAAAGGATAAATAAACCCAAGCACACAAATGCAAATGTATCGCAGACTACAGTCCTTGGGCTGGCCATACATTATACAATTTTGTTATTCAATTCCCTTTAGATTTAAATTCAACTATGCAGTGCAAGGGCCTGCTTGACTGCATACAAATTAAGGGCCAGTTCACACCATATGCAGTTCAGTGCTGTTTTTTTTCTGCATCAAAAAGGCCTGAAAAGTAGGTTATATGGTTTCCAATGGCATAGTCCACACCATTGCAGTCAGTTCCAGGGCTTTCCGGTTCCAGAAAAAAAAAGTAGAACATTCTGCATTTTTCCTGCGCTGGACTGTACTGGAATGCAGTAAAAAGCATTGAAAAAGCACCAGAATGCACTGGAACGCATTAAAAAACACACCGGACCCCAGTACAGTGAAAAAAAAAAAAAGGAAAAAAAAACCATCTGGAATGCATCCGGAAACGCATCAAAAACGCACCGGAACGCACCAAAAAAGTGTTAAAAATGCGCATGCAGAAGCGCATTCGTGATAGATCTGGAGTGCGTTTTTGTGGTGTGACCCTAAAAGTGTTTAGGTTTGACCTCATAATATATAGTTTTGGCCATTCTAACGGAAAATTGTACAAGAAAATCGTATAATGTATGGCCGGCCTTAGATGTGGTGGCTGTATTAGCTTGCTTTATTTTTCCAAGAACATTTTCAGCAAATACAGAAAATACCTGTTGATCTTGCCCGAGATGCAATGTTCTTGTCACCTCATGTGAACTGCACCAAAGCATATCTTCCTACCTAGCGATCTTCTGTAAACTACCAATTGCCCTGCCCTCCATGTAATGGAAATTAATTGATATAGACATGTTTCTAGTCCATATCAGGAGATAAGCCTAGGGTGACAACCATGGCTCTCTCCATAGATACAGCGGAGAAGTGACGTAGCCACCCAAGGACAGGAAGTGTGTTATTTGCAGGATTACCAAGTGATTATTCTCACCTGGTAATCCTGCAAATAACAGACCTAAAAAAGAAAACAAACCACAAAGACCAGTAAACTGCAATATATTACAGTTTTGGTGTTGGGTTTTAGGTACAGTTTAAAGATGAACTCCAGCCTTACCTTCAGTCTTGCACAGTTGTACAGGCTCTTCTGTACTGGAATTACTTATTCTGATTCACTTAACACTTTGAGCCTCTAACAGTGTGCATTAAAAGCTGTAGCAAGTCAGATAAACCCCACCTCATTTCCTGGCTGGAAGACATCCAGCATCACCTAGCTCTTTCTTCCCTAGTCTGGCTGTTCCAGGACAGACTCTTTCATTCATTTGATTTCAGTTCTTTCAATCATGAAGGCTCAGCATCACATGTGGGCGTTACAACAGCTTACTGTTTTCAGGAAGCTAAGTAGAGTACCCTTCCTGAGCCATGCATCCATATGTCTGCGTTGCAAGAGAAGCACAGAGAACTAGTGATGAGGTCACTGGGTCTCACATTAGAATTTTTAAAAAAATGGAGCGCTAGAAACCCACTAGTGCGATATGGAAATAGTTCCAAGGTCCAGGTGTGCCAGTAGGCAAAGTTCGATCACTGCTGAGACCAGAGCAGGGTTTAGCGGTGGTGGTCAGCAGTTTAGCGGTGGTGGTCAGCAGTTTAGCGGTGGTGGTCAGCAGTTTAGCGGTGGTGGTCAGCAGTTTAGCAGTGGTGGTCAGCAGTTTAGCGGTGGTGGTCAGCAGTTCCTGGCGGCTCCGGTGGTTCCCGAGTCTCTGAGGCTGAAGACGGTCACACAACAAGCATGTCATATATGTCCCTGATGAAGCAGCATGCATGCTCCGAACGCAAGCTTGACCACGCCTCCCGTCCATCACCATTGACATGCTTGTTGTGTGACCGTCTTCAGCCTCAGAGCCTCGGGAACCACCGGAGCCACCAGGAACTGCTGACCACCATCGCTGACCACCTGGACTACAGGAGCCCAAGCTACTTATGCCATGCATATTATATCTCACCAAAATGTGAGTTGATCTTACTTTTATTAAACATTGAATTTTACCTGACATACTGCACTCAGAGGGTCTCACATTAGGTATGTCATGAAAACAGAAAGATTTATGTTGATGGGGAAAAGGAGGAACCAGTGAAGACCAAATACAGGCAGATTGAACTTTAACTTTAACCGCTTGCCGACCAGCGCACGACGATATACTTTGGTACAATGGCACGGCTGGGCAAATGGGCGTACCTGTACTACCCCTTTAAGACGCGGCATTGTGCGCCCCCCACATACTCCATGACTGTGCAAGCGGGTCCCATGGACTCGATTTCCGCCGGTGTCCCGTGATCGTGTCACGGAGCGGCAGAACGGGGAGATGTCTATGTAAACAAGGCCTTTCCCTGTTCTGCCTAGTGACATGACAGAGATCTACTGCTCCCTGTCATCGGGAGCAGTGATCGCTGTCATGCCAGTGGTAGCCCACCCCCCCCCCCCCCAGTTAGAATCACTCCCTAGGACACACTTAACACATTGATCGCCCCATTCTGCCAGTGTCATTTACACAGTAATCAGTGCATTTTTATAGCACTGATTGCTGTATAAATGACAATGGTCCCAAAATAGTGTCAAAAGTTTCCGACGTGTCCGCCATAATGTCGCAGTCATGATAAAAATTGCAGATCGCCGCCATTACTAATAAAAAAAACAATTAATAATAAAAATGCCATAAATCTATCCCCTATTTTGTAGACGCTATAACTTTTGCGCAAACCAATCAATATACGCTTATTGCGATTTTCTTTTACCAAAAATACTTAGAAGAATACATATCGGCCTAAACTGAGAAAAAAATTATTTTTTTTATATATTTCTTGGGGATATTTATTATAGCACAAAGTAAAAAATATTGCTTTTTTTTTTTCAAAATTGTCGGGTTTTTTTTGTTTATAGCGCAAAAAAAAAAAACGCAGAGGTGATCAAATACCACCAAAAGAAAGCTCTATTTGTGGGAAAAAAAGGACGTCAATTTTGTCTGGGTGCAACGTTGCACGACCGCACAATTGTCAGTTAAAGCGACGTTGTGCCGTATCGCAAAAAGTGCTCTGGTCAGTAGGGGGGTAAATTCTTCCGGGGCTGAAGTGGTTAAAGTGTCTGTATAAACAACACTTTTTTTAGTTTTGGATAGAGTGGTGAAGGATTTGGAACCCCTAATAAGTCTCACTGTTATCTGTGTCTTCTCTGGAGGGGGATTCATCCTCTCAGTTTGTTTTGATGACCATTGTCGCCGGGACTGTAAGTGAGAATAAATCCAATATTTTAAGTTGTCATCAGAACAGGAACAGAAGGAAAATCTTGAGGACACATGTTCCAGTGATAACTGTCTAAGATAGGGAATTTCCCTCCCTTTGCAGAGATTGTGTCACACTTCACGTTGCATCTCTTTTGCAGAAAGTTAGGTCCCTTGCACAATAGTGTGTTTTACTTTTGATAGAGTAAGGAAGTGAAAAAACTCCAACAGCAACACAATAGTAAGATTGAGCTGGCTACTCGGTAACATTGATAAATGCAAGTCTTTATTGGTTACATTAAAAAAAAACATGCTAAAGCATTTCAGCTAAACTGCCTTACATGAGAATGGCTCCTTAGCCAAAACATGTTAGCATGGTGTTGCTGTATTTTATTATGTAGCCAATAAAGACTTGCATTTATCAGTGTACTGAGTAGCTGTCTCGACTTTACTATTGGAGTGTGGCGGTACCTGAGCCAGAGCACCAGTTCCTGACCACAAGAAGCTGTTGTTTCGTGGTTGAGCAGGGTGGTTGATTTTCTCAAGTGTAAAAACCCAGTTAGTTTATTTTTTACTGTCTGTGTCCCATTGGGGAGATTTTTTCTTAGACCCCTTGCACACAGGGCTATCTAGGTCCAGTGTGTCCCTCCCAGCCTTTTATCATGCCCAGGTCGAACAGGTCCAGTGTGCAGTCCTGCTGCCTGTCCAAAGTTAGGGACGAAGGTCTTTTGCATTCCCAACCTTGGTCCCTGAAAGCAAAGGTCCCTAAATGTGGGTACCACTCAGTGTAGTGTACAGCCCTGTCCAGGGGCAGTCTGCCATAGCCTTTTACGGGCCTTTAAGGGAAATGATACGCTGCTTTCTCTAAAACTGTGGACCAGCTATGAACATGGCACTTTTTTGCAGGGTTTCAGAGAGAAGTATAGTAAAAGACACATATAGGACATTAGAGGTGATTTATTCTTACAAAGCAAATACATTTTGGACACTGGTACTGACTAGTATTCCAGCATTTCTTCTCCCTTCTTTTCTCTTCCCCAAACAGCTAACATGACCCAAGTGCTGACAGGGGAGGGAAGGTGCCAAACAAGGATGCTTTGCAGGCACCAGACATCCTCGTCATCAACTAATGACATCAGTGGTTGTTAGGACACTTTGTCCACAAAGTGCTCAAAGTTGTAATGTTGTACAATGAAAACCACCCACTGGCTTGTACACAATTTGTGGGCAATTTGGAGCAATTTTTAGGCATTTTGCCAAGGCACCCCTGAAGAATTCAGAAGGCACCCTGGTTGAAATAGACTGTCCTAAACTTAAAGCTATAGCTACAAAGCTAAAAACTAACAGAAGGGCTGAAATCCTTTTCTGTCCTGGAGGAAACGCTGCTCCAGGCTCCAGGAGTTGGTGGAAAGGATCTTTGCTGAAGAAGATCATCCAGTTTAAACAATGTTTCTTCCTTTCAATAGAGATCACATGACCAAATGCCTAGGTCTATGGTTACATGGACAGATTTGAAGAAAGCCTGAAACCACATATCCTTAGCCCTTCCATTACTCCTTCAATAACCATCTTAGAAGTTGTGTGTTAACATTTGAGCACACATCTATTCTTATTTTATATTATACTTATTATAATATAATAGAGATAGATAGATAGATAGATAGATAGATAGATAGATAGATAGATAGATAGATAGATAGATAGATAGATAGATAGATAGATAGATAGATAGATACTATAATAGATATGATGATTGTCCAGGGTTCACTTACCAGAATGGGATCCCTGATAAAAAAAACTGGGGTATTGTTGCCAACCAGGTCCCAGTTACCCTCCTCTGTGTAGAACTTCACTGCAAATCCTCGTGGATCGCGGACGGTGTCAGCGGAGCCCAGTTCACCAGCTGTGGAAAGAGAAGACTATGAGCTACCACCCTATAACAGATTACCATCCAGTGATCACTAAGGCCTCTTTCACACTGGGGCGGGAGGTGCATAGGCGGTAAAGTGCCGCTATCGTTTTAGAAAGGGTTAAAAACATCCGCAAAGCGCCTCTACTGAGGCGCTTTGCCGGCGGTATAGCCGCGGTGCCCCATTGATTTCAATGGGCAGGAGCGGTGAAGGAGCGGTGAAGGAGCGGTATACACACCGCTCCAAAGATGCTGCTAGCAGGACTTTTTTTCCTGTCCTGCCAGCGCACCGCTCCAGTGTGAAAGCCCTCGAGGCTTTCACATTGGAGACAAAGCAGCAGCACTTTCAGGGCGCTTCGCAGGCGCTATTTTTAGCGCTGTAGCACCTGCAAAGCGCCCCAGTGTGAAAGGGGTGTAACCACTGGGAAACGTTTAATTGGCTACCATCATTGGCCTTATTGAATGACTATCATGATTATTATTACTACAGGTATTTATATAGGGCTGGCAACGTACACAGTGCTTTACATATTGTATATTCACATCAGTTCCTGTCCCTACGAAGCTTACACTCTAAGGTCTCTAGTTCATATACATACTGTACATATACATACTATGACCATTTTGGAAAGGAGCCAATTAACCTATCAGCATGTGTTTGGAGTGTGAGAGGAAACTGAAATACCCAGAGGAAAACCACACAAGCACAAGGAGAACATGCAAACTCCATACAGATAGTTTCATGACCAGGATTTGAACCAGGGACCTCAGTGCTGTAAAGCTAACCATAGTAGAAGAAGCATAGTGCTATAGTTAATAGTAACTAACCAGGACGCAGCAGTACAAGTTGTCTTCTGCTTGGCATCTAAAGAAACTGTTCACTGCTTCTGGCATTATTCCTGGGACAGGAAGTGAGGGGAAATCCTCCCATGGGGTCATGGACAGCAGAAATACCTAACAGAGGTTCTAACTCCTCCTATTCTTCTAAAAATAGAAGATGTTTTTATTGCTGTCTGTTCCCCTCACTCATTGGAGTTGATTTACTTTTCTATCTAGGCAAATAGATTGTGTAACTGCAAGCGCAGTTGCCCTAGAGCTTAGTAAATGCAGGGGCTCTGCTGACTTCCATCATGTGCAAGCAAAAATGCTGGGTTTTTTTTGTTTTTTTTCCTTGCATGTGATTGGGTATTCTTTGTAAAATGAAGCTTTATCTCATTTACTAATCTTTGGAGCAACTGCACTTGCTGAGTCTATTTTCTCTTTAGTAAATCAACCCCATTGTCTCACCAGAGACAGGATCGTTAGAATTAGCAGGAAGAGCACTCACCTGCTTTGTATGTGTCACTCCCGCACCAGCTTCAGCAGCAAGAGAGCATCGCTTCCTTGCTGCCGAAAAACACTGCAGAACAAAAGTTGCTGGTGGGGGTGTGATGATTGGCTCATTCAGCCAGCTGGGGAGTGATGCATTGAAGAAGGTTAGCCCCGGTTCACACAGGGGCGACTTGTCAGGCAACTTAGCCGCCTGACAAGTCGCGTCCCGTTCTGTACTATGGAACCGTTCTAATAGGAGCGACTCAAGTCGCTCCAACTTAGAAAAAGGTACCTGTACTACTTTTGGGGCGACTTGCATTGACTTATATACAGAAGTCGTTTTGCAAGTCACCACTGAAGTTGTGTTCAGGTCGCCTCACAGAGTCGGCCTGCAAGTCGTGTTGCCCCTGTGTGAACCGGCACTTAGTGTTTTACTAGCCACATGCGTCCTCTATTGCAAACCTGCCACAGACATGTTTCTATTAGTAGCAGGATTGCAGGTGTGACATCAGCTTTATCGTGGTCATATTCATGCTTTTAAAAAAAAACACACATGCTGCACATTTGTGATGTGTTTAGGGGAACTCCAAATCAAGCAAAATGATTTTCAAATTACTGGGGAAAAAAAAAAAGGTTGTGGTTGATTTACTAAAGGCAAAGCGGCTGTTCACTTTGCAAGTGAGTTTGCCTCAGAGCTTAGTGAATGTGGTGGAGTTTTACTTTGCAAAGAATACCCAATCACACGCAAGGAAAACAAAAAAAATAAAAAAACAGCATTCTTGCTTGCACATGATTGGATGAGGAAAGTCAGCAGAGATTCATCTCATTCATTAAAGTGTGAGTAAACTCCCATGGATGATTTTTACCTATAGGAAAGCCTATAATAAGGCTTACCTATAGGTACAATAAATATCTCCTAAATGTGCACCGTTTAGGAGGTATTTACTTGTGAAGCCACTGGTGACATCACCGGCTCATGTGCTCTGAAGGAACGGCATACCATGCTGTGTCGTGAACAGCGGCTCCCGCGCGCATGTGCGCGAGTGACCACATCGTGGCTCATCCAATCAAAGGACCAGAGCCTGCCAACCTGGAAGGAAGACCGGGTAAAGATGGTAGCACATTATAACTTGCAGGTTTAAGAAAAACAACAACAACAAAAAAAAAAAAATGGAAATTTCCTGCAACTTACTTGCAAAGGGAAAAGCCCATTTTTCTTTAGTAAATCATCCCCAATGAGTAAAAGGGATTGAAAGGCAATGTGAAATTAAACAGTTGGAATATGAAGTTGTCTTGTGCAAATTGTAATAAAATAACATAGTATAAAAAACTGAACCAGAGATAAATCTAATAATAGGCCTTCATGTCAGCCGTACAACTCAGTGTGATATGGACAAATCCAGAGAGTGGGCTTCTAGTGTAGGTTGCTTGAATAGAGGTTCCGATGTGCAGACATGCATATGAATAAGCAAGTTGGTCGCCTAGGAAGCCCCTTAGTGCTTTTATAACAATGCATGCTGCAGCATTTGTCGAAGGGCCCGGCACTGCTGAGATAAACGTAGAAGAACGGTATCAGTAGGTTTTCATTTTCGACCAACTCACCTACGGTGGAGAATCTCACAGCCATTTCCGTTTTCTTTCCGATGCGGTCAAATATCTTGGCCTTGGTGTATTTCGTAATGTCATCGGTGACTTCAAAATACCCAAAGGCTCCTGGTTAGGAAGAAGATAGAATGGTTCAGTACACAAAACTCTGGACCTCATTAAATAATGGATCTGAAATAAGAACGGTGTTGGCCAGAGCAACCAAATCACATGAGTCATTTTAAAAAATCATTTATAAAAAAGTTATTAAAGTCTAGCTGGCTAAAAAAAATCTATATAAGACAATCTGCCAGCCCTATTTCCACCCTATATGCTGCCCTCTCCGCTTCCATGTATAGAAGAATATGGGAAAGCGATTTGGGAGCGTCACTGGATATAGCAGAATGGAACAAAATCTGGGGCACAGCATTTTATATTTTATTGCAAGAAAACTCTGATAAAGTACTATTTTACTGTTTCATGATCGGATTGCTAAAATTTCTCCCCAACCTGTTTTCAAGGAAGTGGGGAACACTTTTCCATAAATGGTGGCTATGTCTTAATGTCCAACACTTTGGATATGTGTATATCCTATCAGATCGGTCCTTACCCAAAACTTAACCACTTAAGGACCGAGCCTCTTTCTAAAATTTGTTGTTTACAAGTTAAAAAATTTTTTTTTGCTAGGAAATGACTTAGAACCCCCAAGCATTACACATTTTTTTTTCCTAACACAGAGAACAGAGAATAAAATTGCGGTCGTTGCATTACTTTCTCTCACATCGTATTTGCGCAGCGGTCTTACAAGCGCACTTTTTTTGGAAAAAAATACACTTTTTTGAATTAAAAAATAAGTCAACAGTAAAGTTAGCCCATTTTTTTTATATTGTGAAAGATAATGTTACCCCGAGTAAATTGATACCCAACATGTCATGCTTCAAAATTGCGCCCGCTCGTGGAATGGCGACAAACTTTTACCCATTAGGGCTAGGGCTAGAATTATTGCTCTCACTCTACCGATCGCGGCGATACCTCACGTGTGGTTTAAACACCATTTTCATATGCGGGCGCTACTTGCGTATGCGTTCGCTTCTGCACGCAAGCTCGTCGGGACGGGGCGCGTTTAAAAAAAAATGTTTTTTTTTTTCTTATTTACTTTTTTTTTTTATTTTTACACTGTTCTTAAAAAAAAAAAAAATGTGTCATTTGTACTCCTATTACAAGGAATGTAAACATCCCTTAATAGAAGATACCGTAATAGAAACAAAGCATGACAGGACCTTTTACATATGAGATCTGGGGTCAAAAAGACCTCAGATCTCATATTTACACTAAAATGCAATAAAAAAAAAGATAAAGATAAAAAAATACAAAGAAAAGAAAATGACCCTTTAAGAGCTATGGGCGGAAGTGACATTTTGAGGGGGGGCCCCCCTCCCACCGCCGATAAAAGTGATCTTGCGGCGAATCCGAGACTACTTTTATCTTGAAGCGGACCACCCGCTGAAGAAGAGGATACCGGGGTTATGGCAGCTAGCTGCTGCCATAACAACGATAATCCCTTTTCAAAGTACCGACGTATAACGACGGTGGGCGGTCCGGAAGTGGTTAAAGTGGTTGTAAAGGCAGAAGGTTTTTTGTCTTATGGCTACCTCTTCCCCTATACCCCTTTGCCAAGAATGCCAGCTATGCTTGCCCTTTCCGCCCCCTCCTCCATTCATAGAAGCTGTACTATAGCTTCCATCAATGAAAAGCCCTCTGTGAATGGAGGACAGACGGGTGAATGAAAGGTATAGTACAGCTTCTATGAATGGATGAGGGGCGGAAAGGGCAGCCATAATAGCGTGTCATGCCAAATGAGCACTTTCACCTCTATATATGCTTAGAAGTTCTGCACAAATATTTTTATTTCATTGTACTACCATGGATAACCCATACCCCAAGGAATGGCAGATAAGTTGGGCCATGCAACCCTGTCAATAGCCCTGAATAAGTCATTTTTCAAAACATAAGTCTATAACCTTTCCCTTTTGTGTAATAATGTACTTAATTATATCCTATGTGGCTAAAAAAAATTATAATTTGATAGCATTATTTCATGTTCAATGCTTAAATGATTAAAGTAACATGTAGATACAGAGTGCGAGAATGCCCTAACTTGATTCTGGTTAACCACAACATTTGTCTCCCTGCCAATTCTTTGTCTCAGTAACCCAGCGAGTAATAACCATCGACTGAAAGTTTATTTCAGAGCATAAAACAAGTATGTGAATCGATATAATTTATAATATATATATATATATATATATATATAATATAATATATATATATATTTATATATACACACACACAGTATATATATGAACTCCTGATCATCACAACTACTTATATAACCAAAAGTATGCGGACACCCCTCCAAAATATTGAGTTTAGGTGTTTCCTGTGAAATCTCATGGCAACGGTTTTGGGAGGTCCCTTATCTGTTCCAGCATGACTGTGTCCTATGCTTCCTGCCCTGAAGCCAGGTCCATAAATACATGGTATGTTTAGTTTGGTGTGGAGGAACTCAAGTGGTCCTGACCTCAACCCTATGGGGATAAACTTGAGACTGTAAAACAGGTCTTCTCATCCAACCTCGGCACCTGACCTCACAAATGCTTGTAGCAAGGTGCCAGGCCTCCTTTGGTCTGATGAGAACCTCCAGGGCCAGGGATAGCTGATATCCTTTTGTATGTGGTGGGTTGTAAGGCATAGTGGGTGTAAGATGGTTAAAGTTATTGGGTGCCAGACACTTCTTGGATGCAAAAGAGGTTTTATTTCTCTTAACAGTCCTTTTTGTATTTTTGGGGGAGAGAGGGTTAGGGCCAGGACACCCTTAGGTAGTTGTAAGATTAATTGGCAGACTCGGAGACTTCAATAGAAGAAGGACAGCCGTGCAGGGAAAGGCATCCAGCAAGACATCACATCTGCATGTGCAGAAATGCTGTCTCCTATGACAACAGTCTTTAACAGTTCCAAACACAAGACTTAACAGTTCCTTCACTTTCACTACAATCGCTCCTTGTAGTTCTCCAATACACTGAGCTCCCGGTCTCTCACTAGACCCACTGATTCACTATCACTGAATCCCTTGAGCTCCTTCAATCTTCACGGTGGTATCTTCCTCAAGTGTCACCCCTGCTTCCCTGCTGGGTCCCTAGCTTGGCACTCTAGATACCTCTCAAGCTTCACCCACGCTGGCCTGCTTGGTCCCTGGCTTGACACACAAGGCTGCTCTGCAAGAGTCTCCTCCGCCGGCCGGGTCCCTGGCTTGATTGCCACTGAAGTTTCCTGATTATTCACCGTCCCAGGTTGGTGAGAATTCTGCTTCGGCACTTGCTTCAGTTACTCACTGTGGTCCCTGGTAATAAGGTGGTTGGTCCCTTAGTGGCGACAGCTTCCCTGGCCGGCAGAACCGTCACTTCTGGTTGGACTGCAAGCCGCAGTCCCAACCCTGTGCTGCTTTCTTGCTTCTGGATAGGCTCTCAGACAGCCTAGCAGCCAGATGCCCCCAGATAGGCCCATCCTATGGCCTAACAGCCCGGGGCACATGACACACATCCACCCAGACAGCCGTCCAGGTGGCACAGAACATAGATCACCTGAATATATAGGCTCTCCCAGCAGGCCAAGGGATTCGAGAAAACCCCTGCCCATTGGCTGAGATACCCCATATACCCATAAACTGACCTTGGGTTGCCCTTTTTGTATCTAGCACCACCAAGTACCCGGCCACCTATCAGTAGAAGAGAAAAGTGCAACAAGGCCAAACTTAGGGAGAAATCAATAGATCTCTAATAATAAACCAGGATAACTACTCCTGGCAAGTACATTTCTGAGGGGCAACCCAGCCTAAACTCCAGGGTGTTACATGCTTTATTGGCTGAATGGGCACAGATTCCTATAGACCATTCCAAAATATTGTGGACTGTCTTCCCAAAGGAGTGGAGACTGTTAAAGCTTCAAAATACCCATGGAATGAGGTGTTCAACAAGCTCATAGAGGTGTAATAGTCAGGTGTCCTCAAAACTTTTGGTCATATAGTGTAAATAACAGTAGAAAAAAAATAAAAATCCACAAAGGATCTCACTATTGTGCATCTCTCAGGGTGAGAAAAAATATACAGTCACCCTAGGCCATGTACTCGCCTGCAAAGTAGTATACCAGGTGTAGTCCAAGTGACTCAAGCATACATCACAAGAAAAAGGACTAAAGGTCCAAAAACATAGTCACCAACTGGATGAAAAAGCATATATACACCGATCAGCCATAACATTATGACCAATGACAGGTAAAGGGAAAATCTCGTTACAATGGCATCTGAAAATTGTTGGGATATATTAGGCAGCAAGTGAACATGTTGTCCATGAAGTGAACCACAGAACATAGGCAGTTCATAGATATGAAATGACAGTTATGTGGTTTTAATCTGATTGGGCATTGAACCCAAGTCTATGTGCCCCCCACCCTCCCAATGCTGCCAGCAGGCCACTATCATCTGTGGTGAGTGGCGAGATCAATATAAATTGTCCTGTAGGGTATATCCTCCTCAAGATAAGTGGCACCAACAGATTATTCTTGGGCCACGTATCTCCAGTACCTTCTGCTTTGCTTTGGTATAACATTGTTTAGTTGCAGGTTTTCTGTTGGATAATGCATGAAAGTACAACTACCCTCTCATTAGGCACAAGCAAAATAAATGTTAATTTTAACAAACATCAGCAGATTATGTAAAATGCATTGGAGTCAACATAGAAGGCAAAGGTGTTGCTAACCCTAGGTTCACATTGATGCAGCTCTGCGAGCCACGTTTGAATGGGCTGCCATGCTTCCTGAAATGCAGGGAAAATGTCCCTGCGCCATTTCTGGCATCGCAGCCCGCATGGGAACAGCAGGTGCAGTGCGGTTCCCAGCGCGGGAGCAACTTCCAGTGCATGCAGCATGCCATTAGGATTAATGGCACCCGCACACATCTCCTGCATTTTTCTGTAGGGGCTGGTAAGCTGCAATATACTGTAGTATATAACCTGTATTTGTCTTTGGATTTAGTGTGACGTTAAGATGGTTTTTAACGGTGCAATGCATTTTAAAAAGCCCCTGGGGCTTACAAAAGCTCCTTCCAACAAGCTTGGACCTGTTCTTGTGCTAAAAAAAATGCTTATTAACTACATTATCATTTTACGTTTTTTACATAATCAAAAAAACAGGAAACTGAAACAAGTGGGAAAAAAATTCAATCTACAGTACACAAATGATAATCAAAGGAAAAAAAAACACAAATACAAAAACCACACTAAATGAAAAAAAAAACGTTAATTCACAAAATAAAAAGTGCTTTTTGAAGTAAATTTTAACTAAGCAGCAGAATATAGAGTTTCTGTGTTGATGACTTTTTGCTGGTGGCTCACCATAATCTCACTATAAATTAAATTTTGCCTAGATCACTGTGCTTATCCCTAATTCCCCAAATTATGCTGATTTTTTAAAAATTTAAAAAGAAAATGAGCACAATACAGACTTGTTGCCCACTGTGACCAAAAAATAATTCTTGTTTAAATAGTTTTTTTTTTCCATAAAATAAAAGGAAACCCAATTGGTTATCTTGGCAACATCAATTCTGTGCTAATTTTTTCTAGTTTTAGTGAATCAGTACTTCTTCTGTTTAGTCCCAATCCTTCCCACTGCAGCAATATCAGCATACACTAAGCATTTAACTGCTCTATCTATTATAATTAGGGTTACCTGCTATCTTTCATATAACACACTCTAATGCCCTGTACACAAGGTCGGACATTGATCGGACATTCCGACAACAAAATCCTAGGATTTTTTCCGACGGATGTTGGCTCAAACTTGTCTTGCATACACATGGTCACACAAAGTTGTCGGAAAATCCGATCGTTCTAAACGCGGTGACGTAAAACACGTACGTCGGGACTATAAACGGGGCAGTGGCCAATAGCTTTCATCTCTTTATTTATTCTGAGTATGCGTAGCACTTTGTGCGTCGGATTTGTGTACACACGATCGGAATTTCCGACAACGGATTTTGTTGTCGGAAAATTTTATCTCCTGCTCTCAAACTTTGTGTGTCGGAAAATCCGATGGAAAATGTCCGATGGAGCCCACACACGGTCGGAATTTCCGACAACACGCTCCGATCGGACATTTTCCATCGGGAAATTCGACCGTGTGTACGGGGAAATAAGAGGTTAAATAGAATGACAGAGATATTATTGCATGGTGCCAGTCTGGACTCAACAAGCACAAGGTGGCACAATCATGTATTTCATGTATTATGTATTATTCTGCACCTGAGTACACAGCACACTAGGCATTGTGTACTCTACAGGTGAATTCAGATAAAGCAGATTCTCTCTTATCTTATACGTGTAAGTTAAATCCTTTTAGCAGGCCTGTTGTTCCCAATGAGAAATCCTCAAAATATGTCCCTGTTGTGGCTGCTTGAGGACTAACCATGCATACTATGAATTGCAACCAACCTTCCAGATTAGTGGGCCCTGTATATGCTATGTAGTTTCTGGAAATGTCCAAATTTTTCAACAACACTGGGATATGGCATTATCATTCTAGAGAACCTGATTGTGCAATGGCGTGCACTTAAGGTACAGGAGGTCAGCATGCTCTGCATTGCAGAATTTGATTATTTTCATCCAATTTTGAGTAAATAATTTATACATATGACTGCCTATGAGCCACACTAGACACTCATGAGCTTTGTTTTAGGATGAAAAAAACAATCCTGTAAAAAGGTTTTGGTTGAAAATGCCAGCCTGTGGGCTTCTGCTTTCCTTGATCTCCAATCCAATGAGAGACATAACAAAGATATCCACTGCCCCCCCAGCCTTTCCGCCCCCCGTGCATAAAACCGTAGCCATAGATAGCTCACGAACCCCAACATATGGAGCACAGATGGAACTAGCTGTAGTTACCCCCTAGATAGGTACTAGGATTAGGTAAATTTAGTTCTGGCTCACTGTATCCAGTGGAGCTGCATTTCATTGTTAGGCAAATTTCATTTTGGCTCACTGTAATCACTGTGTCTGGGTTGATTATCCTGGCCTGCCTGTTCTATATTTCAGTGGCTGCGGAAATGACTGCTTCCCCCTGGTTGGTCCAGAAATGTTCTGGAAGTTAGTGGGCAGGAACATTCTGATTATCAGCTGAACATTCATACAGCCCTGTCCAATCCCTGGGGAGAGGTGCCCAGATGGTGATTGGGAGTGTGTGTAAATATTCTGAGACTAAAAGCAGCCAGGTCTTTTTCCCTGAGGACATCACAGCTTAGGGAGGCTGCTAGCCCCCTAGGCAATTCTGCCATGGGCCTGCGGGTTGTCAAGGCCTCAGTGTGGCTAACTGGAGGCCAGTGCTGCTGAGGGGTTGCTGAAAGCTAACTGAAGGGCTGTCATCTGATGATCTAGTTTTTAGTTACCACAGAGTGAAAGTGTCTTGAGGATATTGGAAGGAGGCAACCAATTTTTCTAAGAACTTTTGTGAGTACAAACTGGTGAGAGAGATCCTAGAGACTGCCCAGATAGCAAGGATAACTTGGCACAAATGTATGGCAGTGTTAAATTGTAAGTCTGATAACTTGCTGAACATTTTCACTGGCAAGTTGTACACTTGAGTTGAGCACTTGAAGCGCAAGTTTTAGTTGACACTTTTCCCATTTGTAGCAAATTTGCGTGGCAAGTCTCTAGCAAGAGCAAAGTTGCATTGGTGAGTCTACAGCAAGAGTTCTGCAAGTTTACAGCATGAAAATTCAGCCACAGTGACCCCTGTGGTGGGATGACTATTGCACAACATAACTGAACCTGGAGACTTGCAGAATGTTTGCAAAGAAAGTAGATCTGGAGTCATGTAATGCGGACTTGCTGCAATTGTGCAACAAACTTGTGAAGCCTGGCAAGTGTAGCAATAGCTTAGCAAGTTATTTTAAAACGTGCAGCACAATTATTTGCTATCTTAGTGTGTGCTCAAGCCATCCCTCTTGTGCTAGAGTCATCGTGTATAAAGGGGACTTTGTGTCCCCTTGTGTCCTGAAAAACTCAGTCTATTTAATGCTCAGTCAAAGGACTTTGCTCGGACTGTCCAAAGAGGAAGAATACATTTCATCAAGTTTCTAGTACAAAGCTCAAGCCATTCGTTGTGCAGGGACTTGGCTCACAGTTCTACAAGAGAGAGTTCCGTTTCCTCAAATCATTACTAAGGGTTACTGGAGTATCCTATCATTACCCATTACCTAGCCTTGTTCTATCTACAATAAAGCATCATAAAAAGCATACCCCTAGACTAGTTATTGAGCCTGAAGAGTGTCTTGAACTGTGTGTTGTGCTGCAAGGAAATTACTGGGAAAATGATCTGGGCAAACTACTTAGCAGCTCCTATGGAGGAAGCTCTACATGGATATAAACATAAACTAAGTATGTGGGTGGATGTCAACACTCTCTTTCTCATGAATCCTTTCTCATAAATCTTTCTACATTTGGGACCATTTTTGACTTACAGGTCAATCATCATAAACTGAAAGCTCTAAAGATAAATCTGTCCCTTAATATGGCCTCAACATTACAATCTTCCTTCCTCTACCAGTAGCAGGCTTAAAGCATAGAAAACCTGGGGATCTAATTGACTACAGTTACGAAACAATGCACTCTGTGAATATCCCAGTCCTAGTGAGACAAACTAAAGTAATATTAGAATTATGGAAGTGTTATCAGATATTGAGGCTAGGAAGAATTACAGCGGCACTAATTACCCCCCTCCCACAAATTCTTTACCCTTTCTGCTAATTGTAACTATCTCGGTTTAACACACTAGGTCTACTACAACGCTACTTTTTAAAATTTATATGGGGAGTAACCAGACTACATATCTCCAAAAGGCTACTTTTCCAGCCTAAGAACAAAGGTAGTGAGTATTGTCCCCCATATGACTAGCTACTATCACAGCATCCAAATTGCCCCTCTTCTCTTCTTCTTGGGTTTAGATATGAGCTGTGCCCATAGCTGTGCATTGTAGTAAAACACAAGCATCTTTGTATATACAGCTTCATGCCCACCCTCTCCAATCCAGGCAACCAGGATAGAAAGGCTGATCTTAGGGTCGCTGGTACAATATCTCACCTGCTCCTTTAGCGTGTACCACTCGCTCAGGGATCCTCTCCCGGCCAAAATGCGCCATCTCATCTATGAACACCACATCCTGCATCAACAATGGCCCCCGAGGGCCGGCCGTAAGGACGTTAAGCTTGTCACCGATGGGATTTCCGGCCCCGGTGGTGAGGACAGTATTTGCCTACAGAGAAGTCGATAATAAAGTCACATTAGGTCAGCTTTTCAAAATCTTCAATTAGTTCAAGTTAAAATTTAGATGCTGCAAAATATGTTCAAAGATTTACTACTACCTGCCTTGCTTGTTCTCACTGTGTCTCTGTGGGCTTCCTCCGGGGACTCCGGTTTTCTCCCATACTCCAAAGACATGCTGTTAAGTTAATTGGCTCCTGTCTAAATTGTTCCTAGTATGTGTATGTATGAATGTGTGAGTTAGGGACCTTAGATTGTAAGCTCCTTGAGGGCAGGAACTGATGTGAATGTACAATATATACATATGTAAAGCGCTATGTAAATTCTCTGCGCTATACAAATACCTATAATAAAATATTTTTTCGGACCTGCTGAGATCTGCCCCAATTCTGAATATGAAACAGAGTTCTGGAAAAATTCACAGCCCCAATAATTAGTTGTTAACTCACTGCAATCCCCTGAGGGAGGGAGGAAGGAAGGAAGTTATGTAAACTGTGGAATTCTCAGTATCTCTGTTACAAGGCCTTCCCCTGTTTAGGCTGCTATTTACATACCAACCATGTGTAAAGCACCAGTAGTGAGCAAATACTGTCAGTGCTGTGAAGTCCTTACAGGCTGGGCAAGCAATGGTCCTTCACTTGGTGATTACCCATTAACAAGGATAGGCAGGACACCTGCATTTTGGAAGGTATAAAGTTGGCTGACAAACATGTGTCCTTCTCTGATTTTTCTTATCTGTATTTTACTAAGCCTGGCATATATCTAGACCTTGTAAAGACACAGTTTAGATAAGGTTATTCACGAGGTGATCAACCATTAACAAAAATGGTCAGGAGATCTGCACTCTGGAAAGGGGCAGAGTTAGGAAGACCCACTGTACCCTCTGCAACAAGTAAGAGACCTGGTAGGGGAGGTTAAAAGGAGCCAAACAGAAAATGCAGCGCTACAACCTCACTGAAATCTCCAGCGGCTGACGTACCGGTGCTCGATCACAGGTTTCTGAAGCCTCCTCAATACTTGGTTCCACAAAGAAAGCCGGCACCACGGTACAGTTCAACAGAGAAAAGGCTTTATTGTAAAACACTGGGGTAACAGCCAGCAAAAGTCAACGTGTTTCAGCCAATTACGGCCTAATGCCCCGTACACACGGTCGGATTTTCCGACGGAAAATGTGTGATAGGACCTTGTTGTCGGAAATTCCGACCGTGTGTGGGCTCCATCACACATTTTCCATCGGATTTTCCGACACACAAAGTTTGAGAGCAGGCTATAAAATTTTCCGACAACAAAATCCGTTGTCGGAAATTCCGATCGTGTGTACACAAATCCGACCGACAAAGTGCCACGCATGCTCAGAATAAATAAAGAGATGAAAGCTATTGGCCACTGCCCCGTTTATAGTCCCGACGTACGTGTTTTACGTCACCGCGTTTAGAACGATCAGATTTTCCGACAACTTTGTGTGACCGTGTGTATGCAAGACACGTTTGAGCCAACATCCGTCTGAAAAAATCCTAGGATTTTGTTGTCGGAATGTCCGAACAAAGTCCGACCGTGTGTACGGGGCATTACAGTCATGATTAGGGCCGTAATTGGCTGAAACGCTTTGACTTTTGCTGGCTGTTACCCCGATTTTTTACAATAAAGTCTATTCTCTATTGAACTGTACCGTGGTGCCGGCTTTTGTTGTGAAACTGAGGTTAAAGGAGCCTTTCACCAGCTGACAGAGCAGATGGTTAGCAAACTGACTGCCTGCACCAATGCTAAATTGCTGCCTGGTAATTAGCAGCAGAGCTGTCAGTCTGCCATATGGGCTCCCTCAGTTGGCTGTTGAGCTGCTTGTCAAGTCTATCAGATAGGCACTCTAACTAAATAAGCTCATGAAGCAGGCTGACAACGCTGCTGCTAATTGCCAGGCAGTGGGATAGCGTTGTCAACCGGCAAAGGGCAGGATCTCCTGGTAGGAAATTTTGACACAGATTCACAAAAACTATTTCTTTAAGCGGAGTTCCAACTGTGAAACAAATTTTTTTTTTTTGGATGAATATCTTCATTTTAAAACACTTATTAATAGTACTCACGTTTCTCTTTTTAATCGCTGCTCGATTGCCGATTTAGTTGAGCAGGATATGTTTTATTCCTTGTTTTTGGATGTTTCCATCGTGCTTGTGGGGATGTGAAGCCAACAAGCACTGTCTTCCGGGCTCTGGTGCAGCTGAGCGACCAGCATGCACCGCCCGTTCTCGAGCATGCGCAGTATGTATGGCGCAGCGCTGTACACTTCTGACGTTGCCATCACAACGGGCGTCGTCAGAAGTGCCCGCCCCGTTGTGATGGCAACAAAGGCCTCGGCGCTGCCCACTAACTCCTGGGAAATGACCACACACATCTCCCAGGAGCAGTAGCGAGCGGAGGCGCGGAGGGAAGTGACGTAAGGAGCCGCCGCGAGGAAGGGGAAGATTTGAAGGAACCGCATAGCAACAGCCATGAAAAGGTAAGTTAAAAAAAAAAAAATCTCCAAATGTCATTTATTATATTATTTTCTGCACAGTAATGATAATTTTTTTATGGGTGGAACTCCGCTTTAAGAAAACTGTGAAACATAATAGCAAACATATTTGAATATAGATTTAGGTTTGACATACATTTTAATCATTCCATACTATAGCACCTGTCATGCTCTTATGCCCCGTACACACGGTCAGACTTTGTTCGGACATTCTGACAACAAAATCCTAGGATTTTTTCAGACGGATGTTGGCTCAAACTTGTCTTGCATACACACGGTCACACAAAGTTGTCGGAAAATCCGATCATTCTGAACGCGGTGACGTAAAACACGTACGTCGGGACTATAAACGGGGCAGTAGCCAATAGCTTTCATCTCTTTATTTATTCTGAGCATGCGTGGCACTTTGTCCGTCGGATTTGTGTACACACGATCGGAAGTTCTGACAACGGATTTTGTTGTCGGAAAATTTTATCTCCTGCTCTCAAACTTTGTGTGTCGGAAAATCTGATGGAAAATGTGTGATGGAGCCTACACACGGTCGGAGTTTCCGACAACAAGGTCCTATCACACATTTTCCGTCGGAAAATCCGACCGTGTGTACGGGGCATTAGTCTGTGTCACAAAGGAATATAAGCACATTTGAGTTTGTATAGCTGCCTAAAACAAGACAAAGGAAGTATAAGTAGAGCCCAGCCCACATAAGATCACACCAGGAATGCATAATCAGAACAAGCGACTAGTGTTTTTTTGAAAACCAGTTTCTGGTTTGTAAAGCAAAGTTACAGAGAGGGAAAAAAAGAAAAAGACAAGTATTTCACCAAAGGAATACTTGCAATAATGCAATAAAAAATGTAATAAATGGGGGGTGCCAATTTTACCTCATTCTTTGTGCTTAATTTCTGGGAAAAAGCAGGAGCAGGAGGGTGAGAACTCCAAGTATTTCTGCCATGATTACAGAATTAAGACATTTGAAAGGTATAGAAAATCATAATCAGCTGTAGATTGAAATTCAAATGGAATTTTGTATTCACAATAGATTAGAGAATGGCTTGTGTGTCCAGATATAAAGGCCACGCTTGGTGGTTTCATATTAGTGTCTCCTAACCTGATTCAGTAGCTGCTCACCCGTGGCACCTGTATGGCTAATGAACAGCTTCTGAAATCTCCTGGTAGTCGCGGGCTCCTAGAAAAATACACAAAGCTTATCACTGCGGAGTGTCCACAGTTAGTCACCCATAGCACCTGGATAGGAGGGTTGCAGAACCCAAAGCGACTCATTACAGGCATACCCCACTTTTAAGTACACAATGGGGTATACCAATCTGTCCTTATAATCCCAAAGGCTTGCTTGCATGGTGCATGTGTGCGCACGTGTGTGTGTTCTAGTCTGGGCCAAAAGTGTAAACACATAAGTCAGTGCTTGGAATCAAAAGCAGCTTCTGGGAACTTCATTTTAAACTTCAGGACAGGGACTTCTCCTATTTAAAATGAACACATATGTGAAAAATGCATAATGCATTAACAAAATCGATATACCAAACTCCCCTACACATCGATGCCTAACTCCAGCCAAACCATTTTTCATTTGGGTCTGGACCCTTGCGAATGGCCGGGGCCCCTGTCAGGTTTTTATGACTATGCAATACTCATTCTAGAACCTGTACCTCTTATGCTGTTAGAATGGGCCTACATTGGTACCTTGGTCAATTTCAGAATGACCAGCATGTCGGAAGTCAAACTTTCCTGAAAGCCCAAGTAAACGTTGGATTTAAATCAGCTAAATACATTCCAGGTGAGTCAAAACAATATCTGTGCATTGTATTACAGTACATTTTCATTAGAAAACAGCCACAACTTAAGTAGAAAAAGCCTGTCTTCTGCCAGCCCTGCAAAATAGGACCCTTTCTCTCTGTGTGAAAGCAGTGGCCTCTCTGTGCAGTGGTCCAACATGCCCCCTGCTGAGTTAGAGCTAGAGTTCTCCAAACAGCAGGCAACACAAGCATTGGACATGCCACACTTCTGCAGAGTGACCACTGCTTCCACACAGGGAGAAAGAGTCCTAATCTACAGCATGCTGGTAGCTTTTTCTACTCTGTCTGTGGCTACTTTCTAAAGTAAATGGTAGACTTTTAGTTTTGATGCACCCGGAATTTTTTTTTTTTGTATGTATGTTGGCTATTCTTTGATTTTAGATAGTTTATAGATAGTAGAACATTTGTTTGGTATTTTCTGGGACTTTCTGTACACTTGGAGGGAATACACAAAGGTTTCTGAGATAGGTGTCAATCTGGCTAGGTAGGGGGAGTAATGCCGCGTACACACGGCCGGACTTCCCGACAGAAAAAGTCCGATGGGAGCTTTCGGTCGGACATTCCGACCGTGTGAAGGCCCCATCGGACTTTTTCTGTCGGCATTTCCGACGGACTCAGATATAGAACATGTTCTAAATCTCTCTGTCGGTAATGCCGACGGAGTTTAGACCGTTCGCAAGTCCGGCCGTGTGCATGCGGCATTAGACAGCACCTATCTGGACAATGTTATCCTGTTTTTAATGCTTTGGGCTTTGGTGTTTGGGTTTTTGTTAATGCTTTATACAATTTTATACTTAATTATACTATATGGATTGAATCTAAAAACCAGCCTTTCTCATCCTTATTACTACTGAGGAACCCTTGAAATAATTTTCATGTCTCTGCTAAAAGTTATTATACCCATAACTCACTGTACATTGTACCGTGTGATCAATGCATTGTAGCAGGTTTTAAATAGAGAATAAGTAACGTGGTGTATCTGTGGGCGTATTTGACACCTATTGGCAGATACTTGTCAAATATGCCACAGTCAGTACTTCACTGGATGTCACAGCAAGCACTTTATGGATTGTCTTATATGAACTTTTATGTTGTTATACAGTATATGAATTTTTTGCACAGAGCACTTTTGATTGTTATAGTGTATTATGAATTAGATACATTTTATTTTCTTATTTTAAGTTTAGCACCATAGAGTTTTGGAAGTGGAAGAGCGTGATTTTTGTCTTTGATCTTTTGCTAATATTGTCCAGCTTTTATAGCTGTAAAGACACGCAGCGGTGGCAAACAGTTTTATCATTGCGCAGGTACCTAATACTATTTCAGATAGTTTTTAATGCAGAGTTCCATAGAATGCATTAAGGTGAAAAAAGCAAAGTTGCCCACCCCTTTAATGGGGTGGGCAACTACATAGCAAGTGAGGTTTAATGTGGAAAAATGTAAAATAATGCATTTGGGTGGCAAAAATATAAATGCAATCTACTCCCTGGGGGAGAGCCTCCGGGGAATCTAGGATGGAAAAGGACCTGGGGGTCCTAGTAGATGATAGGCTCAGCAATGGCATGCAATGCCAAGCTGCTGCTAACAAAGCAAACAGAATATTGGCATGCATTAAAAAGAGGATCAACTCCGGAGATAAAACAATAATTCTCCCGCTCTACAAGACTCTGGTCCAGCCGCACCTAGAGTATGCTGTCCAGTTGTGGGCACCAGTCCTCAGGAAGGATGTACTGGAACTGGGGAGAGTCCAGGGAAGGGCAACAAAATGAATAAAGGGTCTGGAGGACACGCGGCCATTCACTAAAATTAGAAGAAAAGCGGATTAACCATAAACTGCGTAGAGGTTTTTTTTATACTATTAATGGCAGCAATCAGAGACTTATAGCAGGACTGCGATAGTATGGCGGGCAATCTGACAATAACTGCCTGCAAGTGCTGGATCACGTACTAGGTACATGATCCGGCACAGGAGAGCCGCTCTGCCGCCGTACCCATACGTATATGTGAGCGGTTAAAGGTTAGATCGGCCTTTCCTAACCTTTTTGATCCCAGAGGGACCCTTTAATTCATTTTAAGATCTTAGGAAAACCTTGCTAAAATCAATTCATCAGGGGTCAGTGGGAAGAAGGCTACTTAAATTGGTGGTCAGGGGGAAGAATGCCCCCCATACAGGGGTGGTCAGAATACTACCCTAACAGACAGTTAAAAATATCATGCCGCTGACTCTGCCACATTGGCCTTGGAATTATGGAGGTACGATCAGATGGGAAGTCAGTCAGCCATAGCTCAAAGAACCCCTAGCAATGTCAGGAGGAACTCTAATGCCGCGTACACACGAGCGGACTTTTCGACGGACTAGGTCCGGAGGACCGGACTCCGTCGGACAATTCGACCGTGTGTGGGCTCCAGCGGACTTTTTTTTCCAAAAAGTCAGACGGACCTAGAAATAAAACATGTTTCAAATCTTTCCCAACGGACTCGAGTCCGGTCGAAAAGTCCGCTCGTCTGTATGCTAGTCCGACGGACAAAAACAGATGCTAGGGCAGCTATTGGCTACTGGCTATGAACTTCCTTATTTTAGTCCGGTCGTACGTCATCATGTACGAATCCGTCGGACTTTGGTTGATCGTGTGTAGGCAAGTCCGTTCATTCGAAAGTCCGTCGGAAAGTCAGTTGAAAAGTCCGCCGGACCTAGTCCGTCGAAAAGTCCGCCCGTGTGTACACGACATAGGATTCCACTAAACCCTGGTTGAGAATGTCTGCGCCAAGCAGCCCATAATTTTTTTCCTTGGTGACCTGGATTACAATTACTAGTGAGGCTATCAGCTGAGAAATGAGGATGTTATTTTGACGAAATTTAGAACCATTACACGCACTCTGTTTCATCAATAATCTTCTTGCCCAACTACCAGAAAGGAAAATGGGAAGTGGTGCAACCATCTCCTAGATGTCCACCACGTCAGATGCCTTTACATTGCTCCACAGTACTTGCATTGCTCAAATGGGCAGCTTGTTCCTCCAAATTGTTCCTGATACTTAACACCTTAAATGTACGTCCATTCCCTTGGCGGAAACAGTACCCATAAAACACGTTGAGTCAGCAAGAACATATAAACCTAATGCATATGATATCGCTCATGGATTACTATTTGTTATACTTTTTCGTCATGGGGGGTGGGGGGCTCCGGTGTGCTATCCTCCAGTGGTTACAGGTCCAGACTCCAGTTGTGGCTCTGTCCAATGCCCCCATCATCTGCTCCTCTGTTTCCTACTGGTCTCGCCACACTCCTCATCAGCTATTGGTCAGCCACCAATGATACAACTCTTGCAGATGCACACAGAAGTTACATTGTAAATGGGGTATATATTATGTTTTTTTTGTTTTTTTTTAATTGATTAAATTGTATTTTTTCCAAAAAAACTGCATGCAAAAACTGTGTGACATAAAAAACTGTAACGACCGACATTTTATTCTCTAGAGTCTCTGCTAAAAAAAAATATAAATATATAATGTTTTGGGGTTCTAAGTAATTTTCAATTGCAGCCAGTTTTACAGTCTGTTTTCTTTAGAAAGCCACCCCCTGCCAGTGTATTGCACAAAAAGACCCTTGCACCCCATGTGGAAGCAGTAGTCTGTCTGCTAAGGTATGACACTCCTCCTGCCAAGTCTGAGACAAGGGCCATCCAATCAAAAACGCTCATGTTTCCTGCTGATTAGAGAGATATATACACCAGACTCAGCAGGGGAGGTGTATCGTACCTTTGCTGAGAGACCGCTGCTTCCCAGTGACGGCTGGTGTTTTTTTTGGGGGGGGGGGGGGGGCGGGCGGTAAACAACCCTCCCTGAGCTGCCGGTGGAGTGGCACTAGCAAAACTACCCTACCCCCCCCCCACGGCGCGGCACTAACACCCCCAGAAAACACCCCCACTCACTGTCTGCCAATCAGTCTTTACCCTGGAGCGGGCAGTGAGAGCAGTCGGGTCTTTATGGAGTGCGGAGCTGATGCGGCTATCTTCCAACGCAGTCCCCCCTCTCCTTAAGCGTGGCGGACTCGGGTAAAGCTGCTCCGGTGCCCTCTCCTGGACCAGTTTCCACGGTGCGTCTCCTCTGCTCCTCCTGGCGCTAGGCGTCCAAAAGGATCGCCTGACGTTTTGGCCAAATCGGGAAACAGGTTTTCATACCCGCTCTCTGATTAGCCAGGAGGAGAATCAGTGTTGCAACAGCGAATATTCATTCGCTGTTGCAACACACCTGGGTGGGCTTCGGACGCAATGCTCTGCGCCCCGAGCCCACCCTATTTTGAAGCCTATTAGAGCTCTAATCAGGTGCTTCAAAATACACACCCCCTGCCTATCCCCGCAACTGTAATTCATGCGCCCGGCGTCCTGAAAGGGGCCGGATAGGGCCGCCACTGCTGCTTCCCCATAGCAAGCTGGCAGGGGATAGGCTTTTCTACTCTGCTGCTGTTTAAAGAAAACAAACTAAATTTGCACAGCTTTTGAATTTCTGCAGTTGGAATGTATTTAATTGATTGGATTACTGGAAGTTGAGTTGGGTTTTAAAGTGGAACTAAAAGCAAGAATACTCACCTACGCTCCAATGTTCCAACACCCGTAAGGTCCCTTGCAGATGCCAGCCGTCTTCGGCCACCTTGATTGGCTGGTGCGGAGTTACATCACTTCTGTGCATGTGCGGGCGTCATTCTTTCCAGCACAATGGTACTGAAATATAAAGGGAACTGTACAAGCTGAGTACATTCTGCAGAGGACTGTGAACAGGCAAGTAGGTTTATTTTATTGCAGAAGGGGCATTGCCTGTCTCTCCTGCAAAAAAAGAGTCTACCTATTCACAATTTTTTATATTTTGCCTTTAGTTCCTCTTTAACCATTTCTGGACCACCCATCATCGTTATACGTCGGTACTTTGAAGAGGATTATCATTGTTATGGCAGCAGCTAGCTACCATAACCTCGGTATCCTCTTCTTCAGGAGGCGGTCCGCTTCAAGATAAAAATGATCTCTGCGGCGGATTCGCCGCAAAATCACTTTTATTGGCAGTGGAAGAGGGCCCTCCGCCGCGCTCCGGTGCCCTCCGCCGTTTACCAGAGCCGTAGGCAGCGGAGATCGGATCCTTTCCCAAGCCTGACATGGAGACGAGTGAGGGGAAGATGGCCCCCACCCGTCACCATAACATCAAAACATCACTTCCGCCCATAGCTCTCAAAGGGCCATTTTTTTTTTCTTTTTTAAATAACAAAATTTTTTCTTTTTTTTATTGCATTGTGGTGTAAATATGAGATCTGAGGTCTTTTTGACCCCAGATCTCATATTTAAGAGGTCCTGTCATGCTTTTTTCTATTACAAGGGATGTTTACATCCCTTGTAATAGGAATAAAAGTGACAAAATTTTTTTTTAAAGAACAGTGTAAAAAGAAAAAGAAAAGGTAAAATAAAAAAAGTTTTTTATACGCGCCCCGTCCCGCCGAGCTCGCGCGCAGAAGCGACCGCATACGTGAGTAGCGCTCGCCTATGAAAACGGTGTTCAAACCACACATGTGAGGTATTGCCGCGATCGGTAGAGCGAGAGCAATAATTCTAGCCCTAGACCTCCTCTGTAACGCAAAACATGCAACCTGTAGAATTTTTTAAACGTCGCCTATGGAGATTTTTAAGGGTAAAAGTTTGTCGCCATTCCGCGAGCGGGCGCAATTTTGAAGCGTGACATTGTGGGTATCAATTTACTCAACGTTAATATTATCTTTCACAATATAAAAAAAAAATTGGGCTAACTTTACTGCTGTCTTATTTTTTTTATTCAAAAAAACTGTATTTTTTCCAAAAAAAGTGCGCTTGTGCGCAAATACGGTGTGACAGAAAGTATTGCAACGACCACCATTTTATTCTCTAGGGTGTTAGAAAAAAAATGTATAATGTTTGGGGGTTCTAAGTAATTTTCTAGCAAAAAAAAAACAGTTTTTAACTTGTAAACAACAAATCTCAGAAAGAGACTCGGTCCTTAAATGGTTAATAAACTGCATTGTATACAAAATAAGTTGGAATGGTTATTTTTGGACATTTTACAAGCATGTGGGAACTGTTTACAAAGGTTAAAGTAGATGTAAACAATAACTAAATGACGTTTAGTTTGTTAAGGCCCTGTTTATAATAAACACATGCTGTTTTTTTAAATTAAATAATTTTGTTTTTTTTCAGCCTTTTTTGAATATTACTGCTGCTGCTCTACTGCAGCTTCTTTGCAGCCATGTCCTGTCTACATGTACTTGAAAGATAACTGCATGGTGTTTCTCAAGGTGGGGTTTCCTGATGGTGACAACAGCGGACCATGCCGTCACTGTGTGTGTTGAAATGTCCACTTGCAGTCTCCATCAGAGGCCCGAGTGACCGCTGAAAAAAAGTGTCTGTATTGGCCGTATCAACCCATCAGTTTGCAATTGGTATTAGACAGGAAGGCTGCAGGCGCAGAGCTTCACCATGTGTGACTCACATCCAGGTATACAGTATCCACACATGCTCCCGCCTGTTTACAATGCGAGTTATGATAGGAATGTGAACCTATACCAATGAACAGAAAATCAACTGGTGCACTTTAAAGAGACCCTTTTACAAGCTTAAAAACAAGCTTCAAAACCTGCAGGTAAAAGCACAGAAATATCAAATATTCTAAATGCTTACTTGCAGGGATTTTAATTTCCATAAATGTTTTTATTCACTGGCAATGTACCCCTGATCTTGTTAGAAAATTCCCTAGCAAAACCCCTTCCCTCCTGCCATGTCATCGTTTTCTGCTTTTCTGGGAGTATCTAATTACTGTCTGTGCTGGCCCAGCTGCTTTGCCTCAACTCGCCACATAACCCGTTGCAGCTCCCAAGGGAGAAACAAAAGGGGAATACTATAGTTGCCTTTTTCAAGCAGGGTTCTGTGGAGCCCCCTCGGGTTCCTCCAGAGGTTGCTAGGGATTCCTTGAACAGTGATAAACAGTGATAAATTGACCTCCTGATGGTGACTGCATGGTTCTAAGGTCAACATATGTGGTGTGGGACCTGCTGAGCCTGTCCCCTCTTCCCTGTGAAAAGTAACCACTGACACCATGAACCTTTTCAGCTGTTTGTAAGGTTGACATTCTTTCAAACGACCACCAAGGTGAGAACGCCTATCTTCTACTGGCCACCAATTTAAAGGAGTACTACCAACACCAACAACATTAAGAGGTCCATCTCTCACTAGCCACCAATGTAAGAGGGCCCATCTCCGACCCACTACCAATGTAAGAGAGCATTATGATGACCACCAACATTAAGGGATCCTTCTCTCACTGGCCACCAATGTAAGGGGACCCATCCCTAACTAACTACCAATGTAAGGGAGCACTACCATGGCCACCAGCATTAAGTGCTCCATTTCTCACTGGCCAGTCTCCCACCCACTACCAATGTAAGAGAGCATTATGATGGCCACCAACATTAAGGGGTCCTTCTCTCACTGGCCACTAATGTAAGTGGGGGCATCTCTAACTGACTACCAATGTAAGGGAGCACTACCATGGCAACCAGCATTAAGAGGTCCATCTCTCACTGGCCACCAATGTAAGAGGGTCTATCTCCCACCCACTACCAATGTAAGAGAGCATTATGATGACCACCAACATTAAGGGATCCTTCTCTCACTGGCCACCAATGTAAGGGGACCCATCCCTAACTGACTACCAATGTAAGGGAGCACTACCATGGCCACCAGCATTAGGAGCTCCATTTCTCACTGACCACCAATGTAAGAGGGCCCATCTCCCACCCACTACCAATGTAAGAGAGCACTATCATGGCAACCAGCATTAAGAGGTCCATCTCTCACTGGCCGCCAATGTAAGAGGGTCTATCTCCCACCCACTACCAATGTAAGAGAGCATTATGATGACCACCAACATTAAGGGATCCTTCTCTCACTGGCCACCTTTGTAAGGGGGCCCATCTTTAACTGACTACCAATGTAAGGGAGCACTACCATGGCCACCAGCATTAAGAGCTCCATTTCTCATTGGCCACCAATGTAAGAGGGCCCATCTCCCACCCACTACCAATGTAAGAGAGCACTATTATGGCCACCAACATTAGGGGGTCCTTCTCTCACTGGCCACCAATGTAAGTGGGGGCATCTATAACTGACTACCAATGTAAGGGAGCACTACCATGGCAACCAGCATTAAGAGGTCCATCTCTCACTGGCCACCAATTTAAGAGGGTCTATCTCCCACCCACTACCAATGTAAGAGAGCACTATCATGGCCACCAACATTAAGAGGTCCATCTCCCACTGGCCACCAATGTACGAGGGTCTATCTCCCACCCACTACCAATGTAAGAGAGCATTACCATGGCCACAAGCATTAAGAGGTCCTTATCTCACTGGCCACCAATGTAAGGAGGCCCATCTCCTACTGATTACCAATGTAAGAGAGAACTACCATGACCACCAATGTTAGGGGTACTTCTCTCAATGATAACCAATGTAAGAGGGGCCTTGTCCTACTGACTAGCAATGTATGGGAGTGCTACCATGACCGCCAAAGTGAAAGTGGTTGTAAACACTTACATTTACCCAGTGAAGTGACTGGCCTCAGGTGATACACACCCGAGGAGGTGTGATGAAAGAGACATTGCCAAACGTTATCCGAAAATGCTACTTCCTTGGCTATGATGCTAGTGGCGTCATAAATGACTAAGTCTTTCTCTCAGCTGAAGCATGCACCAATTTCAGAAAGTACTGCAACCGGATCGCATGGACGTTTTGTACCATGCGTTCTGGTGCAGGCAAACGCACTGCGTTTGCGACCTGTGTTTGGAGTGTCGTTAACATTGCACTGTCACCCACTGTAAATTGTACGGGCACTGCGATTTGAGTGCGATGCGGGAAGCGCACATGGATCGCTGACTTCTAGCACCACATTTTATTGTGAACCGGGGCTAAGCGCTCACGCACTCTGGGCTTAAAAAACCGCTGCTTTGGCATTTGGCACTTTTTTTCTGCTTGTAAACGACCTTCTATGTTTGCCTATGTGTCCATGCACAAATTGGCGCATACAGGCGTATTAGAAGAGGAGCGTTTTGGAGCAGGGGTCTTCAAACGTTCTAAACAAAGGGCCAGGCCCAGTTTACTGTCCTTTAGGCCGGGTGCACATATGTGCGAATTGGAATGCAGGTTTCCCCTCATCCAATTCGCATGACAGGCGAGTGTGACCGGCTCTCAAAGGAGTCCTGCCCCCTAAAGTCTGAGTTCACATATATCCGGAAGCGGGTTCGTGTCTGGGGTCCGGATTGCAGAAGGGTCCTGTGCGTCTTTGGGTCTGGTTCAGGTGTGAACTCAGGCAAAAAATTTGGACCTGAATTGCACCTGAACCAGTGAACAGACACGCACCGGACCCCAGGCACGAAGCTGCGTCCGCATATCTGTGAACCCAGCCTCAGACTTTAGGGGGGCAGGACTGTGGCCAGTGAGAGTAGAAATTGGCCTGGCGTCAGTGGGAGCAAACAATGCCCCATCTTTGGTATTAGGGGGAGAAATGGTGCCCAATTATTGGTGTCAGTGGGAGAAATAGACCTCCATTGCTAATGTCAGTAGCATGAATTATGGCCTATTGTTGATGTCAATAGTGCCCCAAGGGCCATATAAAGGCAAGCTGGTTTAGAAGCAGAAAAAGAAAACATCACCAACACGTTTAGGAGAGGAGCTTTTGGACAGAAAAAAATTTGACTAAACGCATTTGGCATTTATGTGTGTTTGTGCGTTAATGCATTCTATTGGCCACAATAAATGTATATAATAGAATGAATTAATGCAAATAAACTTTCATAAACACGTGTGCAATAAGTCGTGTTACCGATTTTTTTTTAACCGCTTAAGGACCAGCCGCCGTTATTATACTGCGGCAGGTTGGCTCTACTGTGCGAATAGCTGTAGGTGTATTGTCGGCCGCTTTAAGAGTGATAGGGGGCACGCGACTCCGGAGCCGATGCACGTGGCCAGCGGTCGCGATGTCCGCCGGCCACCTGCGATCGCTCCACAGAGAGCCAGAACGGGGATCTGTCAATGTAAACAGACAGATTCCCGTTCTGACAGGGGAGTACAGAGAGATCTGCTGTTCCTAGTGATCAGGAACAGCGATCTTTCTTCTCCTCCAGTCAGTCCCAACCCCCCACAGTTAGAAACACCTCCCAGGGAACACATCATTTAACGCCTTGATCGCCACCCCTAGTGTTAATCCTTACCCTATGCTAAAAGGGTACACCCAGAAGGAGTGGAAGACATGGACTTTGTAGGCACCAGTCATAAAATTAAATATGGATTTTTATTTATACATATGATACAAAAAAAGCACAAACATAAACATTTTTAAAATCGCAATACATTGCAAAAATGGTGATAAATACTGCCACATAAATACATTGAAAATAGACCGGGGGGTATCCCTTACAAGGGGGGATCTGACCCCTCTATTTCCACTAAAAAGCCTCAAACTGATATAGCTCAGTGTAGCTCTACATGTTTCGCCATTGAATGCTTCTTCAGGAGCTTGTTTGAGTTACCAGCTAGAGCAATTGGATCAGTCTTCAAGCCAGGTGAGGGCTGCGAGTAGATGAGAAGTATATGCTCAAAGATTTTGCCTCCAATAGCCAAGGTGCATAAGATAATCTAAAGTCTCTTATAGGGTAATGCAAGCTGAACGGATCCTGTAACCAGCATCAGTCAGCTAATTCATTGTAAGTCTAGCATCAAACAGGGTTTAGCTAGCAGGGCTGTAATGGAGCTCTAATCATGCCCAAACAGGCAGCTATTTAATGAGATGCAAAAAGCGCCATCGGCCAGCTTGTATTGTTGGAAATAACGCCCAGGAGCCCGAGCGCCGTAAATGGTAGTGGTGGTTAACCCTTTCCCTGCCAGTGACATTTACACAGTAATCAGTGCATTTTTATAGCACTGATCGCTGTATAAATGTCACTGGTCCCAAAATAGTGTCAAAGGTGTCCGATCTGTCCGCCGCAATGTCGCAGTCCCACTAAAAATCGCAGATCACTGACATTACTAGTAAAAAAAAAAAATAATAATAATGAAAATGTCATAAATATATCCCCTATTTTGTAGATGCTGTAACTTTTCCGCAGACCAATCAATTACGCTTATTGCAATTTTTTTAACCAAGAAAGGTAGAAGAATACATATTGGCCTAAACTGATGAATAAATTTGTTTTTTTTGGGGGGGGGGGGATATTTATTATAGCAAAAAGTAAAAAATATTGTTTCTTTTTTTCAAAATTGTCGCTTTTTTTTGTTTATAGCGCAAAAAAATTAAAACCGCAGAGGTGATCAAATACCACCAAAAGACAGCTCTATTTGTGGGAAAAAAAAGGACGTAAATTTTGTTTGGGTACAGCTTTGCACGACCACGAAAATTGTCAGTTAAAGCGACGCAGTGCTGTATTGCAAAAAATGGCCTGGTCATTAAGGGGGGAAAATCCTTCCAGTCCTTAAGTGGTTAGGCAGCTTTTCTCTTGATAGGAAAAAAAGGCGTTCAGAGAGGCTAAGCAGACACCCTGTGTGCATGAAACCTATAACTGAGAGTTAAGCGTGTGGGTTGTAAGCGCAGTAGATGTGCATTGTGATGCGTTGCAGCGATATACATTCTGCACCCCAAAACCTCATGTTATAATGCACAAGTAGCTTGCATTGCGCTAGGCTAAAAAAAAAGAATCCTGCAGGACCTCTTTTTTCGTTGTGTTTTGCCAGCCTATTTGTTTTGAACGGACTACCTGATGTATCGCACTTCAACGCACGAAAACGTTTGCTTTGCAGCCAGTTGTGTTATGGTGTAAATGAGCCTTCATCTTTCATCAGTTTCCCATGGCAACCAGATTCCTAGTCGCATTTTTCACAGTGGAGAAGTGTCCAATAATGACAAGGATGCATCCAGTTTCTGACCACAAGGACATAACCAGCTTTTCTAGCAGTGAACGGTGTTACCCCCTAATAGCCCACACCATCACAGCGCAATTGTGCATTGGAGGGGGGTTACTGCACAGCCCCATTCACTTGGTACGGGGGGGGGGGGGGGGAGGATAGTTTTTGCTGCAATGCATTGTAAAGCATTGTAGCCGTGGCATGCGTTTACCCATTTACGGCTACCTTTGCAGCTTAGTGGTGGTGGGCGACAGATTCGCCGCGAGATAACTTTTATCGGCGGCAGGAGAGGGCCCCCCCCCTCCCGCCGCTTACCGGTGCCCTCTGCCGCTTACTGGAGCCGTTGGCAGCGGCGGAGGCAATCGGATCCTTCCTGTGGCCTGACATGAAGACGAGTGAGGGGAAGATGGCCCCCAACCGTCTCCATATCATTGCAGGGCAGAAGCGACGTCAAAACGTCACTTCCGCCCATAGCTATTAAAGGGCCATTTTTTAAATTTTTTTTTAAAATAACAATGATTTTTTTTTTTTTTTATTGCATTTTAGTGACTTATGCCCCGTACACACGGTCGGATTTTCCGATGGACATTGTCCGATCGGAGCGTGTTGTCGGAAATTCCGACCGTGTGTGGGCTCCATCGGACATTTCCCATCGGATTTTCCGACACACAAAGTTTGAGAGCAGGAGATAAAATTTTCCGACAACAAAATCCGTTGTCGGAAATTCCGATCGTGTGTACACAAATCCGACGGACAAAGTGCCACGCATGCTCAGAATAAATAAAGAGATGAAAGCTATTGGCCACTGCCCCGTTTATAGTCCCGACGTACGTGTTTTACGTCACCGCGTTTAGAACGATCGGATTTTCCGACAACTTTGTGTGACCGTGTGTATGCAAGACAAATTTGAGCCAACATCCGTCAGAAAAAATCCATGGTTTTTGTTGTCGGAATGTCCGATCAATGTCCGACCGTGTGTACGGGGCATTAGACTTTTTCACCCCAGATCTCATATTTAAGAGGTCCTGTCATGGTTGTTTACATTCCTTGTAATAGGAATAAAAGTGACACAATTTTTTTTTTTTTTTTAAACAGTGTAAAAATAAAAAATAAAAGGTAAAATAAGTAAGAATAAAAGAAAAAAATTTTTAAACGAGCCCCGTCCCGACTTGCTTGTGTGCAGAAGCGAACACATACGCGAGTAGCACCCGCATATAAAAACAGTGTTCAAACCACACATGTGAGGTATCGCCGTGATCGGTAGAGCGAGAGCAATAATTCTAGCCCTAGACCTCCTTTGTAACTTAAAACATGCAACCTGTAGAATTTTTTTAATGTCGCCCATGGAGATTTTTAAGGGTAAAAGTTTGTTGCCATTCCACGAGCGGGCGCAATTTTGAAGCGTGACATATTGGGTATCAATTTACTCAGCGTAACATTTTCTTTAACAATAAAAAAAAAATTGGGCTACTGTTGTCTTATTTTTTAATTCAAAAAAGTTTTTATAAAAAAAAGTGCGCTTATAAGACTGCTCCGCAAATACGGTGTGACAGGAAGTATTGCAACGACCGCCATTTTATTCTCTAGGATGTTAGAAAAAAAAATGTATAATGTTTGGGGGTTCTAAGTAATTTTCTAGCAAAAAAAAAACAGTTTTTAACTTGTAAACAACAAATCTCAGAAAGAGGCTCGGTCCTTAAGTAGTTAAAGTTCTCTGAACGCTAGTCAAAGCACTTGTCACTAAATATAATGGTTAGCTTACAGTCCTGTTTACACCCTGCTTTTGCTTGGTGCTTCGATGAGGCTTCGGTGGGGCTTCAGTGGAGCTTGAAGCGAGCTTTGCCATAGACTTCTATGGAGGCTTTGAAGACGCTTTAAAGCTCAACTAAAGCGACATGGGGTATAATTTTTTAAGCAAAGCCGAAGCAAAGCAATGCAAAAGCAAGATGTAAACAAGAATGTAAGCTAACCATTTTATTCAGGCTGCATTCACACCCGAGCGTTTTCAGCTCATAAAACACCCGAAAAAAAATGTCTGAAAAACACCAAGCAAAATTCCATTCATTTCAATGGCACCTGTTTGCATTTGAGCGTTTTGTCACCTGAAGCAAAACGCCTGAAAAACGCCTGAGCCTGGGTTCACACTGATGTGAATTTACAGCGGGTTTGATGCGTTTAGGAACACATAGATTCGCAGGTCATGTAAAAAGCATAGTATTCCATGGCTTTGGTTCACCTCTATGCGTTGCGAATTTGGTGCGAGAAGAAAAAAGGATCCTGTGCGTGTTGACTGCGGGTGCGATGCAAATTCCTATGGTGCAGTGCGAATTTTATCTTCATAGGCTTCAACTGAACTTGCAGTAAACTCGCAGCACACACTTCACATCTCTGCGAAATGTTCACTGTCTGCCTCCTGAAATTTGAGGTAACATCGTGGTAAATTTGCGGTAAAATCACGGTAAAGTCGCACCTGTCTACTTCAGAATGCAAGGCAAATTCCCACCTCACACAGGGCAAAAAAATAAGATCAAATTCGCAGTGCATCGCATCACAGTAGTGTGAACCTAGGCTCAAGCTCAAAAAGAACATTAGCTTCTTTGGGGCGTTTTTCTGCTTTTTACATTGGGACCTTTTGACCTGTACAAAATTGCGGCAAAAACGCGCGGCTTTGAAACGCTCAGGTGTGAATGCAGCCGACCCTAGGTTTACACTAATGCGATGTGGGAATCAGCGCGATTCCAGCGCTGGTTCCCACATCGCTCCTCTCACGCAGGCAGTTCACACTGCCTTCTGCGAACCGCTGCAGGTGTCATTAACAAAGTTAATGACACCCCCAGTTCAGTTTACAGATCGCAGTGCGAATTGTGAACTCACACAGGAATCAGATCGCATAGGTGAGAACACCCATGCGCTCTGATTCTAGTGCGGGGAAAAACAAGTCCCTGCACTATTTACAACTGTATGGCTGAACTCGCATTGCTCAGAGATCGCATGTGATGGGCACCTGCGGTACGGGTGCGAATCACGTGCGATCTCTGAGACTGCGCTAGTGTGAACCCAGGCTTAGTGACACAGGCTCTGATTGGCGTTCAGAGAGCTTTACCAAAGATTGTCCAAAGTCTTGTTTTGAAGCAAGTGTAAACTAGCCGTTAAATGTGTGTTGAAGCTGAAGCAAGTGTAAATGAGCCCAAACTCCAAGTGTAAACTAAGACCCCTTTCACACTGGGGCGTTTTTTCAGGCGCTTTAGTGTTAAAAAAGCGCCTGAAAGAAGCCTCATCTGCAATCCCAATGTGAAAGCCCGAGTGCTTTCACACCGAGACCCCTTTTCACACTGGGGCGTTTTTCAGGCGCTTTAGCATTAAAAAAAGCACCTTTAAAGCGCCTGAAAGAAACCTCGATCCCAATGTGAAAGCCCGATTGCTTTCACACTGGGGCGCTGCGCTGGCAGGGCATCAAAAACAGGCCCTGCAAGCAGCTTCTTTGCAGCGCTTTCGTGTTTTTGCCACCGGGCTGGGTGCGCCGATAGCCCGAGCCCTTTCTCACTGGCAGCGCCCAAAAAATGAGTGAAAAACGCCCCAGTGTGAAAAGGGTCTGAAGCGGCGCTTTACCAGCATTTTTCGGGCGCTGGGAGTGTGAAAGGGCTCGGGTTTTCACATTGGGATTGCAGATGAGGCTTCTTTCAGGTGCTTTACAGGCGCTTTTTTTAACGCTAAAGTGCCTGAAAAATGCCTGAAAGACGCCCCAGTGTGAAAGGGGTCTTAGCCTACATCTCATCTAAAACTAAAAATATAAAATTTGCTTTAACTAGGCAAAAAACACTTTCGTAGCAACCAATCAGAACCTTTCTCAGCTCTGACAGCTATAAATGGATTAAGATGAAATCTGGTTGCCCTGGGTTACTGCACCTAGAATGACTATGCTGAAATTTAATAAAATACAAACAAAACATTACCTCAGGAATTCTCATGGTAACCATTTCTAGAAAGCATTTTTCAAGTGCACATTACTAAAACAATTAGCTAAGGCCTATTTGGTTGCCGGGGGGCAAATATGAGGCGGTGTGTGGTACCTGGACGGGCACTCCGGGCTGTTCCATGGTGAGGGTCGCTCGGAGATCCAGTCAGGTCTCTGGCACCTATAGGCTGTATGAACTTCTCTTCAGTACACAGGAGTAAAATATGATGAATCTCCTCCCAGTCCTTCCTGTCCTCCTCCTCTACGCCCTCCTCTGTACATTGCCAAATATTCTGTGTGCTGAAGACATCGGCTCTGTACACATAGCTGGGAGAATGTTGTGTAAAAACAAATCATTTCATGAACGTTTACATTCACAAGAACGCACCTGCGTTTAAGTTATTTACACACAGGAGAGGTCATGTGAGAGGAATTAGGCCTCATTCACAAGAACGCACCTGCGTTTAAGTTATTTACACACAGGAGAGGTCATGTGAGAGGAATTAGGCCTCATTCACAAGAACGCACCTGCGTTTAAGTTATTTACACACAGGAGAGGTCATGTGAGAGGAATTAGGCCTCATTCACAAGAACGCACCTGCGTTTAAGTTATTTACACACAGGAGAGGTCATGTGAGAGGAATTAGGCCTCATTCACACCGTGTTTACATGCGTTTAGAGGACATTTCTAAAGGGTATATTCACACCAGATAAGGTGGGACTGAATTGGGCGGCTATTCCAGCGCAGTCCCACCGCATGGACAAGGCAAAATGCCTCGTCTCCTCTGTGCCCAGTTCACAAGGCTGCGCTGAGAAAAAAAGCCTGCATGTGGTACTTGTTATCAGCACAGCACAGTGAAAGGCATTCCGTGCCCCGCCCAACGTGCCCTAGGAGACATCTGTGTGACATCTCAGTAAAGTTTGTTTAACTACTTCACGACCGTTCTATAGCCGAATTACGGTTACAGCGCGGTCGTCCAGTTTTGGGACGGCGTCTATTTTAGGGTGACCACACTTCCAAACTGCCATTCAGGGACACCCTCCACCCCCCCCCGCACCCACGCCTGCCAAAAAAAAGGGGTACTTTTTTTGCCATTTTTTTTTACAAAAAGTACAAAATATTGCTTATTTTCAAAATTGTCACTCTTTTTTTGTTTATAGCGCAAAAAATAAAAACCATAGAGGTGATCAAATACCACCAAATGAAAGCTCTATTTATGGGAAAAAAAAGGACGTCAATTTTGTTTGGGTACAGCGTCTTTCGGGCACAACTGATCACAGATTGGGGTAAAGTGCCAATCACAGCGGCCCTTTATCACGTGATCAGCTGTGCCCAATCACAGCTGATCATGATGTAAATACACTTGCCAGTTGTCGGCAATACTTTCCTCACGCTGTCACAACATGAGAAGAGGCAGAGCTGGTAACCGGCAAGTGTGAAAAGGGACATCTACACTGATAATCGGGCCACTGATGATCAGGGTCGGTTCACACTGGGACGACTTGGGATCCGACTTGTACGCCCTCAAGTCGCCCCAAGTCGCCCCAGAAAAAGATTCACATTTAAGTGAATGGGAGCGTCTGAATAGACACTACTGAAGTCGCTCCGACTTCAGAGCGTACTCCCTGTACTACTTGGATCCGACTTGGTAGGCGACCTGTACCATAGAAATCAATGGAAATCGCCTCCAAGTCGGATCTCTCTGTAAAGTCAAGCGACTTTGCAGGGAAAACCCTTCCCTCCCAGAGAGCTGAATGTCCTGTGATTGGCCACAGCCGAAGTCGCCTGTCATGGAGGCGACTTCAAGTTGCGCTGAAGTCGCGCTGAAGTCGTGTTGCCCCTGTGTGAATCGAGCCTCAGTGTTCAGATGATCAGTGCAGCCCTAATGGTGCCTGATGATCAGTGCTACCAATCAGTGTGCATTAATGCCCTTTCAGTGCTGCCTATTAGTGCCCATCAGGGTCACTTATCAGTGCCACCTATCAGTGCTTTTCAGTACCGCCTATCAGTGCCCATTAGTGCTGCCTATTAGTGCCCATCAGTGCCGCATATCAGTACCACATATCAGCGCAGCCTCATTAGTGCCCACCAGTGCCGCCTCATCAGTGCCCATCGGTGCCTCCTCATCAGTGCTGCCCCACCAGCGCCTATCAGTGCCCATCAGTGCAGCCTCATCAGCGCAGATCACTGAAGGAAAAAAATGACCCGTTTGAGCCCTGGTTCACATTGGTACGATTTGACATCGCATGTCAAATCGGCGGCAATTGCCGGCAATGGCACCGTCCTAATCGGTGCAACTCTGCATTTGCGGCACTGCACCGATTTCAAAAAGTAGTTTCTGTACTACTTTTTGCGATTTGGGGCTTCGATTTACATTGACATCTGCACAGAAACCTGCACAGATGTCTCTGAAATCACAGCCCAAATCGGGACTGACATACGGGAATGAAATCGTGCGAGTTCAATTGAACTCGCACGGTGAATCTCAAAATTTTTATTTTATTTTTTTTCATTTGTTTAGCAACAAAAAATAAAACCTAGTGGTGATTATATACCACCTAAAGAAAGCTCTATTTGTGTGAAAAGAATGATAAAAAGGTCATTTGTGTACAGTGTTGCATGACCGCGCAATTGTCATTCAAAGTGTGACAATGCTAAAAGCTTAAAGCTGGCCTGGGCAGGAAGGGAGTGAATGTGCCCAGTAAACAAGTGGTTAAGTAAAAAAAAAAAAAGAAACACACACACACCCCCGGGCACCACACCCCACCACCATATTCTTTTAGACCCTGGATGTCTCATTAAAGAGAGACTCTCACCAATGTGATGATAAAAAAAAAGTTAAAGAGGAACTGCAGTCTGCTCACATAATTTGTAAGAAAAACATCTTTGCCATTCTGAAGCTTCCCTCCAATCGCTTTGCATATTATTTTATATATACTGTGATTCTGTACTTGCCAAATTTTCTGCAGAAACCTCCCTCCACTGAGTCTGGCTGCATCCATTTGAACTGTGGGAAGCTGAAGCTGCTGCCTGTTTGCTTCCTGGATTTACACAGACACACAGAGGCACACCTCCAGCTCTGCAGCTCTCATTGGCCCTCTTATGATTCATCCCACCTCCCTTTCTGGCAAACTCTCAGGAGAGTGAGAAAGAGAGAGAGCCTAGACTTTTTACCAGACAAGAAACAGGAAGTGGGCTGTATAAGGTATTTACTGGCAGAAAAAAAAATGTTTTACTATCCAAAGTTAAAACAAGCGATGAGGATTTAGTAGATGGAAAGATGAAAAATAACTAAAGTTCCGCTTTAAGTAAAAAAAAAAAAAACAGGCCTCATTGAGGCCCCTTAAATATACATATGCACAAACTTAAACGCACACGCTGGGGCCGCCTACGCATGAAAATGCAGAATGTGATACACGTTAAATATCGCCACGCATGCCAGAATGAGAGCAATATGTCTAGCACCAGAACTCCCCCGAAACACTAAACTGATGACCTATAGGGGCTTTTAAAGTGTTGCCTATGGAAAATATAGGGTACTGAAGTTTGTCGCCATTTCACAGCCACGCGCAAATTAAATGTTTGACATGTTGGACATCTATTTACTCAATGCAACCTCATCTCTTATATTTTACTCAAACATTGGGTAATTTATTGTGTTTGTGTGACCTAAAATGAGCTTTAGTGTATTTTTTATTGACATTTTGCGTTTCCTAGACCTTTACAGTAGTATCGTGTGACATAAAAAATTGGAACTACCACTATTTTATTCTCTAGAGCAGTGATGGCGAACCTTGGCACCCCAGATGTTTTGGAACTACATTTCCCATGATGCTCAACTACACTGCAGAGTGCATGAGCATCATGGGAAATGTAGTTCCAAAACATCTGGGGTGCCAAGGTTCGCCATCACTGCTCTAGAGTGTTTGCTTTCAGAAAATATATAATATTTTTGGGGCGTTTATGCATAGCCCCCAACTGTCCCTGATCTGAGGGACTGTCCCTGATTTGGAGCAATGTCCCTCTGTCCTTCTTTCCTCCTCATTTGTCCCTCATTTTGGTCTGATCTATATAGTTGTATATAAAATGCACTATTTATCTTTCAAAAAGTGTTTCCCAGTGCTGAACCTTTCATCCAAATTCTAAATTGCTGCATTTGTCAATTTTAAAAGCCAATATAAAGGAATATTAGTGGTAAAAAAGTAAACTTGTGGATTTATTTAACCTATTTTTTTTGGTTATGTCCCCTTTAAGGGGCGTGACAGGGGGCGTTTCCTATGCCTACATAAGTTTTCTAGTAGGTGTCCCTCATTCCCATCTCAATATTGAGAGGTATGGTTAATGTAATCTTCAGGCCTAAAATGATTTTTTAACCAATTGACATCCGAATGACGGCTACAGCACGGACCTGAATTCCCGGGAGGCCATCATATGACGGCCTCCCCTGTGCACGCGCCCTGCGTGTGCCCTACAGGGGGCACACGTGGAGCGCGCAGTGATCACCGAGTCACTGAGACTCGGGTGATCACCGATCCGAATAAGGGGCCGGTCCTGGCCCCTCACCACGTGATCAGATGTCAGCCAATGACAGCTGATCACATGCTCAAAACAAAAGCTCTGTGATCGTATTTTTTTTTCTCCATGCGCTGACGAGGAGAAAAAAAAGCTGATCACCGACTCATCAGCAAGGGACATCGGTCCCGAAGAGGAAGAGGCAATAATGCCTCATATGTGCCACCAGTACCCCCTGCCAGTGCTACCTGCCATTGTCACCTGACAGTGCCCACAGTGCCACCTATCAATGCCCATGAGTGCCACCTATCAATGCCTACAAGTGCCACCTATCAATGCCCACAAGTGCCACCTATCAATGCCCACCAGTCGTGCCAATCAGTGCCACCTAGCAGTGCTGCCTATCAGTGTAACAGATCAGTGCCCATTATTGCCACCCATCAGTGCCCATCACTGCCACCCATCGGTGCCCATCAGTGCCGCCTCATTAGCGTACATCAATGAAGGAGAAAAATTAGCTTTTTTTAAATTTTATAACAAAATATAAAAACAAAAAAAAATATTTTTTCTTTAAAATTTGGGCTTTTTACATTTTTTTAACAAAAAATAAAAACCGCAAAGGTGATCAAATACCACCAAAAGAAAGCTCTATTTGTGGGGAAAAAAATTGATAAAAATTTTATTTGGGTACAGTGTTGTATGACCGCGCAATTGTCATTCAAATTGCGCCAGCGCTGAAAGCTGAAAAGTGGTCTGGATCGGAGGGGGGTTTAAGTGCCCGGTAAGCAAGTGGTTAAGCATGTGTGCTAAAAATGCAAAAACGGTTCTGGCAGCAAAAAGGTTAAAGTATGAACATCTGTATGCAGGAAAAAGTGACCTTGGCAGCATAAAAGTTTTCCTACTTCCCAGATAACTTCCCCTGCACAGGCCTCATCCATACTGGCATCAAACACATGGAGAGATGCAGCTGGAACCAATTCCTAAAGGCATCTGGCAGCATGCAATGATTTTCTATGGCACACTAAACATTTAGCAGTGTTACATATAGAAGATTAATTCGCCCAGGAATTAGTTTACCTGGGTTTCAGCTAAACACTTGTAAATGCATGTAAGCACAAGTACATTAACCACTTGCCGACCAGTTCACGCAGATATACTGCGGCAGGTCGGCTCTCCTGCGTTACCCAGCGTACCTATACGTGCCGTTTCTTCAGGAGCGTATGCCATGACCGGCGCCTCCCACGCGCATGCGCAGGAGTGATGTCGCGCAGCTCTGGCCAGTTACACTACCCGGATGGTAGACGGTCGAAGATGGAATGCGGCCTACAGCAGGGACGACGCGGGCTTCGTTTGCAGGTAAGTACACAGATCCACGTCCTATCAGAGGAGAGGAGACCGATGGTGTGTTCCCAGTACAGAGGAACACCGATCGGTCTCCTCCCCTTGTGAGTCCCCTCCCCCTACAGTTAGAAACACTCCCTAGGAAACATAATTAACCCCTCAATCACCCCCTAGTGTTAACCCCTTTCCTGCCAGTCACATTTATACAGTAATCAGTGCATTTTTATAGCACAGATCGCTGTATAAATGTGAATGGTCCCAAAAATGTGTCAAAAGTGTCCGATATGTCCGCCGTAATATCGCAGTCACAATAAAAATCGCAGATCGCCGCCATTACTAGTAAAAAAAAAATTATAAAAATGCTATAAATCTATCCCCTATTTTGTAGACGCTATAACTTTTGCGCACACCAATCAATATACGCTTATTGCGATTTTTTTTTTACCAAAAATATGTAGAAGAATACATATCGGCCTAAACTGAGGGAAAAAAATTTGTTTGAAAAAAAAATAAAAAATTGGATATTTATTATAGCAAAAAGTAAAAAATAATGCGTTTTTTTTCAAACTTGTCCCTCTTCTTTTGTTTATAGCGCAAAAAATAAAAACCGCAGAGGTGATCAAATACCACCAAAAGAAAGCTCTATTTGTGGGGGGGAAAAATGATAATTTCATTTGGGTACAGTGTTGCATGACCGCGCAATTGTCATTCAAAGTGTGACAGCGCTGAAAACTGAAAAATGGCCTGGGCAGAAGGGGGGAGGGGGGGAGGTGCTTTAAAATTGCATCTGCACCTGCAAACTACGATGCTTACAATTCTCCATAGGCGATGCTTTTAACACATTTACAGGTTACCAGTTTACCAGAGTTACACAGGATGTCTAGTGCTAGAAGTATTGCTCTCATTCTGATGTTCATGACAATACCTCACACATGTGGTGTGATCACTGTTTACATATGTGTGCGGGAGTAACGTATGCATTTGCATTTGTGCATGGGGACGAGGGTGCTTTGAAGTTTTTTTAATTATTAATATTTATTTTATACAAAGCTTTTTTTTTTTTTTTTTTTACACTCTTTTTTTATTTTTCTTGGATTAACTTTATTGTTATCACAACAATATCCCTTGTGACAGCATGGGCCATGACAGGTCTTCATTATGGAGAAATCCGGGCTCTATTAGGCCCCAAATCTCTCTTCTGGCCTTCAATGTAGCCAATCAGACACAGATCAGCTGCTTTCCTGGCCGCTAACAGCCAGATAAACAAAGAGGTGAAACCGGAAGTGACAACATACTCACCACTCCCAGTTTCCGGGGTCACTGAGAGAAACAGCGTGGGAGGAGTAGTGCCCCATTATTGGTATCAGTGGGAGGATTAGTGCCCCATCATTGGTATCAGTGGGAGAAATAGTGTCCCATCATTGGTATCAGTGGGAGGAATAGTACCCCACCATTGGTATCAGTGGGAGGAATAGTGCCCCATCTGTGGTATCAGTTGGATGAATAGTGCCCCATCATTGGTATCAGTGGAAGAAATAGTGTCCCATCATTGGTATCAGTGGGAGGAATAGTACCCCACCATTGGTATCAGTGGGAGGAATAGTGCCCCATCTGTGGTATCAGTTGGATGAATAGTGCCCCATCATTGGTATCAGTGGAAGAAATAGTGCCCCATCATTGATATCAGTGGGAGGAATAGTGCCCCATCATTGGTATCAGTGGGAGGAATAGTGCCCCATCAATGGTATCAGTGGGAGGAATAGTGCCCCATCTATGGTATCAGTGGGAGGAATAGTGCCCCATCATTGGTATCAGTGGGAGGAATAGTACCCCACCATTGGTATCAGTGGGAGGAATAGTGCCCCATCTGTGGTATCAGTTGGATGAATAGTGCCCCATCATTGGTATCAGTGGAAGAAATAGTGTCCCATCATTGGTATCAGTGGGAGGAATAGTACCCCACCATTGGTATCAGTGGGAGGAATAGTGCCCCATCTGTGGTATCAGTTGGATGAATAGTGCCCCATCATTGGTATCAGTGGAAGAAATAGTGCCCCATCATTGATATCAGTGGGAGGAATAGTGCCCCATCATTGGTATCAGTGGGAGGAATAGTGCCCCATCAATGGTATCAGTGGGAGGAATAGTGCCCCATCTATGGTATCAGTGGGAGGAATAGTGCCCCATCATTGGTATCAGTGGGAGGAATAGTGCCCCATCAATGGTATCAGTGGGAGGAATAGTGCCCCATCTATGGTATCAGTGGGAGGAATAGTGCCCCATCTATGGTATCAGTGGGAGGAATAGTGCCCCATCTATGGTATCAGTGGAAGGAAAAGTGCCCCATCATTGGTGTCAATGGGAGGAATAGTGTCCCATAATTGGTGTCAGAGGGAAGAAAAGTGCCCCATCATTGGTATCAGTTGGATGAATAGTGCCCCATCATTGGTATCAGTGGGAGGAATAGTGCCCTGCTTCACCATTGGTATCAGTGGGAGGAATAGTGCCCTATCTGTGGTATCAGTGGGAGGAATAGTGACCCATAATTGGTACTAGTGGGAGGAATAGTGCCCCATCTATGGTATCAGTGGAAGGAAAAGTGCCCCATCATTGGTGTCAATGGGAGGAATAGCGTCCCAGAATTGGTGTCAGAGGGAAGAAAAGTGCCCCATCATTGGTATCAGTTGGATGAATAGTGCCCCATCATTGGTATCAGTTGGATGAATAGTGCCCCATCATTGGTATCAGTTGAATGAATAGTGCCCCATCATTGGTATCAGTTGAATGAATAGTGCCCCATCATTGGTATCAGTTGAATGAATAGTGCCCCATCATTGGTATCAGTTGAATGAATAGTGCCCCATCATTGGTATCAGTTGGATGAATAGTGCCCCATCATTGGTATCAGTGGGAGGAATTTTGCATTGTTGTCATTAGAAGGAATAGTGCCCCATCACTAATGGCGGTAGGCAGGGCCGGTGCTAGACTATTTTGCGCCCTAGGCGAGACCAGCTACTTGCGCCCCCCTCCATAAAAAAAACAAACTTCTGTACCGCTAAAATATCATTTCTATATCTCTATATGGTATAGAAAGTGCGCAAAACAGTCTAGCACCGGCCCTGTCTATACCCCCTGTAATGTTTGTTGCCCCTGCCTCTCCCACCTGCAGTGTCACATCACGGACTAACCCTTCATTCATTGTCAGTATGAATTGTTAACCCTTGCATCATTTTATTCATGTACATCAATGTAAAATTGGATTTTGCTGTCATTTATTGCGCCGATTACTTGTTATATTATAATGTTTGTTGCCCCCTCATTGAACTGCCATACACAGCGAGCATCGTTGCCAACATTTCAAATTATTTTTTTAGAGAAAGGGGCGACAGCAGAGGGCTCGGTGACAGCAGTGCAGAGGACTGGGTGACAACAGGGGACTGGGTGACAGCAGAGGACTGGGTGACAGCAGAGGGCTCGGTGACAGCAGAGGACTCGGTGACAGCAGGGGACTGGGTGACAACACAGGGCTGGGTGACAGCAGGGCAGAGGACTGGGCAACAACAGGGGACTGGGTGACAGCAGAGGGCTGGGTGACAACAGGGGACTGGGTGACAGCAGGGGGCTGGGTGACAACAGGGGACTGGGTGACAGCAGGGGGCTGGGTGACAGCAGAGGACTGGGTGACAGCAGGGCAGGGGGCTGGGTGACAACAGGGGACTGGGTGACAGCAGGGGGCTGGGTGACAGCAGAGGACTGGGTGACAGCAGAAGACTGGGTGACAGCAGGGCAGAGGACTTGGTGACAGCAGGCAGAGGACTGGGTGACAGCAGGGCAGAGGACTGGGCAACAACGGGACTGGGTGACAGCAGGGGGCTGGGTGACAGCAGAGGACTGGGTGACAGCAGAGAACTGGGTGACAGCAGGGCAGAGGACTTGGTGACAGCAGGCAGAGGACTGGGTGAACGCAGGGCAGAGGACTGGGCGACAACAGGGGACTGGGTGACAGCAGAGGGCTTAGTGACAGCAGGCAGAGGACTGGGTGACAGCAGGGCAGAGAACTGGGTGACAGCAGGGCAGAGGACTGGGTGACAGCAGAGGGCTGGGTGACAGCAGGTAGAGGACTGGGTGACAGCAGAGGGCTGGGTGACAGCAGGCAGAGGACTGGGTGACAGCAGGGCAGAGGACTGGGTGACAGCAGGTAGAGGACTGGGTGACAGCAGGTAGAGAACTGGGTGACAGCAGAGGGCTGGGTGACAGAAGGCAGAGGACTGGGTGACAGCAGAGGGCTGGGTGACAGCAGGGCAGAGGACTGGGTGACAGCAGGCAGAGGGCTGGGTGACACCAGAGGGCTGCGTGACAGAAGGCAGAGGACTGGGTGACAGCAGAGGGCTGGGTGACAGCAGGGCAGAGGACTGGGTGACAGCAGGCAGAGGACTGGGTGACAGCAGAGGGCTGGGTGACAGAAGGCAGAGGGCTGGGTGACAGCAGGCAGAGGATAGGTGACAGCAGAGGGCTGGGTGACAGAAGGCAGAGGACTGGGTGACAGCAGGCAGAGGGCTGGGTGACAGCAGGCAGAGGACTGGGTGACAGCAGAGGGCTGGGTGACAGCAGGGCAGAGGACTGGGTGACAGCAGGCAAAGGACTGGGTGACAGCAGAGGGCTGGGTGACAGCAGGGCAGAGGACTGGGTGACAGCAGGCAGAGGGCTGGGTGACAGAAGGCAGAGGACTGGGTGACAGCAGAGGGCTGGGTGACAGCAGGGCAGAGGACTGGGTGACAGTAGGCAGAGGGCTGGGTGACAGCAGGCAGAGGATGGGTGACAGCAGAGGGCTGGGTGACAGAAGGCAGAGGGCTGGGTGACAGCAGGCAGAGGGCTGGGTGACAGCAGGCAGAGGACTGGGTGACAGCAGAGGGCTGGGTGACAGCAGAGGACTGGGTGACAGCAGGCAAAGGACTGGGTGACAGCAGAGGGCTGGGTGACAGCAGGGCAGAGGATGGGTGACAGCAGAGGGCTGGGTGACAGAAGGCAGAGGGCTGGGTGACAGCAGGCAGAGGACTGGGTGACAGCAGGCAGAGGGCTGGGTGACAGCAGAGGGCTGGGTGACAGAAGGCAGAGGGCTGGGTGACAGCAGGCAGAGGATGGGTGACAGCAGAGGGCTGGGTGACAGAAGGCAGAGGGCTGGGTGACAGCAGGCAGAGGGCTGGGTGACAGCAGGCAGAGGGCTGGGTGACAGCAGAGGGCTGGGTGACAGCAGGGCAGAGGACTGGGTGACAGCAGGCAAAGGACTGGGTGACAGCAGAGGGCTGGGTGACAGCAGGCAGAGGGCTGGGTGACAGAAGGCAGAGGGCTGGGTGACAGCAGGCAGAGGGCTGGGTGACAGCAGGCAGAGGACTGGGTGACAGCAGAGGGCTGGGTGACAGCAGAGGACTGGGTGACAGCAGGCAAAGGACTGGGTGACAGCAGAGGGCTGGGTGACAGCAGGGCAGAGGACTGGGTGACAGCAGGCAAAGGACTGGGTGACAGCCGAGGGCTGGGTGACAGCAGGGCAGAGGACTGGGTGACAGCAGGGCAGAGGACTGGGTGACAGCAGGGCAGAGGACTGGGTGACAGCAGGCAGAGGACTGGGTGACAGCAGGCAGAGGATGGGTGACAGCAGAGGGCTGGGTGACAGAAGGCAGAGGGCTGGGTGACAGCGGGCAGAAGGCTGGGTGACAGCAGGCAGAGGGCTGGGTGACACCAGAGGGCTGGGTGACAGAAGGCAGAGGACTGGGTGACAGCAGGGCAGAGGACTGGGTGACAGCAGGGCAGAGGACTGGGTGACAGCAGGGCAGAGGACTGGGTGACAGCAGGCAGAGGATGGGTGACAGCAGAGGGCTGGGTGACAGCAGGGCAGAGGACTGGGTGACAGCAGGCAGAGGACTGGGTGACAGCAGGCAGAGGATGGGTGACAGCAGGCAGAGGATGGGTGACAGCAGGCAGAGGATGGGTGATAGCAGGCAGAGAGCTGGGTGACAGCAGGCAGAGGGCTGGGTGACAGCAGAGGGCTGGGTGACAGAAGGCAGAGGACTGGGTGACAGCAGGGCAGAGGGCTGGGTGACAGCAGGCAGAGGACTGGGTGACAGCAGGCAGAGGGCTGGGTGACAGCAGAGGGCTGGGTGACAGAAGGCAGAGGGCTGGGTGACAGCAGGCAGAGGATGGGTGACAGCAGAGGGCTGGGTGACAGAAGGCAGAGGGCTGGGTGACAGCAGGCAGAGGGCTGGGTGACAGCAGGCAGAGGGCTGGGTGACAGCAGAGGGCTGGGTGACAGCAGGGCAGAGGACTGGGTGACAGCAGGCAAAGGACTGGGTGACAGCAGAGGGCTGGGTGACAGCAGGCAGAGGGCTGGGTGACAGAAGGCAGAGGGCTGGGTGACAGCAGGCAGAGGGCTGGGTGACAGCAGGCAGAGGACTGGGTGACAGCAGAGGGCTGGGTGACAGCAGAGGACTGGGTGACAGCAGGCAAAGGACTGGGTGACAGCAGAGGGCTGGGTGACAGCAGGGCAGAGGACTGGGTGACAGCAGGGCAGAGGACTGGGTGACAGCAGGGCAGAGGACTGGGTGACAGCAGGCAGAGGACTGGGTGACAGCAGGCAGAGGATGGGTGACAGCAGAGGGCTGGGTGACAGAAGGCAGAGGGCTGGGTGACAGAAGGCAGAGGGCTGGGTGACACCAGAGGGCTGGGTGACAGAAGGCAGAGGACTGGGTGACAGCAGGGCAGAGGACTGGGTGACAGCAGGGCAGAGGACTGGGTGACAGCAGGCAGAGGACTGGGTGACAGCAGGCAGAGGATGGGTGACAGCAGAGGGCTGGGTGACAGCAGGGCAGAGGACTGGGTGACAGCAGGCAGAGGACTGGGTGACAGCAGGCAGAGGATGGGTGACAGCAGGCAGAGGATGGGTGACAGCAGGCAGAGAGCTGGGTGACAGCAGGCAGAGGGCTGGGTGACAGCAGAGGGCTGGGTGACAGAAGGCAGAGGACTGGGTGACAGCAGGGCAGAGGGCTGGGTGACAGCAGGGCAGAGGGCTGGGTGACAGCAGGCAGAGGACTGGGTGACAGCAGGCAGAGGATGGGTGACAGCAGAGGGCTGGGTGACAGCAGGCAGAGGACTGGGTGACAGCAGGCAGAGGATGGGTGACAGCAGGCAGAGAGCTGGGTGACAGCAGGCAAAGGACTGGGTGACAGCAGAGGACTGGGTGACAGCAGGGCAGAGGACTGGGTGACAGCAGAGGGCTGGGTGACAGAAGGCAGAGGATGGGTGACAGCAGAGGGCTGGGTGACAGCAGGGCAGAGGACTGGGTGACAGCAGGGCAGAGGACTGGGTGACAGCAGGGCAGAGGACTGGGTGACAGCAGGGCAGAGGACTGGGTGACAGCAGAGGGCTGGGTGACAGCAGGGCAGAGTACTGGGTGACAGCAGGCAGAGGACTGGGTGACAGCAGGCAGAGGACTGGGTGACAGCAGGCAGAGGATGGGTGACAGCAGGCAGAGAGCTGGGTGACAGCAGGCAGAGGACTGGGTGACAGCAGAGGGCTGGGTGACAGCAGGCAGAGGACTGGGTGACAGCAGGCAGGGGATGGGTGACAGCAGGCAGAGAGCTGGGTGACAGCAGGCAAAGGACTGGGTGACAGCAGAGGACTGGGTGACAGCAGGGCAGAGGGCTGGGTGACAGAAGGCAGAGGATGGGTGACAGCAGAGGGCTGGGTGACAGCAGGGCAGAGGACTGGGTGACAGCAGGCAGAGGGCTGGGTGACAGCAGAGGGCTGGGTGACAGCAGGGCAGAGGACTGGGTGACAGCAGGGCAGAGGACTGGGTGACAGCAGGGCAGAGTACTGGGTGACAGCAGAGGGCTGGGTGACAGCAGGCAGAGGACTGGGTGACAGCAGGCAGAGGATGGGTGACAGCAGGGCAGAGGAAATTGGGTTGAAAACTGCTCTGCCCAATATCTCACAGTCAGGACAGTGCTACAGGAAAAAAAACAGATATTATCTTGATCTTTGTCAGATAACAGAACTTTTTTACTTATGTGCAAAAGTCTAAAGATAGAAATAATAAAGTTGACAAAGATCAAGATGACATCTGGTCTTTCCTGTAGCAGTGTCCTGACTGAGATATCGGGCAGATCACTTTTCAACCCAATTCTCACAGTCCAGTGGCTGCATAAAAAACAAAACAGCATTTTTAGAGCCTTTTTTTTACCTCCATGTTGCTCTGCCCAGAAGGACCGTGTGATCACCCCTGAGGCCGGTGTCTTGCCGAATAAGTTCCTTCGGCGGATAGGTTCCCCCCCTGTACTGCGCAGGCGCAGCGCCTGCGCAGTACGTACTACTGTTGGCCGCCGGAGATAGCCGAAGCTCAAACGCTTCGATCAGCTGTACACGGCGCCTGCGCTCTGGGTCCAGATTCCTTCCCCACTATCCAAGTGGACCTAGAGGGGGAATCTAAAAGTGCCAAGCGAAGCGAGGCCGTGCCCGAAGCGTGGCGAGCGAAGCGAGCCCGCGAGGGGCCCTCTTACAGGCGCCGTGTACAGCTGATTTTCAGCTGTTCCGCTTCGGCTATTTCCGCCGGCTTCTACTGCGCATGCGCAGTAGAGGGGGGAACTAATCCGCCGAGCGGAACTATCTCGGCAGAACACCGGCCGCTCCGCCCCCTGCCCCCCAGTGATAGGCAGGATCACTCCTTGGCTGGCCACACCCCCTCACGAGTCCCGACTAGTGACTATGAAGGAGGCGGGCCAGCTCCTCGGCATCAATCAGAGCCCTGATCTGCCGAATAGCTCTGCAGCTGGGGGAGTCGGGGGAGGGATCAGTCAGTGTACTGCATGTGATACATCTCTCCCCGTGCCCCTGCATGATCCCCAGCAACAGACATTCCCTCACCTCCTCCGGACCTCCAGTACACACTCCTGCAGACCTGCCACACAGGGACAGCGGCTCCATAGGTTACATCCAGCAGGGATGAGGAGGTGACAGGCCATGGCTGCGCCCTAGGCAGCAGTGCGCCCTAAGCTGCTGCCTTGTCCGCCTAGTGGTAGCACCGGCCCTGGCGGTAGGAGGAGTAGTGCACCACTGTTGGTGTCAGGAATTGTGCCTAAAGGGCCGGATAAAGGCAAGCAAAGAGCCTGCCTTGGGGTGCAGGTGGGGAGAGGCCGGCACTACATTTATACCGGCCATGTTGCAGAGGAAGCTGCAGCCATTGGAGGAGGTTAAGGAAGGACCTGTGGATATAATCAACACCGTTTACTGTATTGAGGGGGCAAGCGTTTTTTTGTTTTGGTTTTTTTTTTGGTTTTTAACATTCACAAACCTGACCCTTAAGGCCCCTTTCACAGTTGTGCGACTTGTCCTGCGACTTGGAACTGCAAAGTCGCATGACAAGTTGTACCCCATGATTTCCAATGAGTACCGTTCATATCTGTGCAACTTCACAGCAGTCCCTGCACTACTTTGGTCCGACTTTGATGCGACTTGATGTCCATAGACCTCAAGATTACACAGACATTGCTTCAAGTCGCTGGACTTGCAGGTCACATAAGTGTGAAAGGGGCCTAACTAGTAAACATCATGACTGTAATGGGCAATGCAGGTATCTGGTGCCCCGACTGTTCTTGTAAGACAGTGGTTCTCAACTCCGGTCCTCAGGGCCCACTAACAGGCCAGGTTTTATGCATTACCTTGGGGAGATGTAGACTAGAATACTGCAATCACTGAGCAGCAAATGATATCACCTGTGATGTATTTCAGATATCCTGCAAACCTGGCCTGTTAGTGGGTCCCGAGGACAGGAGTTGAGAACCACTGTTGTAAGACAATCGATCTAGGTTGTAATCCTATTTACCAATAAATGCAGAAAATGAAATGAGAACAAAGGCGTGCGCACAGGGTGTGCCAGGTGTGCCTGGGCACACCCTAATCATGCTGTGCTGTGCAGATTCCCCCCTTCTGCTTGGCTGCAGAGAAAGGGACTGAAGAATTTCTGTCCTTGGTCCCTTTCTCGATCTCAAAAGTGAGACATTGGGGGTCTGTTTAAACCCCTGGTACTTCACCAAAGCTTCACACTAAACTTCACACTAAAAAATAAAAATAGTAATTTGAAAAAAAAATATTGTAAAAAAGAATAAAATTGTAAAAAAGTTGTAATAAAAAAATAATAAAAATTAACTACTGACACCAAGCTCTGCCCTACTGACATCGTCCACTGCTCTACTGCCATATATAGAATATATATATAGATATACAGTGGAACCTTGGTTTACGAGTAAACAAGCGTTTTGAAAGACTAGCAACTATTTTTTTTAAAATCCTGACTCGGTGTGCGAGTGTTGTCTCGCAATACGAGCAAAATTCAAGCTAATGGGCGGTGCAGTACCACATTTGGCCAGAGGTGCGAGGGCACCGGGGACACTCGGAACGGTTCGAAGCCGTACGGAAATACTCGGAATGACTCGGAAAAGCTTGGAAATACTCCGTTCCCGAGTGTTTCCGAGCTTTTCCAAGTTCAGCCGAGCTATCCCCGAGTATTTCCGAGGCTCTCTGGCGCCCCCCACCTCTGGCCACATGCAGTATTGCATGTAATAGAAGTCAATGCGGAACGAATTATCTTAGTTTCCATTGACTTTTATGGGGAAACTCGCTTTGATATGCGAGTGCTTTGGATTACAAGCATTCTACTGGAACGGATTATGCTCGTAATCCAAGGTTCCACTATAGACTGTATATATATGTATATATTTATATACACACACGTGTGTTTGAGCTTTGAGGTGCACACCCTAATGCCATAGGCTGCGCACACCTATGAATGAGAACCATTTATTAGAGATGTCAAACTTGAAAAGCAGAAGCGGCCCTCTTCCTCATTTGACCCAGATTCATCCTGAAGAGGAGGAAGCAGCATTGCAGGCCGGGGTGGATTTACACAATATTTGTCATTGTGCACAAAGAACTCCGTCATTCTAAGTATCACAAAGTCACAATGAAAATGCAGAATAAAAGGTTTGTGGTTAATGATTAAACACAATTAATGCCACCTAGTCCGAAACGTAAGAATTGACGACCTACAGCAGTCAGCAATGCAATAAATACCCAATTCTTGTACCCTTCTCGCCCCAGTGCTCTTTGCAGAATACTGTAATTATGAATTGATGTGAAAGTCATGACTTATGACCCCCTAGAGTTTGGCAGTCTTTTCTTAAAGTAGACCACTAGCCAAACTTTGCTTCAAACAAAAACAGTTTTTATCTGCCCTAATGCCGTGTACACACGATCGGGATTTTGGTCGGAAAAAAGGTATGATGGCTTTTCCGATGGGATTCCGCTCAAGCTTGTCTTGCATACACACGGTCACACCAAATTCCGACTGTCAAGAACGCAGTGACTACAACACGTACGACGGGACTAGAAAAAGGAAGTTCAATAGCCAGTGCGCCACCCTTTGGGCCCCTTCTGCTAATCTCGTGTTTATCTCGTGTTTATCTCATGTTAGTAAAAGTTTGGTGAGAGGCGATTCGCGCTTTTCAGCTTTCGTGCTTTTCAGTCCGTTACTGCTCTTCAGTTTGTGCTTGTGGGTTTGTATCTGGTTTTCAGTGCGTGAAGTCAGGTCGTATCTGTTTTTCAGTGCGTTCTTGTCCGCTCGTTTCTGATTTTTAGCTTGCTCTTCACAGGCCTTGCTGTTCTTCGGTGCGTTCTGTTAAGTTCGTTCTGACCGGCCGACCGTTTTGAAGCCATGTTGCGGGTACGTACTCGTCGTAGAGTTCGTGCTGTGCGGGGGACTTGGTGTTGGGGTTCTTACTTTGACCCAAGCCCAGTTCATGAACAGGGCGGGGAGGAGTTCATGGACTAAGAATTGGTTGCTGCAGCGTGACCAATTCCCTCATATGCCTTTGCTGCGTGAGATCCAGGAGAATAACCCTGAGGATTTCAGGAATTATCTCCGGATGACGGACCCCATTTTTCACAGTCTGTTGGCGTTGCTGATCCCTTATATTACGAGGCAGGACACCTGCATGCGGCAAACCATCACTCTAGAACAAAGGCTAGTCGCCACCTTGGGGTACTTGGCGACATGGAGAAGTCTGCAGGACCTCAAGTTCTTTACAGGCATCTCCCCCCAGGCTCTGGGGATCATTATTCTAGAGACCTGTTCTGCCATCATCCAGGTCCTGCAGAAGGACTATATTAGGCTAAGTTTTATCCTTTAACATCACATTCTATGTATTTAATGTTTGCTAATGTATTGTATTTATTTTATCATTCCCTAATTACCATGATTGTAATATGCTGTGAATGTCCTCTTTATCCTCATGCATGCCGAATTTTTTAATGCTTCTTTTTTGTCCTTCATGTATATTTGCCTTCACTAACCTCCCCGGCATGCTATCCTGGGCCCATATACACCTAGCCTAATCACTTAACAATGTATTTTGTCAGCTCCATGATAGTGCTTTACCCTAAACACCCCCTAAAATGTGTACAAATGTTATTTGTGTCCTTAAATTCAGGCAGAGAGCCAAAAGGCTTTTTTTGGGGGTCTCAAAATCATTTGTAACCCTCCCTCCCCCCAACCGCTAAGTCAACCGATACCAATCCTCTATCTGCTGACTTTGCCAAACCCATACACACTATACCTACCTCTTTTGTGGTCAGAATTATGGATGAATTCACCAAACCATGTAGTGAAAGGGCCTGCCTGAATACTTTCAAATGGTACTGTTAAAAGTTTTGTTCTCCTATTATCTTGATAGGTAATTGCAGAGTGTAAAAATGTGCTTCAATTTGTACAGTGTGTATTTATATTTTTGTATTATGACACTTCTTACCTATCCAGTGGGCTTCCAATAGTGTAAGTAATGAGGGGCTGGCCAAAGTAACACACATTATTTATGCATTCAGCTCTCAATGAAGTGGAGAGGGTTACCTGTCCAAAACATCTCCCCCCCTAAAATGTTTACAATGGTCCATCAGAGGGGTGGGGGGGAGAATCTGATAAGTGGACCTTATACTTTTGTCCACGATGTCCGCGGGGATACCCGCGAACGTCTCACGTGCTAATGTGAACAAGCATCTCCCCGTTCTGCCTAGTGACACTGTCACTGATCTGTCACCCCTCTGATCGGGAGTGGCAATCATTGTAGTGTCACACAGAGCCCCCCCCCCACCGTTAGAAACACTCCCTAGGACACACTTAACCCCTACAGCGCGACCTAGAGGTTAACCCCTTCACTGGCAGTAACATTTTTACAGTAATCAATGCAATTTTTTAGCATTGATCGCTGTATTAATGCCAATGGTCCCAAAAATGTGTCAAAACTGTCCGATGTGTCCGCCATATTGTCGCAGTCACGATAAAAATCGCTGATCGCCGCCATTACTAGTAAAAAAAAAAAAATATTAATAAAAATGCCATAAAACTATCCCCTATTTTGTGGACGCTATAACTTTTGCGCAAACCAATCAATAAACGCTTATTGCGATTTTTTTTTCCAAAAATATGTAGAAGAATACGTATCGGCCTAAACTGAGGAAAAAAATGTTTTTTTATATATTTTTTGGGTATATTTATTATAGCAAAAAGTAAAAAATAATGTGTTTTTTTTCAAAATTGTCGCTCTTTTTTTTTTTTTAGCGCAAAAAATAAAAACCACAGAGGTAATCAAATACCACCAAAAAGAAAGTTCTATTTGTGGGAAAAAAAGGACGTCAATTTTGTTTGGGAGCCACATCGCAGGGCCGCGCAATTGTCAGTTAAAATGACGCAGTGCCGAATCGCAAAAAAGTGCTCTGGTCTTTGGCCAGCAAAATGGTCCAGGGCTTAAGTGGTTAAATACTTCTTAAAATAAAAGTTATACTGATTTTGGCCAAGAATGTTTGTGTCTAATCTGCTTGCAATGTTATGTGCAAAATTACTAATTTTATTTCTTCTGTTTTGACTCCACAGTTTCCTTCAACACCACAGGAATGGCAGACTGTGGCTTCCCACTTTCCCAACTGTGGAGGGGCAATTGATGGGAAACACGTCCACATAGTCCCACCACCGCATTCGGGGTCATACTATTTTAACCATAAGGGGTTTCATAGTATCGTGTTGATGGCGGTGGTGTTGGCAACATATGAGTTCCTCTATGTGGATGTGGGGAAGAATGGCCGGATGTCGGATGGTGGAGTCTTTGCCCAGACGGAGTTCTACGGACGTCTCCAGAGGGGTGGCTTGGGATTGCCACCTGCGGAAGAGAACGTTGATAGACTCCCGTTTGTTTTTATTGCTGATAAAGCATTTGGCCTGGGCGATCACATGATGAGGCCATTCCCCCAGAGGACCCTCACCCCGGAGAGGAGGGTTTTGAACTACTGGCTGGCCAGAGCCCGAAGAGTCGTGGAGAATACCTTTGGGATAATGGCCAGCCGGTTCCGCCTATTTCTAACAGCTATAAATATGGCGGAGTACAAACTGAACCACATAGTATTTATTATCCTGACGCATACTGCACAACTTTTTAAAAAGAAATGCTCCAAATTATGTTGCCTCAGTTGGGCCTGAGGCCGGACTTCAAGAAACCACAACAATGACGGCCCTGGAAACTGGCCGTCCTGGCTTGCCTCCCCGCTCCCCAAAGCGCCGTGAAGTGCGGGAAAAATATGTTGAATACTTTACGGGTAGGGGGGCCATTGCTATGCCAGAAATTTTTTTTATATTTTCTAAATAAAAAAAAATGATCTGATAATATCTTGATTTTGATTTACTGCTTGTGTTTGTTTTAAGCTGTCTCCTAGGTTCTCCTAGTGCACTTGTAGTGCCAAGTGGTTTTTACATTATTAACTAACCCCCATTGTCACTGTAAACACCAACTTAATACAAAAAGTGGTATTGAGCATTGAAAGAAAGCCACATATTGTTGAGTATAAAACCTTTTACTCCATGCACATTCACATGTGCGTTATAAAACATTTTGTGTTAAAAAAAAACATCTTGTTTTTTAAAGTTTTACCTTGAAAATTTTAGAAAAGTACATAAACACGCATGTTTGCAAACATAACATACACAACTCTGGAACTTACAAAGTTCAACATTGAAAAACTGAAGGCAATATCAGACATTATAGTGTCAAAAATGTGTCGATCTTGCCTTCATCAGATGGGGTGATGTCACCCCTGTAAAAGCCAAATTTAGAAGATGCACACAAATTGGGATTAAAACTGGGGATTTCCTTTCTGATCCCATACCTAATGTCAACATGTGCTATCTCCCATCATGGGGGATCAATGGACGTGCTTTTTAAACCTCCTTTAGCTTTAAAAATACAAGATAATAATGTTGTTGCGGAAACTTGACACAACAAAAAAAAAATTATGGAATTCACTAGAAAATAATTTAAAAATAATCCATAAAAAAGGAGTTCTTAAATAAAAAAATATATAAAAAAAAGATGACTATAAAAAAAAATTCTAAACATTATTATGGAGATCTGGCTTTAAAAACAAAAAATATTATTCAGGAGATCACGAGAAATAATAAAGAAATAAGTTTGTGAGAATATCAGCAGCAAAACAACTTCATTCTTCTAGCATTAAAAAGAATGTGCTGAATTAAAAGATCCATAAATTTACAGCGTGACGAATGTGCTATCGCCATTACGATCGCTAGTTCTACCAGACCGAGCGCTTCCGTCTCGTTCTTGATTCTGAGCATGCGTCATTTTTGGCACGTGTCGGAATTGCATACAGGCAATCGCATTTTCGGCTAGGAACTTTTTCCGACCGAAAAAAATTGTGAACCTGCTCTCAATCTTTTGCTGGCTGGAATTCCGCCAGCAAAAGTCAGATGGAGCATACACACGGTCGCATTTTCCGACCAAAAGCTCTCATTGGAGTTTTGTTGGCGGCACTTCCGATCGTGTGTACGTGGCATAAGAATTTTTTTTTGTCTATCCAGTCCCGAGATTTGCACAGCTTGGCCACACAGCATGGCCCTGTCTGCCAGGGTAGGAGATATTGGGGGTTATTTACGAAAGGCAAATCCACTTTGCACTACAAGTGCACTTCGAAGTGCAGTCGCTGTAGATCTGAGGGGAAGATCTGAAATGAGGGGAAGCTCTGCTGATTTTAGCATCCAATCATGTGCAAGCTCAAATGCTGTTTTTTAATTTTCCTTGCATGTCCCCCTCAGATCTACAGCGACTGCACTTCCAAGTGCACTTGTAGAGCAAAGTGGATTTGCCTTTTGTAAATAACCCCCATCGTTCTTTGCTCTAGTTCAGCAGTACCTTGGACCCATTCACAGCCATACCTTGTGGTAAAATGCCCAATACCACCACACAGGCCAAAATACCACAGCAACCCCAAACCACTAAAGTAGTGGTGGTCAACTTTCTTGATATAGGGTGCCTCAAGTGCAACCCTTGGCATCAGCAAAGGGCCATGCATAAACTTTAGGGAATATTCAGTGTCAGAGACTGCATGGTACAGGAGATGGTCATTGCAGACATGATACAAGAGATAAATCATAGACTGCAGACATGATACAAGACATGGTCTGACACTGTAGACATGATACAAGAGATGATCAGAGACTGCAGATATGATATAAGAGATGGTCAGAGACTGCAGACATGATACAGGAGATGATCAGAGACTGCAGATATGATACAAGAGATGGTCAGACACTGCAGACATGACACAAGAGATGATTAGAGACTGCAGACATGATACAAAAGATGATCAGAGACTGCAGATATGATATAAGAGATGATCAGAGATTGCAGACATGATACAAGAGATGGTCAGACACTGCAGACATGACACAAGAGATGATTAGAGACTGCAGACATGATACAAGAGATGATCAGAGACTGCAGATATGATACAAGAGATGATCAGAGACTGCAGATATGATACAAGAGATGATCAGAGACTGCAGACATGACACAAGAGATGATCAGAGACTGCAGACATGACACAAGAGATGATCAGAGACTGCAGACATGACACAAGAGATGATCAGAGACTGCAGACATGACACAAGAGATGATCAGAGACTGCAGACATGACACAAGAGATGGTCAGACACTGCAGACATGACACAAGAGATGATCAGAGACTGCAGACATGACACAAGAGATGATCAGAGACTGCAGACATGACACAAGAGATGGTCAGACACTGCAGACATGACACAAGAGATGATCAGAGACTGCAGATATGATATAAGAGATGATCAGAGACTGCAGACATGATACAAGAGATAATCAGAGACTGCAGACATGATACAAGAGATGGTCAGACACTGCAGACATGACACAAGAGATGATCAGAGACTGCAGATATGATATAAGAGATGGTCAGAGACTGCAGACATGGTACAAGAGATGGTCAGACACTGTAGACATGATACAAGAGATGGTCAGAGACTGCAGACATGATACAAGAGATGAACAGAGACTGCTCATATGATACAACCATAGGTCAGGGACTGCAGACATTATACATGAGATGGTCAGGGGCTGCAGCCAATACTAGAGGTGGTCAGAGACCACAGACATGATACAAGAGATGGTCAGAGAGTACAGACATAATACAGGAGATGGTCAGAGACTGCAGTCATGATACAAGAGATGGTCAGGGACTGCAGACATGATACAAGAGATGGTCATAGACTGCACATATGAAAATGCTATAGGGGGATGTTGGAGATTGGGGACATGCTTCAGGAGACATTAAAAGACTAGATCCATATTACAAGAGACTGCTAGAGAACACTACCATAACAGGGCAATAGAGAAACACAGATCAGCATTTGCAGGGACTCCATGGGCTGCACAAAAAGAGGCGAAGTGCCACAGGTTGGGTTCCAGGTCGCTAAAGGAACGCATCAACGTTGCAGTATACAGTAACACTACAAATGAATTAAATAATGTAGTACATGTTGAGCCACTTATGTTAACTCACCACAAATTACAAAACATGTATGTGTGAATGGGCTCTTACAGGTCTTGTACTCCCCCAGTCTGTGACTGGACATGGAATGGAAAAGCTCTCTTCTCCTTTAGCATACTCCTTACTAGCATACAACTGATTTTCTCACAGTGCTCCCAGTCACTGCTCTGCTGTACAGGGACTGCAAGAGGCTGATATCAATTCAGATTCAGGTATTTACACTGCTTAAAAAATACATTTAATGACATATGAACGAAGAGAGTGGCATTCATTGGGTCCTATTATACAGTATATCACAAAAGTGAGTACACCCCTCACATTTTTGTAAATATTTTATTCTATCTTTTCATGTGACAACACTGAAGAAATGACACTTTGCTACAATGTAAAGTAGTGAGTGTACAGCTTGTATAACAGTGTAAATTTGCTGTCCCAAAATAACTCAACACACAGCCATTAATGTCTAAACCGCTGGCAACAAAAGTGAGTACACCCCTAAGTGAAAATGTCCAAATTGGGTCCAATTAGCCATTCTCCCTCCCCGGTGTCATGTGACTCGTTAGTGTTTCAGGTCTCAGGTGTGAATGGGGAGCAGGTGTGTTAAATTTGGTGTTATCGCTCCCACATTCTCATACTGGTCACCGGAAGTTCAACATGGCACCTCATGGCAAAGAACTATCTGAGGATCTGAAACAAAGAATTGTTGCTCTACATAAAGATGGCCTAGGCTATAAGAAGATTGCCAAGACCCTGAAACTGAGCTGAGGCACGGTGACCAAGACCATACAGCGGTTTAACAGGACAGGTTCCTCTCAGAACAGGCCTCACCATGGTCGTGCAAAAGCAAAAGAGAGAGGCGCCTCTGGGTGCAGACTAAAAACAAGGTTTATTTCATAAAAAGGTAATGATCATCAAACTCACATGTTGAAGGTCGTCAGTAGGCATAAAATAGTAATCAATACTGAGGAGGACATCATCCATCAAAGGTTCAAGACAGTCAAAAACAACTCCTAGCAGGGGGCTCTGCCTGTGTGTGAGGAGAGGTACCGCTGAGATGTGAGGCCGGCCGCAGCGGTGACAAGTCACAGTACTAGGTGGAGAGCATGGAAGGCTGTAAACATCCGGCGAGGAGTGATGACGTCATGAGTCGAGCGACGCGTTGCCGGGCGTACGGGCTGTGATGACGTGACAGCCGCGCCCCTTCATCAGGCTCTAGAGCCTGATGAAGGGGCGCGGCTGTCACGTCATCACAGCCCGTACGCCCGGCAACGCGTCGCTCGACTCATGACGTCATCACTCCTCGCCGGATGTTTACAGCCTTCCATGCTCTCCACCTAGTACTGTGACTTGTCACCGCTGCGGCCGGCCTCACATCTCAGCGGTACCTCTCCTCACACACAGGCAGAGCCCCCTGCTAGGAGTTGTTTTTGACTGTCTTGAACCTTTGATGGATGATGTCCTCCTCAGTATTGATTACTATTTTATGCCTACTGACGACCTTCAACATGTGAGTTTGATGATCATTACCTTTTTATGAAATAAACCTTGTTTTTAGTCTGCACCCAGAGGCGCCTCTCTCTTTTGCTTTTCCTTAGGATTGGAATGTGGTTTCACTTCTTGATGAAGGCAGCCCTGCTCGTGGACCTATCATTATTAACTGGACCCTTGAACTCCTCATGTCCACATGACAGTGAGACCGTACCCTATATATGTTAATGAGATATTCAATTTCTCCACTTTGGACATATACATGTGGACATTATCTATCCATTTAATGTAATGTGAGACTGGAAACATTTCAGTTTGTCCCCTATCCCTTCGTTCTTATTATTGTTGTTATTGTTGTTATCGCCAGTTCTTTGCGCCTTCACTTGCATATTATAACTCACCATGGTCGTCCAAAGAAGTTGAGTGCACGTGCTCAGCATCATATCCAGAGGTTGTCTTTGGGAAATAGACATATGAGTGCTGCCAGCATTGCTGCAGAGGTTGAAGGGGTGGGGGGTCAGCCTGTCAGTGCTCAGACCATACACCGCACACTGCATCAAATTGGTCTGCATGGCTGTCGTCCCAGAAGGAAGCCTCTTCTAAAGATGATGCACAAGAAAGGCCACAAACAGTTTGCTAAAGACAAGCAGACTAAGGCCATGGATTACTGGAACCATGTCCTGTGGTCTGATGAGGCCAAGATAAACTTATCTTGTTCAGATGGTGTCAAGTGTCTTGCCTACAGTAAAGCATGGTGGTGGGAGTGTCATGGTCTGGGGCTGCATGAGTCTTGCCGGTGTTCTGCCGAGAAAGTTCCTCTCGGGGGATAAGGACCCCCCTGTACTGCGCAGGTGCAGCGCTTGCACAGTAGGAGGCGGCGGAAATAGCCGAAGGTGAATAAAAGAGAAATCAGCTGTACACTAAGCCTGTAAGAGGGCCCCTCACGGGCTCGCTTCGCTCGCCACGCTTCGCTCACCACGCTTCGGGCACGGCCTCGCTTCGCTCGGCAATTTTTTAGTCCCCCTCTAGGTCCACTTGGATGGTGGGGCTTTAGCCTGGACCCAACAAAGTGTCATTTCTTCAGTGCTGTCACATGAAAAGATATAATAAAATATTTACAAAAATGTGAGGGGTGTACTCACTTTTGTGAGATACTGTATTTGCCTGGCATTCAGTTTTCACATAATGGGGATGGGTTGTCCAATCCCCCTTTGAGTAGATTTTCCTTTACTTTCTATAATATTGCCAGAAATGAACTAAGGAATAAAAATCTCCCCAATGGGGACACCACAATGAAAACACTTTATTAAGTGGAGCACAGAAGGGGCTCTAATTGCCAAATTATCTTGCTTCTTGTGGAATCACCAGAACAGGGAGTAAAGGAGACTCTCCAGAAAGGGGAAACACAGAAATATTTGATAGAAGATACCAACCCTTCACTGCTTTAACCAACACTTAAAGGGTAACTCCACTGTTGTCAGAATAAAATTAGCGAACAAAAAAAACATAACATAGTGTAAACAATTGCAACTCATATCATATTGTACTTGAATGTCATTAAAAATGACCTTTCCTTTTCAATCTGCAGCGCTGTCATTTTTGTAAAATGCAATGCAATATGGCTACCCGGAGACCAGTGGCGGTGCATCTGTTAAGGGCGCACAGGCGCCGCACCTGAGCCACCCCCCTCTATGTATCATGGATAGATTTATGCATAGCATGAATTTATCCATGGCTGCCGCTGCCACACCCTAGTTCAGGAGTCTGGCCCCTTTTCAGGGGTGTTTTTTTGAAGCATAGGCTCTAATAGGCTTCAAAAAAAGGTGAACTTGGAGTGCAAAGCATTGCACTCGCAGTCCACCCAGGTGTGTTAGAAAAGCGAATGAATATTCCCTTTTATAACACTGAACCGTCTCTCAGCCAATTAGGAGGCGGGGCACTAATACCCGTCACCCGATTGGCTGAAGGCAGAAGCGATCCCAGTTGGCTGCATATGATGGGCACAGTTGGCTCTATATAAAGGGCACAGTGGCTGCATATGATGTACACAGTGGCTGTATATGATGGGCACAGTTGGCTGTATATGATGGGCACAGTGGCTGTATATGATGGGCACAGTGGCTGTATATGATGGGCACAGTTGGCTGCATATGATGGGCACAGTTGGCTGTATATGATGGGCACAGTGGCTGCATATAAAGGGCACAGTGGCTACATATAAAGGGCACAGTGGCTACATATAAAGGGCATAGTTGGCTGCATATGATGGGAACAGTTGGCTGCATATTATGGGCACAGTGGCTGTATATGATGGGCACAAATGGCTGAATTTGACGGGCACAAGTGGCTGCATATGATGGGCAGGGCACAAGTGGCTGCATATGGTGGGCACAAGTGGCTGCATATGGTGGGCACAAGTGGCTGCATATGGTGGGCACAGTGGCTGCATTTGATGGGCACAGTGAGGCTGCAATTGATTGGGGGGGTGGTTTCAGTATTTTTCAGTTTGTTTGCGCCCCCCCCCCCAAAAAAATTTTGAGCACCAGCTGCCACTGTCACTGCTCTATAATTTTCCTTGACCTCCCGTATATGTATTTTGCAGGGCTATGCACAGATTTGTGTAAGCGAAGGCTCCGTGTGTCAGTCTGCTGTTTTCGTTCCTGAACAGATTGCACAGCCCTTCACATTATGTACATCATGCAGTGTGGATGCTCATATTGATGATGAATGTCTTCTATGCAAAGGCTTGGCCCCTCCCACAGGTACAGCTCTATATTTTTCCTGGACCTGCCATTGATATACACAGTGTTATGTTGCAAATGGGCCCGCCCCCCTTCAGCAGAGCAGGCTAGGGGCGGAGGCGGGGCAGCTCTATATTTTATCTCAAACTTGGTCACATTGATATACACAGTGCTATGTTGCAAATGCCCCCCCCCCCCTTCCCCAGAGCAGGCTAGGGGCGTGTTATGGGCGGGGCTGGAGGCGGTGCTGCCGATGATGTAGTTAACCACTTAAGGACCAGCCTCATTTTGGATTTTAGGTGTTTACATGTTTAAAACAGGTTTTTTTGCTAGAAAATTACTTAAAACCCCCAAACATTATATATTGTTTTTTTTCTAACCTAGAGAATAAAATGGCAGTCAATGCAATATTTTTTTTTTTGCACCATATTTGCGCAGCGGTCTTATAAGCACACTTTTTTTTTGGAAAAAATAAGACAACAGTAAAGTTAGCCCAATTTTTTTTTATATTGTGAAATATAATGTTACGCCAAGTAAATTGATACCCAACATGTCACGCTTCAAAATTGCGCCCGCTCGTGGAATGGCGTCAAACTTTTACCCTCAAAAATCTCCATAGGCGACGTTTAAAAAATTCTACAGGTTGCATGTTTTGCGTTACAGAGGAGGTCTAGGGCTAGAATTATTGCTCTCGCTCTACCGGTCGCAGCGATACCTCACATGTGTGGTTTGACCACTGTTTTCATATGCGGGCGCTACTCACGTATGCGTTCGCTTCTGCGCGCGAGCTCGTCGGGACGGAGGGTTTTTAAACATTTTTTTTTTATTATTATTATTTATTTTACATGATTTTATTTATTTTTACACTGTTTTGAAAAAAAAAATTGTGTCACTTTTATTACAAGTAATGTAAACATCCCTTGTAATAGAAAAAAGCATGACAGGACCTCTTAAATAAGACATCTGGGGTCAAAAAGACCTCAGATCTCATATTTACACTAAAATGCAATAAAAAAAAATGACATTGAAAAAAATGTGCCTTTAAGAGGCGTGGGCGGAAGTGACGTTTTGACGTCGCTTCCGCCCAGCAGTGTCATGGAGACGAGTGAGCGCCATCTTAGCCTCACTCGTCTTCAGGCACAGAAGGGAGAAGGACGCCATCGCCTCCGCCGCTACCGACGGCTCCGGTAAGCGGTGAAGGGCACCGGATCGCGGTGGGAGAAGGGGGCCCTCTCCTGCCACCGATAAAAGTGATCTTGCGGCGAATCCGCCGCAGGGACCACTTTTATCTTAAAGCGGAGCGGAGGCGGTGCAAGTTGCCTAACCACTTGCCGACCGCCGCACGGAAACAGGGATTCCCGGTGTTAAGTTTGGACGCACATCGGCGTCGGCAAGTGGTTAAGCAACTTGCACCACCTCCGCCCGCCCGCTCGAGTCTATAATTTTCCACCACTGAAATCATCATCTGTGCATGCGCAGTATAGCCATGGTGATGCCCCTCATGCGCAGTGGAGCCCCGCGATCAGCTGTTTTGTGACGTAGCCGCACCGGGAGTGATGCGGTCGAGGTTCTGCATAAGTCGAGGAATTTTTTACCACACCAGCCTGTGCAGAGGAGGGGAAATGTGGTCTGTGTGGGATGAAGTAGAGGTGAGGGAGGATGGGAACTGAGCTGTGCTGTAGAGGGAGGCACATGGCCATGTGGGAATACAAGCATCAGCAAGGTTCCCAGGGTGTGCTGGGATTGTTGGTTCCTCGACGAGTGCAGAGCCACACCCCTACCATCCCTTGCAGGTTTAGGGTGTTTTTCTCCCCCGGGGGCCACTATGCCACTGATACAAGTGATCTGAGGGTCCATTATCCCACTGACACCAATAATTAAAGGAATCCTCCCTTGGGGCCGCTATTGCACTGACACCAATGATTTTGGTGGTATTCTTGTCTGGGGGACACTAGTCCTCTGACACCAATAATTTGGGGGGCATTTTTTCTTATTCCTCAGACACCTATGATTTGGGGGTGCTATCCTCCCCTCCCCCCTCCCCTATCCCACTTACACCAATAATTTTGAGGGATTCCTCCCTGGGGGCCACTACACTGACAGTATTGTTTTGAAGGGGTATTCTCTAATGGGGCCAATTTTTCATTGACACCCAATGGTTTAAGGGGTATCTCCCCCCGAGGGCCACTATTCCACTGACATCAATGATTTAAGGGGCTCTTTTTTCCTGTGAGCCACTATCTCACTGATCCCAATAATATGGGGGCTTTTTTCACCTTGGGTCCACTATTCCCATAATGATTTGGGGATATTCTGCCCTAAGGGCCACTATTCTTCTGACCGAAGATTTTGGGGCCTGTTCATCTCTTGGGGCCAATATTCCACTGTCAATGATTTAGCGGACTATGCTCCACTGTCACACTGACCTCAATGATTTGGTGGCTATTCTCCCTTGGGGCCCACTATTTCACCGACCTCAATAATTTGGGAGGTGCTCTTCTCACTTTCTAACTTATTCTCCCATGGGTGCCATTATTCCACTGACATCAATGACCTGAGAGAATATTATTTCCAGGAGCCAACATCACCAATGATCTTGGGGGCCACTATTCAATGTACAGCAATGATTTTGAGGGCTATGGAAGCCTCTCATCCACTGACATTGAAGATTTAGAGACTAATCTTGCAAGGACAGGCTCACACTATCACGGGTCTGCAGGCTGGGTTTGCAGGGGCACGGCAGGCCTTCCATTCGAATGGGTCGCTGTGCTTGCGTTACATGAAGGTAAAAGGCTCCTGCGCCATTTTCAGAACGCAGCAGCCTGGAAATGACATTATGCTTTTGCACTATGCGATTTCCCCCGCGATCCCCTCAAACGCACTGCATTTTTAGATGTGTGGGGGTGCCATTAAGAATAAATGTCAGTCCCATGCAGTTTTAAACAGCAGTGCGTTTTTATGTTCGGTAACAAGTGCGATTTTCCCCCACCCACAATAGTGTGAACTAGGCCCGAAGAGCCGCTATTCCACTGATAGCATCAATCTGGGGGGCTGATCCCCCCAGGGGGCCACTATCCCATTGATTTCAATGATTTGGGGGCTAATTTCTCTTGAGCCCACTATTCTACTATCACCAAAGATTGGGGGTTCACATTCTCCCCTGGAGCCCATTATTCCATTAAAGCCCAAAAATATGGAGTGCTATTCTCCTCTTGGGGCCAATATTCCACTGTCAGCAGTGATTTGGTGGCTATGCTGTTCAGGGCCACTATCCCACTACCCTCAGTGATTTCGGGGACTATTCTCTCTTGGGTCTCACTGTTCACTAGAGGTGCACTGAAATTTCGGCCGCCGAAAATCATTGGCCGAAAACGGTGTTTTTTCATTCGGCCGATAATGAAAGGGGGCGGGGTCCACCCCGGGTGCCTCCCATTGCCTGAGTGTCACCCTGGCGCGCCCCAGTCCTCCACTCCCTCCTCCGCCCCTCACTCCTCACCACGATCTCCGCATGTCACAGGGCTGACTTGTCCGTGTAACAATGTCCCACCTCCTGTGATAGACGGCACTGATCCAATGGCGGGACATTGTTACTTCGACCTGGACAATTCAAACCCTGCTCCGTGACACATGAAGAGCGCCACTCTGATCTGGGCACAGGCAGGCTGCATATGACTGGCATTGGTGAGGCTGCTAGGCACAGGCAGGCTGCATATGACGGGCATTGGTGAGGCTGCTAGGCACAGGCAGGCTGCATATGACGGGCACTGGTGAGGCTGCTAGGCACAGGCAGGCCGCATATGACGGACACTGGTGAGGCTGCTGGGCACTGGTAGGCTGCATATGACAGGCACTGGTGAGGCTGCTGGGCACAGGCAGGCTGCAAATAAGGGACACTGTTGAGGCTGCTGGGCACAGGCAGGCTGCATATGATGGGCCCTGGTAAGGTTGCTGGGCACTGGTAGGCTGCATATGACAGGCACTGGTGAGGCTGCTGGGCACAGGCAGGCTGCAAATGAGGGACACTGGTGAGGCTGCTAGGCACAGGCAGGCCGCATATGACGGACACTGGTGAGGCTGCTGGGCACTGGTAGGCTGCATATGACAGGCACTGGTGAGGCTGCTGGGCACAGGCAGGCTGCAAATGAGGGACACTGTTGAGGCTGCTGGGCACAGGCAGGCTGCATATGATGGGCCCTGGCAAGGTTGCTGGGCACTGGTAGGCTGCATATGATGGGCACTGGTGAGGCTGCTGGGCACAGGCAGGTTGCATATGACGGGCACTGGTAGGCTGCATATGACGTGCCCTGGTGAGCAGTGTTAATTTTGGCAGCAAATTTCGATTTAGTTTTAGTCTTAATCTTAGGACTAAAATGGCATTTTAGTTTTAGTCCCATTTTAATCTTCTGCAATTGTTTTAGTTTTAGTCGTATTTAAATTTAGTCGTATTTAAATATCTCCAGTATATTTTAGTCGACTAAAACTCATTTTAGTTGTCTAAAATTCAATGGGTGTAATTCAATTGTAATACATTAGTTAACAATTCTCTACAATTTGCAAACCCATTATATACTGCTGGAGTGAAAAATCTAATATGCTATTTATTATTACATTGAGGTATGAACATGCACTACAGACCAGTGCTTATTTTAAAGTCAAAATTCAATTTAGTTTTAGTCTTAGTCTTTTGACTAAAATGCCATTTTAGTTTTAGTCGTATTTTAGTCATTTCAGTTGTTTTAGTCATTTAGTCGGCTAAAATGTTTTAGTCGACGAAATTAACACTGCTCATGAGGCTGCATTTGACGGGCACTGGTGAGGCTGCTGGGCACAAGCAGGCTGCATATGATGGGCTCTGGTAGGCTGCATATGACGGGCCCTGCTGAGGCTGCATATGACGGGCCCTGGTGAGGCTGATGGGCACAAGCAGGCTTCATTTGATAGACACTGGTGAGGCTGCATTGATCTCTTGTATCATGCCTGCAGTCTCTGACCATCTCTTGTATCATATCTGCTAGAGGTGCATCGAATGGAAATTTTGCTAATACTATTAGCAGTATGTTTAGGGGCCCTTTCACACTGGGGCGGGGGCAGCGTCGGTGGTAAAGCTTTACCGTCGGTATTCAGGCCGCTAGCTGGGCGGTTTTACCCCTCTGCTAGCGGCCGAAAAAGGGTTATAAACCACTGCAAAGCGCCTCTGCAGAGGCGCTTTGCCGGCGGTATAGCCGCGCCGTCCCATTGATTTCAATGGGCAAGAGCGGTGAAGGAGCGGTATACACACCGCTCCTTCAACGCTCCGAAGATGCAGCTAGCAGGACTTATTTTCCCGTCCTGCTAGCGCACCGCTCCAGTGTGAAAGCCCTCAGGGCTTTTACACTGGGGAGACAGCAGCTGCTGTTTTTAGGTCGGTTTGCAGGCGCTATTTCTAGCGCAATAGTGCCTGCAAAGCGCCCCAGTGTGAAAGGGCCCTTAGTAAGACATTGCAGACATGATACAAGAAATGGTTAGAGACTGCAGACAGCATTTTTCTTGACCTTTCTTGCACTAAACTTGCCAATAATGGCAAACAATAAATTCATATTCATTTAAATTGATGATATTAATTAAAAAGTTGAATATAATACAATTATATATAAAAATAATATGAATATTTTTTAAAAAACTGTAATTTTCGGTATGGGTTTCAGTTTTCAGTCTAGTGCAGGGATATGCAATTAGCGGACCGCCAGCTGTTGCAAAACTGCAAGTCCCATCATGCCTCTGCCTCCGAGTGTCATGCTTGTGGCTGTCAGAGTCTTGCTATGCCTCATGGGACTTGTAGTTCTGCAACAGCTGGAGATCCGCTAATTGCATATCCCTGGCCTAGTGCATCCTTCATTTTCGGTATCGGTTTCGGCACCAAAATTTCCATTCGGTGCAACCCTACTGTTCACTGATGCCAATAATTTGGGGGCGGTTTTCCCCTGGGGGCAACTTACCTACTGACACCAATGGGTTAAGGGGCTATTTTCTCCTGGGGGCCATTATTCCAATTACAGCAATGATCTGAGTGACTATTATTTCCTGGGGCCACTAACCCACTGACATCAATGATTTGAAGGGTAATCTTCCATGGGGGCCACTACTACAATGACAGCATCAGTTTGGGGGCTTTTCTCCCTGGGGGGTCCTCTCTTCCACTGACAGCAATGATCTGAGGTGTGCTTCTTTCATGGGCCCACTATTCTATTGACACCAGTGATTTGGTGACTTTCCTTTTCATTGTTTCTATTGAAATTACAGATGTCCATATATGTATTTATTTATTGCCAGAAAGAGAATAGACCATTACAAACAATATCCTGACAGATCCAGATGTTCACATTTTTAACTGAATATTCCCTTTTTCCTATATTTTGCATTCTTATATTTTCATGATTATTAAAGTGTAAGTCCACTCTAACACTAAAATCTCTACGTCTACAGGCTTTCACGATCCAAGACTAACCTTTCTAGCCCTGTAAAGAAGAAATCTCTATACATACCTTTTCTGAAGTCTCCAGCGGCGGAAGCTCTGCAGAGGAAACAGCCAGCAACGGCTGTGAAATTAATGGTAAGTGACGTCACCCATAGATTTACTATGGGGCTTCTGTTGTCGGCTGCCTCTCCTGCACCCACCCTTTCTAGCAAACTTTGCATAACAAACAGGGACTTTTAGTTTACATACATTGCAATGCATGTTTAAGCTGGCCAAATGTATCATAGTGATCGCTTTTTGGCCAGTCCCTAACCGGTTCCCGACCGGCTCGCGCAGATTTACTGCGGCACAATGGCTCTCCTGGGCGAAATCCTGTACATATATGGGTTTCCCTTTAAGAGCCGGCGATCGCCGCCGGCCACGTGCGATTGCATGCATGGGAGCCAGCGTGGGGATTTGTGTGTGTAAACACACAAATCCCTGTCCTGTCAGAGGAGAGGAGACAGATCGTGTGTTCCTACTAAGTAGGAACAAGATCTGACTCCTCTCCTAGTCAGTCCTATCCCCATACAGTTAGAACACACCCAGGGAACACACAGTTAACCCCTCGATTGCCCCTAGTGTTAACCCCTTCCTTGCCAGTGACATTTACACAATAAATCAGTGCATATTTATAGCACTGATCTCTGTATAAATGTCAGTGGTCCCAAAAATGTGTCAAACGTGTCTGATCTGTCCGTCGCAATGTCGCAGTACCGCTAAAAATTGCAGATCACCGTCATTACTAGTAAAAAAAAAAAAAAAAATTATAAAAATTCCATAAATCTTTCCCATAGTTTGTAGACACTATAACTTTTGCGCAAACCAATCAATATATGCTTATTGCGATTTTTTTTACAAAAAATATTTTGAATATATATTGACCTAAACTGATGAAGAAATTTGCTTTTTAAAAACATTTTTTGGGGATATTTATTGTAGAAAAAAATAAAAAATATTTTTTTTTTTCAAAATTGTCGCTCTTTTTTTGTTTATAGTGCAAAAAATAAAAACCGCAGAGGTGATCAAATAACACCAAAAAAAGGTCTATTTGTGGGGAAAAAAAAGGATGCAAATTTTGTTTGGGTACAGCATCGCATGACCGCGCAATTGTCAGTTAAAGCGACGGAGTGCCAAATTGTAAAAAGTGCTCTGGTCAAAAGGGGGTAAAATCTTCTGGGGCTGAAGTGGTTAATCAGCTCTACAAAATGCAGAATACTGATTTGCTTATAGTGTAATTCAGTTAATATAGAGCCAATATGGGGCAAATAGACACACGTTGTAGGAGAGCTACAGGTTCAGATCTGGTCACTGACTTACACCATACAATAGACACCCTTTCTAGTAACCGTTAAAAACGTGGCTTTTTAGTTAACATGCATTGCAATATATGTTTAAGCTGGCCAACTGCGTCACAGTAATCCCTTTCTGGCCAGGCCCTACACTACAGCGCTCTACTCTCTACACTACAGCAATCTATTATCTATATTACAGTGCTCTACTCTCTACACTACAGCACTCTATACTCTACACTACAGTGCTTTACTCTCTACACTACTCTCTACACTACAGCACTCTACTCTCTACACTACAGCGCTCTATTCTCTACACTACAGCGCTCTATTCTCTACACTACAGCACTCTATTCTCTACACTACAGCACTCTACTCTCTACACTACAGCACTCTACTTTCTACACTACAGCGCTTTACTCTCTACACTACAGCGCTCTATTCTCTATACTACAGCGCTTTACTCTCTACACTACTCTCTACACTACAGCACTCTATTCTCTACACTACAGCGCTTTACTCTCTACACTACAGCGCTTTACTCTCTACACTACAGCGCTCTATTATCTATATTACAGTGCTCTACTCTCTACACTACAGAGCACTACACTCTACACTATAGCACTCTATACTCTACACTACAGTGCTTTACTCTCTACACTACTGTTTACACTACAGCACTCTATTCTCTACACTACAGCGCTCTATTCCCTACACTACAGCGCTCTACTCTCTACACTACAGCACTTTACTCTCTACACTACAGCGCTCTACTCTCTACACTACAGCACTTTACTCTCTACACTACAGCGCTTTACTCTCTACACTACAGCACTTTACTCTCTACACTACAGCGCTTTACTCTCTACACTACAGCACTCTATTATCCATATTACAGTGCTCTACTCTGTACACTATAAGACTCTATACTCTACACTACAGTGCTTTACTCTCTACACTACTCTCTACACTACAGTGCTCTGTTCTCTACACAATAGTGCTCTACTCTCTACGCTACAGCGCTCTACTCTCTACGTTATCATATACACCATAGCGCACTCCATGCATCCCCCATACACCCTCCTATACACCATAGTGCACTCCATGCGTCCTCATACACTCTCCTATACTCAATAGTGCACTTCATGCATGCCCCATACACTCTCCTATACTCCACAGTGCACTCCATATGTCCTCAAAAACTCTCCTATATACCATAGTACACTCCATGCATCCTCATAAACTCTCCTATACTCCATAGAGCACTCCATGCGCCCCCAATACACTATAGCGCACTCCATGCATTCTCATACACTCTCCTATACTCCATAGCACACTCCATGCATCTCCCACGCGCTCTCCTATACACCATAGCACACTCCATGCATCCTCATACACTTTCCTATATACCATAGCTAACTCCATGCATCCCCCATACACTCTCCTATACACCATAGCGCACTCCATGCATCCCCCATACACTCTCCTATACACCATAGCGCACTCCATGTATCCCCCATACACTCTCCTATACAACACTGTGCACTCCATGTGTCCTCATACTCTCTCCTATACACCATAGCGCACTCCATGCGTCCCCCATACTCTCTCCTATACACCATAGCGCACTCCATGCATCCCCCATACACTCTCCTATACACAATAGCATACTCCATGCATCCCTCACACTCTCCTATACTCCATAACGCACTCCATGCGTCTCCCACATGCTCTCCTATACACCATAGCAAACTCCATGCATCTCCCATACACTATAGCACACTCCATGTGTCCTCATACACTTTCCTATACACCATAGCGCACTCCAAGCACCCCCATACACTCTCCTATACACTATAGCGCACTCCATGCGTCCTCATACACTCTCCTATACACCATAGCGCACTCCATGCGTCCCCCATACACTCTCCTATATACCAGAGCGCACTCCATGCATCCTCATACACTATAGCATACTCCATGCATTCTCATACACTCTCCTATACTCCATAACACACTCCATGCATCCCTCATACACTCTCCTATACTCCATAATGCACTCCATGCATCTCCCACACGCTCTCCTATACACCATAGCACACTTCATGCGTCCTCATACACTTTCCTATATACCATAGCTCACTCCATGCATCCTCATACACTCTCCTATACACCATAGCACACTCCATGCATGCCCCATACATTCTCCTATACACCATAACGCACTCCATGTGTCTCCCACACGCTCTCCTATACACCATAGCGCACTCCATGCGTTTCTTATACACTATAGCACACTCCATGGGTCTTCATACACTTTCCTATATACCATAACGCACTCCATGCATCCCCCATACACTCTCCTATACACCATAGCGCACTCCATGCATGCCCCATACACTCTCCTATACACCATAGCGCACTCCCTGCATGCCCCATACACTCTCCTATACTCCATAGCACTCTCCATGTGTCCCCCATACACTCTCCTATACACCATAGCGCACTCCATGCATCCTCATACACTTTCCTATGCACCATAGCACACTCCATGCGTCTGCCATACACTCTCCTATACACCATAGCACAATCCATGTGTTCTCCATATGCTCTCCTATACACCATAACACACTCCATGCGTCCTCATACACTTTCCTATACACCATAGCGCACTCCATGCGTCCCTCATATGCTCTCCTATACATCATAGCGCACTCCATGCATCCCCCATACATTCTCCTATACACCATAGCACACTCCATGTGTCCCCCAGACACTCTCCTATACACCATACACTGTGTCGGCCATGGGTATGCCCACCATTAGAATACCTCCCTTCATCCACCCACTTCTAATGATGGGCATACATGCACCGTATATATATGCCGAAGCATGGGGGCATCCTCCCGCAAAAGTTAGGAGCAAATCGCTCCTCCGCCCTCTGCTGCCCCCACGCTTCGGCATATATGCTGAAGTATGTAACTGTGGTGGTGAAATCACCTCCGACAGCGCTGGAGTCACGGCTTTTTGTATCGTGGGAGCAAACGCTGTTGCTGTCAAGATGAATAAATCCGGGCTGCAACTGAATGGTGTACCTGCTAAGCAAATGATGGTTAACAATAAAACAAAGTAACGTTACAATATAACAGTAAGACTTACCATACCTGTAAAGCAAATACAAAAAAAACATAGTAAAAAAAAAAACATTTAACGCAACCTGTGCCTAAAATATATATATGCTGAAGCATGGGGGCATCCTCCCACAAAAGGCAGGAGCAAATCGCTCCTCCACCCACTGCTGCCCCCGCGCTTCGGCATATATGCTGAAGTATGTAACTGTGGTGGTGAAATCACCTCCGACAGCGCTGGAGTCACGGCTTTATGTATCGTGGGAGCAAACGCTGTTGCTGTCAAGATAAATAAATACGCTCTGCAGCTGAATGGCGTACCTGAAAACAAAAAAATGGTTACCAACAAAACACAGTAAACAGTAAAGTATAAAAAAAATTGCATATCTGAAAAGCAAATATGGTAAAACATATTAACAATAAAACATTGCAGAATAGAATACAGTAAAAAAGAGAGAGAGAATAGAGAGAGAGAGAACAATAAAACAACAACTATTTTTGTTTTTTTTAATTTTATATTTTTTTTTTGTTTTTATCTTTTTTATTTTACACTTTTTTTTAGTAACTTTAACTTTTGTAACTGGTACCAGGTTTGGGTCTCTTAAAATGCGATGACATCTTGGGAGACCCTGTGAAAGTGTGTCCTAGGCTGTGCAGTGCTGTACCCTACGCTAAAACTCAACTAGTGTATGGTAGCGTTCAAAACATTCACCAATGCAAAGACCAGGATTGTCAGGACAGGAGGGACAATAAGACCGGGTGTCACGCCTAAATCCGTGCTTGCTACAGACACAACATCTTCTTTGGGGGGCTCGTTGGGTAGGGGTACTCGGGAGAACATAGGGAAAATGCCTCTCATGCAGCCGGGTTACTGCATTTGGTTGGGGAAGGTGAGGTGGAGCACCGTCTGGAAACAGAAGGGCTCTGACGATCTCTTCCTGGAATTTAAGGAAGGATCCAGTCCGTCCTGAAGCTCTGTATAGCACATGAGCGTTCAGCAAATTGAAATAAATAAACAGACACTTTCTTGTACCAGCGTCTGGCCTTACGGGCAACTAGGTACGGTGCCAACAACTGGTCGTTGAGGTCCACCCCTCCCATATTTTGGTTATATTCGTGGACACAGAGGGGTTTCTCCACAACACCAGTCGCCGTAGTAATTTGGACCGTCGTGTCTGCATGAAGGGAGGTAAGAACGAAAACATTCTTCTTATCCCTCCACTTCATAGCGAGCAAGTTATTACACTGCAAGCAGGCTCTCTCCCCAGCCTAAGACGGGAATCTACAAGCCGCTGGGGAAAGCCCCGGCGATTAGGTCGCACGGTGCCACATGCTCCAATCTGATGATCAAAAAGGTGACTAAAAAGTGGCACGCTCGTATAATAATTGTTCACATACAAGTGGTACCCCTTTCCGAATAAGGGTGACACCAAGTCCCACACTATCTTGCCAGCACTTCCTATGTAGTCAGGGCAGTTTGTCGGCTCTACGTGACTATCTTTGCCCTCGTAAACCATAAATCTACATGTATAGCCTGTGGCCCTGTCACAGAGCTTATACATCTTGACCCCGTATCTGGCACGCTTGCTGGGAAGGTACTGTTTGAATGACAAGCGGCCAGAAAATTTAATCAGGGACTCATCAACGCAGATAACTTGATGGGGGGTAAACAAGTCTGCAAAACGCTGGTTGAAGTGGTTTACGAGGGGCCAAATTTTGTAGAGCTGATCGTATTCAGGGTCTCCCCGAGGACGACAGAGTTCATTGTAATTGAAGTGCATGAACCGCAAAATCTTCTCGTATCGTGCCCTGGCCATTGAAGCAGAGAACACGGGCATATGGTAAATTGGGTCAGTGGACCAATATGACCGCAGCTCACTCTTTTTATTTATGCCCATGAGGAGGGAAAGGCCCAGAAAGATCTTAAATTCAGAGACCGTAATTGGTCTCCAATCTCTGGCAAGGGAGGACTGGGGATTAGTGGCGATGTGTTGACTAGCGTATAAATTGCTTTGGTCCACAATAGATCTATAGAGATCTTCGGTGAAAAACAGCGAATAAAAATCCAGTGGCGTAAAAATTCAACTGTTTCCACCTGAATTCTGGGTTGGCCAGTGAATGGGGGAAGTACGGGTGCTGCAGAAGTGGTGGGTTCCCAATTCAGATTGGCGAATGCAGCAGGAAGGGCACTATGGGCATGACGGGCCTGTCTTTGTCTTCTTGGTGGCAGCGGGACACTACTTGTGCTTGCCACCTCGCCAGCTTGAACTGCACTTATGGGACTCGCCACGTCACCAAGTGTTACTGCAGTGCTGGATGTACGACCAGGGTGTACTAGGCCGCTGGTGCTTGCCAGTTCACCAGAAGGAATAGCGGCGCTAGTACTTCTCTGCTCCATACGAGAACCCTGCGGTTCTTGCACTTCAAGGACAGAAGAAGAAGATTGAGGTCTGGTACGCCTGACCTTAGCAGGGACCACAACTCCGTCGTCAGAGCTATCTGTCATGGAGCCTCTGTCCTCTACAGGTTCGTATTCTGAGCCTGAATCTGACAGATGAGTGACTTCCTCTTCACTATCTGTCATGCTCAGAAACGTGTAGGCCTCTTCACTAGTGTACCTTCGAGTTGCCATTTTGGGCTCTAAATTTAGGGGTACACTAGTGAGACTCACAGGCAAAAAAGCTCCTGACTGTTAGCGACTGATTCAAATCGCTACCAAAAAACTGTTAGCGATCGCAGGGATCAGGCCTGACTCTGCGAACGCTGCAGTTATGTGTGCTTAGTGTTTTGAAGGGTCAGTGATCGATCGATACTGCACTTGGGTGGGCTGGGCAGGGCTGGGCCGAGGGGCAAAACGCAGGTGCTAGCAGGTATCTGGGCTGATCCCACTAACACTGTGTTTATGGGAACCCTAAACTGCTGGGGATGCTAGTATAGATCTGATCGGATCAGATATTGATCCGTTCAGATACTATAGCACTAAGGGAGGTGTATGCTGCGTGCGTGGGTGTTAGCGGTACTGGCGCTAAATTGACACTGCCTGGGGCGACGTAGACCTTATCTGACCCTAAAAACGTAACTTATATCACCGCCGGGCAATTAGGGGGTCAAACCTTTATAAGGTAATAAACGGCGGGTGCCCTAAAACTATAATAAACTATAAAAAACAAACTAACTAACCATCGTCACCCTTAACACTTATACGGTGATCGCTGGCAAAAGGGTTAACTAGGGAGCAATCAGGGGGTTAAAACCTTTATTAGGTAGTATATGGGTGGGGGTCCCTGTCTCTATAAAACGCTGACGGCGAACCTATATACTTACCTCCCTAACTAGCGTCACCAGTGACACTAATACAGCGATCAGAAAAACGATCGCTTAGTGACACTGGCGACGGGGGGTGATCAAGGGGCTAACCTTTATTAGGGGGGGTTAGGGGGGTACCCTGGACCTAAAGGGGGGTACCCTAGACCTAAAGGGGCTAACCCTAACTGCCCTAACACTTATAACTGTCACAAACTGACACCAATGCAAAAAAAAAAACCTGCTATTGGTGTCAGTGTGACAGGGGGTACAGGGGGGTGATCGGGGGGTGACTAGGGGTTGAAAAGTGTGCCTGCGTGTTCTACTGTAAGTGTAGTGTTGGTGCACTTACTTGATGTCTTCTCTCCTCGGTGCCGGAAGAAAAAGACTGGCTCAAGGAGTGATTACATCACTTCCTCTCCCTCTGTTTACATTACAGAGGCAGGGGAAGATTCCCATTGGCTGGGAGAGATCGCGCGGGAGGGGGCCACGAATGGATGGCCTCCCCCTCACGTCTGATCGCTGCCAGATCGCTGCCTCGGGCACTGGGGGGGGGGTCCGATCGGACCCCCCGCCCGCAGGAGACAGATCACGTACAGGTACGTGATTCTGCCTGCCCACGCCATTCTGCCGACGTACATCGGCGTGAGGCAGTCGGCAAGTGGTTCAATCCATGTAGTGTTTTTTGAACACATAAGTGCTTTTGCAGCCTGGGCAGTGGTGCTGCTTTGTCCTTGATGGGTCGTTTTTTTTTTTTTTGACACCGCGCCGGTCCTGAGGAGCTGCGGGCAGGAGTTTTTAGGCGAGGCCGCAGCTTCGGCCTAGTCCACAGCGTCCAGCCTTGTGGACTAGGCCGAAGCCACAGCCTCACCTAAAAACTCCTGCCCGCAGCTCCTCAGGACCGGCGCAATGAAAAGAAAGTAAATCTAAAAAAAACAATTTGCTTAAATTTTGAATCGATTTGACCTGTCAAGTTGATTCAAGATTTAAATCAATTTTTTTCCCCAGCCCTACCCCGATCTCTGTAACAAGCCAATGACTTTAAACATGTGATTGGCTGTGTCTAATCGCAGCTGATCACATGTAAATATGGAAGTTCCCTTTATCGCTTCTCCTCGCCTCACATTGACAGAGTGTGAGGAGAGGAGAGCCAATCAGCGGCATTTTCTTTGCAGGGGAGAACTGATTATCAGTGCTGCATATCGGTGCCACCTAATCAGTGCCCATAAGTGTCACCTCATGCAGCGCACATCATTCTTTGTCTGTATGTAAACTGCACAGTACCACTTCTCTTGTCCCTTGTGCTGGGTATAATTCTCAGTATTTGTTCTTATTCTGCATGTAAGGAATCAGCACAGTATCACTTCCCTTGTCCTGTATGCTTGGTGTAATTCTCTATAATGCTGTAATTCTTTCTGGACTCTACAAACATTGGTGTGGCACTAAACTGCTTTTCTTATGTTTTTGGATTTCTTCCAGGACCCTCGTGGAAGAAGGATTGCTGTGCCATAGGAGACATGAGACCATCCCCTCTGAAGCTAGTTGGCATGATTACCTGAATGGGTCGCTTGCAACATTTGATAATAAAAACAGAAGATCTACTACATCTTACACAAGTACATAGATTGTGAGCTGTCTGGTATCGGGAAATGGTGGGTCACATTACAGGGTCATCAGTATGGTGGTGGGGTACACATATTGTGGGGTGCCCCCTATGGTGGGAATGGATGGGGAATCATACATTGCAGCTTGTTGGGTACAGGTGTGGATGGAAGAGGGAGTCACAGTTTGTAGGGTGATCTTTAAGAAAGGTAAGAGGGGGTGATCATCACAGATTAGGGGGTGCTCATTACTAAATACATAAAGTGATGACAGGCCTTTACTATTCTTGATAACCTCAGTAATGTAAAAATGTTTACTGAACTGTATTACTGTCTTTTGTAAAACTAATAAAAACGATTGAAGCAGAAAAAGACCAAGTAGTCCATCCTTTTTTTTTTGAACTTTTCTCCAGATAGTTTAAGGTCATGTCCCGTGTTCTTGATTTTGGTTTTAGATTGAAAAAACTTCCCTTCTGAACCTCGTTCACCCCCTTGATGTATTTCAGTGGTTCCCAACCCTGTCCTCAAGTACCCCCTACAGACCATGTTTGCAGGTTTTCCTTTATCTTGCACAGGTGCTTTTAATCAGAGTCAATGGCTTGGTATTTTGGACAGCTATTTTATCTAATGCCGTGTACACACGAGCGGACTTTACGGCAGACTTTGCCCGGCGGACTGGATTTCATCAGACAATTCGATCGTGTGTGGGCTCCAGCGGACTTTGTTTTCTCAAAAGTTGGACGGACTTTGATTTGAACTGGGTGCCCAATGCGCATGCGTGAATGGCACTGCGCTCTGTGATTGGTCTCGAAGTCTTCTAGAACTTGTGTAGTGTTCCAGAAGACTTTGGGAGGGAGGGGGAAGGATAATTTCCACTTCCAGTAGTCTAAGGCGAACGGAAGTGGCTGCGTGTTCCTGTCAAAATCGAGGTACCCCTCTTCCCCAAAAGCTGTTTCACCATCAGGAGCTGGGGAGGAGGTCTTAAAGCGGAAGTTCCACTTTTGGGTGGAACTCCGCTTTAAATCCCAAATTGGGGAATGGCAGTGGTCACCTTTGAGCTACAGGAAGCAGATCCAAGCAACAGAATCCATTGATCTGCTTCTAGCAGGGCGGTACCTTGCCAGGATCCAGGTCTAATAAACAGCCAGTTCACTAATGAGTCAGCTGTGTTCTGGGCTTTAAGTAATCACCAGATCAAGGCTCTAGGTTCCCAGTTGGAGACAACTCCACCCTGGAGACAGGAGGTCTGGGCATGGGAGTCAGTAGGGCTTCACCTAGGAGAAAGAGGTGGGAGCCAGTGTAGCACAAGGCTACTTGCTGTACGCACGGAGGTACTGAGCGTCCAGTCTGTGGGAGACAGACCAAGGCCCTAAAGTGTAAGGCCTGAGCTGGAGAGCTGCGTTTACAAGCCAGGAGGGCTGAAAATCGTTTACTTTGGTAGCAGGACTGAAATACTGAATACCCCTGCAAGGAAATCTTCTGTGTTTGTTTTGAACTTTCTTTTAAATAAAAGTGGGCAAAACCAGCCTTGAAACAGATAAAAGGGAGTGGTGGTGTCCTTAAAGCGCTACACTTGGAGTGAACCCCTTAGGTTTGCACAGATACTGGTATCAGTGCTGATACTAAGCATTTGCACGAGTATCGATGCACCGATACCTTCAGGTTTGGTTCTTTCATCTGTCAGCGGGATTCCCTCTGCTGACAGATGAAATGTATACAGAGGAATGCAGGCAGTCATCGGTTAAGGAGCGGGGCCGCCGCGTCCTTAATAACTGATGGCGTTTCAGCTGTCAGTGGGATTTCCCATCCCCGAAGTGGACCCGCCCCCTCCCACTTAGCTCTGTTTGTTGTGTCCTCTTCGGGCTCCTGCCAGGTGACTGATCTACCTGGTGAGTAATGTGTCCTGCTTCCCCCCCCCCACCTCTGCTGCAGAACTTCTTGGAGGGGGAGGGCAGGTCTGCCGGGTGTTTTTAAAGCAGTGCTCCGGCCGCGTTTTTTTTTTTTTTTTAGTCAGCAGCTACAAACATTGTAGCTGCTGACTTTTAATAAGGACACTTGCATGTCCAGCGAGCCCGCGATGTCGCCCCCCCCGAGGCCGATCCATTCATCGGATTGGCTGCCGGCGCCTCCATCTTAACGAAGGGAAACAGGCAGTGGAGCCTTGCAGCTTCACTGACAGTTTCCTACTGCGCATGCCCGGGTCGCGCGGCGCTTTGTGAATGGCCCCGTTGTTTTCTGGGACACACACATGTCCCAGAATCCAACGGGGCCGCTCGACGAAGAGGAGGAAGCGCCGCGGAATAGGAAGAGGCAGATTAGGAAGACTGCCTAGCAACAGGGGTTTCAGGTAAGTTAAACATTTTATTTTTTAAATGTTTTAAAGAATTTTAATGCACTTTTTTATTTTAGGGTGGCCCTCCACTTTAAGGCTGGATTCACACCTATGCATTTTTAGTGCTTTTTGCATTTTGCAGATTTGCACTACAGTCCATTTAACATGGTTTCCTATGGAACATATTCTGTAGTGCAAATCTGCAAAATGCAAAAAGCACTAAAAATGCATAGGTGTGAATCCAGCCTTAGTGCAGTGATTGGCAGCTGTGTGGTTCCCAAATACCCCCCTTCCTGCATATACAAACAATAACCCCCTCCCCACCTCTCCACCCTAAGGCTGAATTCACACCTATGCATTTTTAGTGCTTTTTGCATTTTGCAGATTTGCTCTACAGAACGTGTTCCATAGGGAACCATGTTATATGGACTGTAGTGCAAATCTGCAAAATGCAAAAAGCACTAAAAATGCATAGGTGTGAATCCAGCCTAAACAACTCCTGGGGGTCGTAGGATTGTCACATTAACTTCCATGAAAAGCCAAGAACAAAACTAAACATCTATGTGTCAAAATACTTTATTAAAAGCGTTTACATTGGTACAAAATGTTTTTATATAACATAATAAATTATAAAATTACTTACAGCAAGGCAAGGAAAGGACTGCAGTTTGGAGACCACTGCCTTAGAGAACGACCCCTCCCACTGCTTCTAAAAAGAGATCCTGTGGCTAAGCAGGCACTCAGATTGCTTTTATTGAAAAGTAAGTCCTCGGCTGAAAATCTTGACGGCTGCATCCATATCCCCGGTAAACCACTTCAAACTAGGGTTGCCACCTCATCCCTTTAAACCCGAACATATATTAATTACACAGGTTCTGTGGCTGATTAAGGTGGTAATTAAACTCACTTGGTGCCTTATCTGCATTTAATTAGCCTCAGAACCTGTGTCATTTAAAGGGATGAGGTGGCAACCCTACTTCAAACCCATAACGTTTCGTAATGTAAATGTCCATCACTGGGTCTCTGGCCATACAATGTGCTCTGCGCTGTTACTGAAATGAATGTGTTCTTATAATGCACTGGGTGGCCTGTATATACCTACTATACACCCCCCATATATACTACTTCACACACCCCTATATATATATATATATATATATATATACACACCTACTATACAACCCTATATATATATATATATATATATATACACACACACACACACACTACTATACACCCCATATATATATATACCTACTATACACCCCCCCATATAATCCTACTATACACCCCCATATATATTCCTACTATATATATATATACACACACTGCTTTACACCCCCATATATATATATATATATATACCTACTATACACCCCCCCATATAATCCTACTATACACCCCCATATATATTCCTACTATACACCCCCTTATATATTCCTATTATGCACCCCCATATATTCTTACTGTACAGTTCCCCTATATATTCCTACTACACACCCCCCATATAATCCTACTACACACCCCCCATATAATCCTACTACACACCCCTCATATATTCCTACTATACACCCCCCCCCCAAATAATTCTACTATACACCCCCCCATATATTCCTACTATACACCCCCCTATATATTCCTACTATACACCCCCCCATATATTCCTACTATACACCCCCCAGATAATCCTATTATACACTGCCCCATATATTACTATACACTCCCTCTATATATTTCTACTATACACCCCCCCCCATATATTCCTACTATACACCCCCCAGATAATCCTATTATACACCCCATATATTCCTACTATACACTGCCCCATGTATTCCTACTATACACCCCCCAGATAATCCTATTATACACTGCCCCATATATTCCTACTATACACTCCCTCTATATATTTCTACTATACACCCCCCATATATTCCTACTATACACCCCCCCCATATATTCCTACTATACACCCCCCCCCCCATATATTCCTACTATACACCCCCCCCCCATATATTCCTACTATACACCCCCCAGATAATCCTATTATACACCCCATATATTCCTACTATACACCTCCCCATATTCCTACTATACGCCCCCCCCCCCCCCCCATATATTCCTACTATACACTATACACTCCCATCCCTTTCCTTTTTGTGGTCCTGGTCTTCATCCACTCAATTCAATGGACAATGAGGAAAATGAAGAAGGAGAAGAGTCCCGGCTCCTACAACCTAGGACCTACAACGGAGACTGGTGGCAAGACCAGTAACGGTCCCATAGTGACCAAACAATCGCTATTGACTCCTCTTGCAGTACAGTAAGGGGGTCACTGGCATCAGGTGAGTGCATTATATATCACAAGAACACGTGGGAGAAAAGGCATTGTGATGGTTGATTTGGGTGTAGGAGTTGGAGAAATCAATTCTGAACAACTATAAGAACTATTCACAACAAATTCTTACACACCGACTATTTTTTCCATTAAAGGACTGATTTTGTTATACAAGTTTGAAACACAATGTATGGCTGATTTATAGTTATGGCTTTATGATTAAGTAAGGCTGTGTGACCATTGAATGGAGCACAATACCATATAGATGCGGGAAGCACGATTGTGCGCTGATTGGACACAGGGGATGCCAATCAGCGGGTCCGGCAGACCCGATGTCCGCTGGCCACCCGCGATCATTCCTGGGAGGCGCAGAACGGCGATCTGCCTATGTAAACAAGGTAGATCACCGTTCTGACAGGGGTGAAGATAGAGATCTTGTAGCAGGAACACAGATCTCTGTCTTCCCCAAGTCAGAGCAACCCCCACACAGTTAGCAAGCACCCCCTAGGGACACATTTAACCCTTTGATCGCGCCTGATAACTCCTTCTCTGCCAGTGTCCTTAGCACCCTTTTAGCACTGATCCCAGTATAAGTGTCACTGGTCCCAAAAAAAAAAAAGTGACAGGTGTCCGATTTGTCTGTCGCAGTCCCGCTAAAAATCGCTGATCGCCGCCATTACTAGTAAAAATAAATTAAAATGCTATAAAAATATCCAATAGTTTGTGGACGCTATAACTTTTGCGCAAACCAATCAATATACGCTTATTGGGATTTTTTTTTACCAAACATATGTAGCTGAATACATTTTGGCCTAAATTGATGAAGAAATTAGATTTTTTTCAATTTTTTTATTGGATATGTATTATAGCAGAATGTAAAAAAATATTGTTTTTTTTTTTTTTTTCAAATTGTCTTTTTTTTTGTTTGTTTATAGCGCAAAAAATAAAAAACTGCAGAGGTGATCAAATATCACCAAAAAAAGCTCTATGTGTGGGGAAAAAAGGACGTCAATTTTATTTGAGTACAACGTCGCACGACCGCGCAATTGTCAGTTAAAGTAACGCAAAAAATGGCCTGGTCATTAAGGGAGTAAAACTCTCTGGAGCTGAAGTGGTTAAGGTATAACCAAAGGCAAAACATTTTTTGTTTTGTTTTGGAGTGGAGGGGGATTAGACCGCTTGTCAAGTTTTATTGCTGTCCGTGCGCCTGTTAGGGAGCTCCACCCTCTCTACTTGTCCTGTTTACCATTATCATTATCATTGAAAGTAAAAAAAAAAAATGCCAAATTTTGGGATATCCCCAGAAAAGTAATAGAGGGGAAATCTTTCAATAGGGACACTCATTTTGGTGATCTGGGGGTCCCCCAAGAAATTCCCTAAGTACATACCTACCCACACTGAGGGCTCACATCAGAATAGCGCTTTGTTTAAGGCGAGGCTCACATCTCCGCTTGTGTTTTCAAGAGTACAGCAGCCCATTCATTTAAAAAAGCTCTACCTGTGTTTTGTTTTTTGTTTTTTTTCAGATGCAGCCACATGGAACTACAATATATGAAAATCGATCAATCCTGATGTACTGACGGCCTATTTCTTGAGGCCCAAAAATGCCACCAATGTACAAATATCCCCCAAATGACCTCTTTTTTGGAAAGTAGACAGTCCAAGCTATTAAGACCCCTTTCACACCGAGCCGCCTATAGCGTCGGCGGCAAAACGCCGCTATTTATAGCAGCGTTTTACTGTCGGATTTGAGGCGCATTTTGGCCGCTAGCGGGGCGCTTTTACCCCCCGCTAGCGGCCGAGAAAGGGTTAAAACCGCCTGCAATGCCCCACAATAGCGCAGTTTTGCCGGCGGTATCCCAGCGCTGCCCCATTGATTTCAATGGGAAGCAGCGGTGGAGGAGCGGTAAACACATCGCTCCTTCACCGCTCCAAAGAAGCTGCTGACAGGACTTTTCCTGACGTCCTGCCAGCGCAGCGCTCCGGGGTGACAGCCCTCGGGCTTTCACACTGGGGACAATGCTGCAGCTGTTTGAGGGCGGATTGCAGGCGATATTTTTAACGCTATAGCGCCTGCAAAACGCCCTCGGTGTGAAAGGGGTCTTCGTTAGAGGCATGGCGAGTTTGAAGTTGTCATTTTTTTGTCACTATTTTTTGGAAAATTAAGAAATAAAAATAAAAGTTGTTTTCACAATTATCATTTTTATTTTTTACATACTGTCCCCAATGCAGTGCAGTGTCATCATATAACTGGTTTGGCAGTGATCAGCGACACTGACTGGGGTGACAGTATATAAAAAAAAAATGAAAAAAACCCTACTCACTCGATGGAGCGCTGGGCTGTGGATGGGGCGGAGCGGCCAGCTCAGGCTCTCAGCAGCTCACTGATAGGCTAAGCCGGGTGTCGGTCTAGGGACCTGGCGGATCCCGACTTCCATTGTCATGATGACGCAGACCCTGGACCGACTTTTGTGACATCAGCAGAGAGCGGACTTCAGCCCACTCTCTGCTGAAAATGGGTCACAGAAGTGCAAAACGAGCTTCGGCTGTACTTCTCCTTTAACCACTTCCGGACCGCCGCACGCCGATGTATGTCCCTACTTTGGGGACGGATATCATTGTTATGGCAGCAGCTAGCTGCCATAACCCCGGTATCCCTGTGTTCAGCTGGTGGTCCAGTACAAGATAAAAGTGGTCTCTGAGGTGGATTAGCCGCGAGATCACTTTTATTGGCAGCAGGAGAGGGCCCCCCCCCTCCACCGCGATCCGGTGCCCTCCGACGATTACTGGAGCCATTGGCAGCGGACGGAGGCGATCGCGTCAGTCCCCTGGGCTGACATGGAGACGAGTGAGGGGAAGATGGCCCCCGCCCATCTCCATGGCGCTGCAGGGCGGAAGCGACGTCACTTCCGCCCATAGCTCTTAAAAGGGTCATTTTATTTTTTTAACTTTTTTTTAGACCCCTTTCACACCGAGGGCATTTTGCAGGCGCTATAGCGTTAAAAATAGCGCCTGCAATCCGCCCTCAAACAGCTGCAGCATTGTCTCCAGTGTGAAAGCCCGAGGGCTGTCACACCGGAGCGCTGCGCTGGCAGGACGGGAAAAAAAGTCCTGCCAGCAGCTTCTTTGGAGCGGTGAAGAAACGGTGTGTTTACCGCTCCTCCACCGCTGCTCCCTATTGAAATCAATGGGGCAGCGCTGGGATACCGCCGGCAAAACGCCGCTATTGCGGCGCATTTCGGGCGGTTTTAACTCTTTCTCGGCCGCTAGCGGGGGGTAAAAGCGATTCGCTAGCGGCCGAAATGCGCAGCTAATCCGACGGTAAAACGCCGCTAAAAATAGCTGCGTTTTACCGCTGATGCTATGGGCGGCCCGGTGTGAAAGGGCTCTAAATGACAATTTTTTTTTTTTATTGCATTTTAGTGTAAATATGAGATCTGAGGTCTTTTTGACCCCAGATCTCATATTTAAGAGTTCCTGTCATGCTTTTTTTCTATTACAAGGAATGTTTACATTCCTTGTAATAGGAATAAAAGTGACACTTAAAAAAAAAAAAAAAGTGTAAAAATAAAAAGTAAAAGGTAAAATAAATTAAAAAAAAAAAAAACATTTTAAACGCGCCCCGTCCCGCCGAGCTCGTGTGCAGTAGTGTGAGCTAACGCCTGCATATGAAAACGGTGTTCAAACCACACATGTATCGCCGCGATCGGTAGAGCGAGAGCAATAGTTCTGGCCCTAGACCTCCTCTGTAATGCAAAACATGCAACCGGTAGAATTTTTTAAATGTCGCCTATGGAAATTTTTAAGTGTAAAAGTTTGTCGCCATTCCACGAGCGGGCACAATTTTGAAGCGCGAGAGGGGGGGCCCTCTCCCGCCACCGATAAAAGTGATCTTACAGCGAATCCGCCGCAGAGACCACTTTTATATTGTAGCCGACCGAAAACGGGGATACCGGGGTTATGGCAGCTAGCTGTTGCCATAACAACGATATCTGTCCCCGAAAAAGGGACGTACATTGGCGTGTGGCGGTTGGCAAGTGGATAAGGTGAAAAAACACAAACGTTTACAACCCCTTTAAGTAGTTAAAGCCGGTTTCTCCCCCTCTCCTACCCGCCGGATTTCAGTTTCCGGAGGGAGAGACACAGAAATGGCCAAATCCAGGTGGGAGGGGCTGATTTACACCCAGATTTCAGTGGCCCCCCCCCTCCCCACGCCAACTCTCCCTTTGATGTGATGTCTGATTGGCGCTGATCTCCCCCCACCATCCCCTGCACTCGGAGACGGGAAAAGGGAACGTCATCCTGGAGCAGTGATTGGAGAAGTGGTGGAGTGGAGAGATGACATCGGACTGTACACACACACACTGATTACCGCCCCCCCATCTCCTCCAAGGGCTGATCATCTCCCGGCAGCAGGAAATGTGGATGGGGGGCGGTAATCACACTGTGTGTGTGTGTACAGTCCAATGTCATCTAAGAGCCATCCTGTCTTGTGTGCTGGAGGAGAGCTGTAGTGACAGGAGGAATGGGGAAGGATATGTGCTAGGAGGAGGGTTTGGGGGGGAAATGAGCCAGGAGGGGGCATTGGGGGGGGGGGGGGGTGCTAGGAGGGGGGTGAACATTTCTGCGGGGGGTAGATTTGTGCTGGGATGGGGTATTTGGGGGAGATTTGTGCTGGGATGGGGTATTTGGGGGGGGATTTGTGCTGGGATGGGGTATTTGGGGGGTAGATTTGTGCTGGGATGGGGTATTTGGGGGAGATTTGTGCTGGGATGGGGTATTTGTGCTGGGATGGGGTATTTGGGGGGTAGATTTGTGCTGGGATGGGGGATTTGGGGGGTAGATTTGTGCTGGGATGGGGTATTTGTGCTGGGATGGGGTATTTGGGGGGTAGATTTGTGCTGGGATGGGGGATTTGGGGGGTAGATTTGTGCTGGGATGGGGTAGTAGATTGTGCTGGGATGGGGTATTTGGGGGAGATTTGTGCTGGGATGGGGTATTTGTGCTGGGATGGGGTATTTGGGGGGTAGATTTGTGCTGGGATGGGGGATTTGGGGAGTAGATTTGTGCTGGGATGGGGTAGTAGATTGTGCTGGGATGGGGTATTTGGGGGGTAGATTTGTGCTGGGATGGGGTATTTGGGAGGGTAGATTTGTGCTGGGATGGGGTATTTGGGGGGGTAGATTTGTGCTGGGATGGGGTATTTAGGGGGTAGATTTGTGGTGGGATGGAGTATTTGGGGGGTAGATTTTTGCTGGGATGGGGGATAGATTTGTGCTGGGATGGGGTATTTGGGGGGTAGATTTTTGCTGGGATGGGGGATAGATTTGTGCTGGGATGGGTTATTTGGGGGGTAGATTTGTGCTGGGATGGGGTATTTGGGGGTAGATTTGTGCTGGGATGGGGTATTTGGGGGTAGATTTGTGCTGGGATGGGGTATTTGGGGGGTGGATTTGGGGACATACTAAAAGGAATGACAGAATGGAATGCCCATAGACTTTAACAGGGAGATGGAATGCCCATAGAGAGTAATGGAACAAAGTGGAATGCCCATAGAGAATAATGGGGAAAAAAATTCTATTTCTGACAGACTCTTTAGACATATCATCAATTTCTTTTTTTAAAACCTAATTTTAAATATCAGTGGCCATGTTTAATATGAGATTAGGTGGGATTATTATTGTTTTTTATGGCATAACAAAGGTGAATGACAGAAGGGAATGCCCATAGAGTATAATGGGAAGTAAAATCTAAACTCATTTGCAGGCAAATCTGAGAGACGTAGCAATTCCACCTTTCCCACAGCTGTTCCTCAAGTAGAATAGCAGATTGTAAGATTGAGATTTTTTGGGATTACAGCTGTTTTCTATGGAATGACAGATAAATAATAGAAAGGAATGCCCATAGAGTATAATGGCAAGCAAGATGTGACCTGGAGTCAGAACCATTGGTCATATCAGATCAATCTTTAGCAGACATATTCTCTATGTTCAGTGGTGATGTTCAAATTTGAAATTAAGCGCAATTATTATTGTTTTCTATGGAATGACAAACATATGACAGAAGGGAATGCCCATAGAGTATAATGGGAAGTAAAATCTAAACTCATTTACAGGCAAATCTGAGAGACATATTAATTTATCCTTTACCACAGTTGTTCTTCAAGTAAAGTAGCAGATTATAAGATTGAGATTATTTGGGATTACAGCTGTTTTTTACGGAATGACAAACATATGACAGAATGGAATGCCCATAGAGTATAATGGGAGGCAAGATGTGACCTGGAGTCAGAACCATTGGTCATATCAGATCAATCTTTAGCAGACATTCTCTCCATGTTCAGTGAAGATGTTCAAAATTTAGATGAACCGAGATTAGCATTGTTTTCTATGAAATGACAAAAGGTGAATGACAGAAGGGAATGCCCATAGAGTATAATGGGAAGCAAAATAAAACTTGTTTGCAGGCAAATCTGAGAGACGTAGCAATTTCACCTTTCCCACAGGTGTTCCTCAAGTAGAGTAGCAGATTGTAAAGTTGAGATTATTTGGGATTACAGCTGTTTTCTATGGAATGACAGATAAATAAAAGAAAGGAATGCCCTTAGACTTTAGCAGGGAGATGGAATGCTGATAGAGAATAATGGAACAAAATAGAATGCCCATAGAGAATAATGTGAAGCTAAATGTGACCTGGACTCAGAACCATTAGACATATCAGATCAATCTTTAGAAGACATTCTCTCCATGATGAATGGCAATGTTTAATATTGTGATGAAGTGGGATTAGCATTGTTTTCTATGGAATGACATGGGTGAATGTCAGAAAGGAATGTCCATAGAGATTAGTGGAACATAATGGAATGCCCCTAGGGAATAATGGGGAAAAAATAAATTATTGACAGAGTCTTTAGACATATCAAATTCATTTTTTGCAAACCTACTTTTAAATATCAGTGGCCATGTTTAATATTGAGATTAGGTGGGATTATTGCTGTTTCTATGGCATAAGAAAGGTGAATGACAGAAGGGAATGTCCATAGAGTATAATGGGAAGCAAAATATGAACTCATTTGTACGCAGATCTTGGAGACATAGGGATTTCACCTTTCCCATAGTTGTTCCTCAAGTAGAGTAGCAGATTGTCAAATTGAGATTATTTGGGATTACAGCTGTTTTCTACGGAATGACAGATAAATGATAGAAAGGAATGCCCATAGAGTAGAATGGGAACCAAGATGTGACCTGGAGTCAAAACCTTTCAACATACCAAATAAATCCTTAGCAGATATACTATCCAAGTTCAGTGGCAAGATTTAAAATCGAGAGTATTTGGATTATAATTGTTTTCTAAGGAATGAAAGAAGGAAATGCCCATAGAGCAGCCCTCAAAAATTCCACTCACCTGCTCACATTTTGCAAGTGGATTTTGAGGGCTGGCAGATGTGGGCTGCCTGGGGGGGGGGGGGGGGGGCGAGCACCACCGGCAGGCGGGTTGTATTGGAGCCGTTCTCCCAGAGATCAGAGCAGAAGAGAGATTAGACCCGCCTACCGCATGATCAGAGCGCCGGTAACATAACAGCTTTCATTTCATTAGCTGTGTGTTCCCCGCCATGCCCCGTCACATACAGCCCCTCCTCTTTGTCCGGGCACATTGATAGACAGATCACCTGTCCAATCCTGGGACGAGTGATCTGTCTTTCAAAGTTCCCTGGACAAGGTGGGAGGGGCTGTATGTGAGGGGGCATGGCGGGGAACACACAGCTAATGAAATGAAAGCTGTTATGTTACCGGCGCTTTGATCATGCGGGGGACGGCTCTCCTCTCTCTTCCCCTGCACAGGTAGGCTGGGGACACGGGCTGCATTGGCGGACACAGGCAGCCTGCACTGGTGGGCATGGATAAAGTTTTGTTAATATTAATTTTTTAACTTAATTCTGCATAAAACATTTAAGTGTCATTTCATGAGATAATTTATGAGGTTAGAATTAAGGGCGGGGCAGGGTAGGGTTTGGCGGGGCAACTGGTGGCGAGTAACCCTTGAGGCCTGGCTAGTAGCTGAGGACTTGAAATTTTGAGCCCTGCCATAGAGTAGAATGCATATCAACACTTTTGCAGGCAAACCTGAAAGATATAGCTAGTTAAAAGGGACATGTATTCCTTCTAAAACAACAACCTCATTTAAAGGCATTATTTAAGATTGTTTTATGTATAAAAATTGAAGATGCAATGCCGATCTGTGCAATATTCTCTTTACTTCAAATATTCATATACATTACAGATAATCTGAGATAAGCGACTGCACATTTTCCAACATAACAATGTTCTTCATCAGGCACACATGCTGCTTGATGAAGAACAAAGATCGGGATTGCATCTTCAATTTTTATACATAAAAAAAAAAAGTCTTAAATAAAGGCAAAGCCTTTAAATGAGGCTGTTGTCTCAGATGGAATATATGTCCCTTTTAAATAGCTTTGATATGTTGAATGGTTCTGACTCCGGGTCACATCTTGCTTCCCATTATACTCTATGGGCATTCCTTTCTATCATTTATCTGCCATTCCATAGAAAACAGCTGTAATCCCAAAAAATCTCAATCTTACAATCTGCTATTCTACTTGAAGAACAGCTGTGGGAAAGGTGGATTTGCTATGTCTCTCAAATTTGCCTGCAAATGAGTTTAGATTTTACTTCCCATTATACTCTATGGGCATTCCCTTCTGTCATATGTTGGGCATTCCATAGAAAACATTAATATTCCCACTTAATGTCAAATTTGAACATCACCACTGAACATAGAGAGTATGTCTGCTAAAGATTGATCTGATATGACCAATGGTTCTGACTCCAGGTCACATCTTGCTTCCCATTATACTATTCACGTATGCGTTCGCTTCTGCTCGCGAGCTCGTCGGGACAGGGCGTTTAAAAATTTTTATTTTTTTTTTTAATATTTATTTTACTTTATTTTATTTATTTTTTCACTGTTTTTTTTTTAAAAAAAAATTTGGATCACTTTTATTCCTATTACAAGGAATTTAAACATCCCTTGTAATAGAAAAAAGCATGACAGGTCCTCTTAAATATGAGATCTGGGGGGTCAAAAAGTCCTCAGATCTCATATTTAGACTAAAATGCAAAAAAAAAAAAAAAAAAAAGTCGTAAAAAAAAAAAAGACACAAAAAAAATTGTGCCTTTAAGAGAAGTGGGCGGAGCTGACGTAATGACGTCGCTCCGGCCGTCCTATGGTATAGAGACGGGTGGGGGCCATCTTGGCCTCACTCGTCTCAGTACCTCAACAGTGACAGGTCCCGATCTCCTCCGCCGCTACCTACGGCTCCGGTAAGCGGCGCAGGGTGCGGGAGAGCGGCGGGAGGGGGGGTGGCACCTCTCCCTCCGCCGATAACAGTGATCTCGCGGCGAACCCGCTGCAGAGACCACCATTATCGTGTACAGAAACGCCGGCCCTAAAGATGGATACCTCGGTTGTGGCAGCAGCTGCTGCCGTTGCCGAGATATCCATCTTTAAAAAAAATGACGTATATATACAGCGAGCGGTCCTGAAGTGGATATATATATATATATATATATATATATATAATTTTTTTTTTATTATTATTTAATGGTTCATAACAAGAAGGAAAAAGTAATTGAGTACGTTATATTTGGGGCAAGAAAATGTGGAACGCTTCACGAATTAGCGTGTCGTCCTTGCGCAGGGGCCATGCTAATCTTCTCTGTATCGTTCCAATTTCAGCATATGTCCTGCCGAAGCGAGGACAATCCTATGGGGATCCTGAGAGTTATATAAACCCCACCAAGTACTGAACTGACCAACTTAGGGAGAGTGAAAAATATTGATACTTTAATTTATATATTCCAAACTAATTCTATGAATTGCTTTTCTTCCTGATAAATAATGTCTGTAAATTGAAAAGTTGATTTAAATAAAGAAAATAAGCAACATAAAGCATATTTTGAAGCAAAGCGCCGTATGCAAATCAACAACTCTGCCGCTAAGCATTGAGGGAGTGCAGTACCCGCCCATCAAACGTCATTGAACAGCTTCATACCGATACACAAACAAGTTACATAGCAACCAAATAGTGCAGAGAGTGAATGTGCAGCGGAAGCGTGCTGAGCCCATAACCCAGAGGTTGATGGATCGAAACCATCCTCTGCTAGGTGTATTTTTTTCTTTTGTAATTAAAAAGGATACTTTTTTTTATATAAACTCTGTTTATTGGAGGCTTTTTAAGAAAATAAAAATACATTTTATTCCATTTGTTTTTTAATAGTATATTTAACCCATTTAATTTATTTTTAAAGTAAGGCATTGTTGAAACCTCCCTGCACCAATGAGGAGGCACTGATTGGGGGACATACTAAAAGGAATGACAGAATGGAATGCCCATAGACTTTAACAGGGAGATGGAATGCCCATAGAGAGTAATGGAACAAAGTGGAATGCCCATAGAGAATAATGGAAAAAAAAATTCTATTTCTGACAGACTCTTTAGACATATCATCAATTTCTTTTTTTAAAACCTACTTTTAAATATCAGTGGCCATGTTTAATATGAGATTAGGTGGGATTATTGTTGTTTTTTATGGCCTAACAAAGGTGAATGACAGAAGGGAATGCCCATAGAGTATAAGGGGAAGTAAAATCTAAACTCATTTGCAGGCAAATCTGAGAGACGTAGCAATTCCACCTTTCCCACAGCTGTTCCTCAAGTAGAATAGCAGATTATAAGATTGAGATTTTTTGGGATTACAGCTGTTTTCTATGGAATGGCAGATAAATAATAGAAAAGAATGCCCATAGAGTATAATGGCAAGCAAGATGTGACCTGGAGTCAGAACCATTGGTCATATCAGATCAATCTTTAGCAGACATACTCTCTATGTTCAGTGATGATGTTCAAATTTGAAATTAAGCGCAATTATTATTGTTTTCTATGGAATGACAAACATATGACAGAATGGAATGCCCATAGAGTATAATGGGAAGTAAAATCTAAACTCATTTACAGGCAAATCTGAGAGACATATTAATTTATCCTTTACCACAGCTGTTCTTCAAGTAAAGTAGCAGATTATAAGATTGAGATTATTTGGGATTACAGCTGTTTTTTACGGAATGACAAACATATGACAGAATGGAATGCCCATAGAGTATAATGGGAGGCAAGATGTGACCTGGAGTCAGAACCATTGGTCATATCAGATCAATCTTTAGCAGACATTCTCTCCATGTTCAGTGAAGATGTTCAAAATTTAGATGAACCGAGATTAGCATTGTTTTCTATAAAATGACAAAAGGTGAATGACAGAAGGGAATGCCCATAGAGTATAATGGGAAGCAAAATAAAACTTGTTTGCAGGCAAATCTGAGAGACGTAGCAATTTCACCTTTCCCACAGGTGTTCCTCAAGTAGAGTAGCAGATTGTAAAGTTGAGATTATTTGGGATTACAGCTGTTTTCTATGGAATGACAGATAAATAAAAGAAAGGAATGCCCTTAGACTTTAGCAGGGAGATGGAATGCTGATAGAGAATAATGGAACAAAATAGAATGCCCATAGAGAATAATGTGAAGCTAAATGTGACCTGGACTCAGAACCATTAGACATATCAGATCAATCTTTAGAAGACATTCTCTCCATGATGAATGGCAATGTTTAATATTGTGATGAAGTGGGATTAGCATTGTTTTCTATGGAATGACATGGGTGAATGTCAGAAAGGAATGTCCATAGAGATTAGTGGAACATAATGGAATGCCCCTAGAGAATAATGGGGAAAAAAATAAATTATTGACAGAGTCTTTAGACATATCAAATTCATTTTTTGCAAACCTACTTTTAAATATCAGTGGCCATGTTTAATATTGAGATTAGGTGGGATTATTGCTGTTTCTATGGCATAAGAAAGGTGAATGACAGAAGGGAATGTCCATAGAGTATAATGGGAAGCAAAATATGAACTCATTTGTACGCAGATCTTGGAGACATAGGGATTTCACCTTTCCCATAGTTGTTCCTCAAGTAGAGTAGCAGATTGTCAAATTGAGATTATTTGGGATTACAGCTGTTTTCTACGGAATGACAGATAAATGATAGAAAGGAATGCCCATAGAGTAGAATGGGAACCAAGATGTGACCTGGAGTCAAAACCTTTCAACATACCAAATAAATCCTTAGCAGATATACTATCCAAGTTCAGTGGCAAGATTTAAAATCGAGAGTATTTGGATTATAATTGTTTTCTAAGGAATGAAAGAAGGAAATGCCCATAGAGCAGCCCTCAAAAATTCCACTCACCTGCTCACATTTTGCAAGTGGATTTTGAGGGCTGGCAGATGTGGGCTGCCTGGGGGGGGGGGGGGGGGGCGAGCACCACCGGCAGGCGGGTTGTATTGGAGCCGTTCTCCCAGAGATCAGAGCAGAAGAGAGATTAGACCCGCCTACCGCATGATCAGAGCGCCGGTAACATAACAGCTTTCATTTCATTAGCTGTGTGTTCCCCGCCATGCCCCGTCACATACAGCCCCTCCTCTTTGTCCGGGCACTTTGATAGACAGATCACCCGTCCAATCCTGGGACGAGTGATCTGTCTTTCAAAGATCCCTGGACAAGGGGGGAGGGGCTGTATGTGAGGGGGCATGGCGGGGAACACACAGCTAATGAAATGAAAGCTGTTATGTTACCGGCGCTTTGATCATGCGGGGGACGGCTCTCCTCTCTCTTCCCCTGCACAGGTAGGCTGGGGACACGGGCTGCATTGGCGGACACAGGCAGCCTGCACTGGTGGGCATGGATAAAGTTTTGTTAATATTAATTTTTTAACTTAATTCTGCATAAAACATTTAAGTGTCATTTCATGAGATAATTTATGAGGTTAGAATTAAGGGCGGGGCAGGGTAGGGTTTGGCGGGGCAACTGGTGGCGAGTAACCCTTGAGGCCTGGCTAGTAGCTGAGGACTTGAAATTTTGAGCCCTGCCATAGAGTAGAATGCATATCAACACTTTTGCAGGCAAACCTGAAAGATATAGCTAGTTAAAAGGGACATGTATTCCTTCTAAAACAACAACCTCATTTAAAGGCATTATTTAAGATTGTTTTATGTATAAAAATTGAAGATGCAATGCCGATCTGTGCAATATTCTCTTTACTTCAAATATTCATATACATTACAGATAATCTGAGATAAGCGACTGCACATTTTCCAACATAACAATGTTCTTCATCAGGCACACATGCTGCTTGATGAAGAACAAAGATCGGGATTGCATCTTCAATTTTTATACATAAAAAAAAAAAGTCTTAAATAAAGGCAAAGCCTTTAAATGAGGCTGTTGTCTCAGATGGAATATATGTCCCTTTTAAATAGCTATATCTTTCAGGTTTGCCTGCAAAGGAGTTAATATATATATTATACTTTATGAGCTTTTCCTTCTTTCATTCCTTAGAAAACAATTATAACCCAATTTGTCTTGATTTTAAATATTGCCACTGAATTTGGAGAGTATATCTGCTAAAGATTTATTTGATATGTTGAATGGTACTGACAGCACTCACATCTTACTTCCCATTATAGTCTATGGGCATTCCTTTCTATCATTTATCTGTCATTCCGTAGAAAACAACTTTAATCCCAAATAATCTCAATTTTAGAATCTGCTACTCTGAGGAACAGCTGTGGGAAAGATGAAATTGCTATGTTTCTCAGATTTGCCTGCAAACAAGTTTATATTTTTCTTCCCATTATACTCTATGGGCATTACCTTCTGTCATTCACCTTTGTCATTCCATAGAAAACAATAATAATCCCGCTTCTTCTCAATTTTGAACATCACCACTAAACATAAAGAGTATGTCTACTAAAGATTGATCTGATATGTCCAATGGTTCTGACTCCAATCACATCTTGCTTCCCATTATACTCTATGGCAGTGGTTCTCAACTCCTGTCCCCAGGACCCACTAACAGGCCAGATTTTAAGCATTACCTTGGGGAGATGCAGACTAGAATATTTCAATCACTGAGCAGCAAATGATATCACCTGTGATGTATTTCAGTTATCCTGCAAAACTGGCCTGTTAGTGAGTCCTGAGGACAGGGGTTGAGAACCACTGCTCTATGGGCATTTCTTTCTATTTATCTGTCATTCCTTAGAAAACAGCTGTAATCCCAAATAATCTCAATTTTACAATCTGCTATTCTACTTGAGGAACAGCTGTGGGAAAGGACAAATTGCTATGTCTCTCAAATTTGCCTGCAAATGAGTTTAGATTTTACTTCCCATTATACTCTATAGGCATTCCATTCTGTCATATGTTGGTCATTCCATAGAAAACAATAATAATCCTGCTTCATCTCAATTTTGAACATCATCACTGAACATAGAGAGTATGTCTGCTAAAAATTGATCTGATATGACCAATGGTTCTGACTCCAGGTCACATCTTGCTTCCCATTATACTCTATGGGCATTCCATTCTTTCATATGTTTGTCATTCCATAGAAAACAGCTGTAATCCCAAATAATCTCAATTTTACAATCTGCTATTCTACTTGAGGAACAGCTGTGGGAAAGGACAAATTGCTATGTCTCTCAAATTTGCCTGCAAATGAGTTTAGATTTTACTTCCCATTATACTCTATAGGCATTCCATTCTGTCATATGTTGGTCATTCCATAGAAAACAATAATAATCCTGCTTCATCTCAATTTTGAACATCATCACTGAACATAGAGAGTATGTCTGCTAAAAATTGATCTGATATGACCAATGGTTCTGACTCCAGGTCACATCTTGCTTCCCATTATACTCTATGGGCATTCCATTCTTTCATATGTTTGTCATTCCATAGAAAACAGCTGTAATCCCAAATAATCTCAATCTTATAATCTGCTACTTTACTTGAAGAACAGCTGTGGTAAAGGATAAATTGCTATGTCTCTCAGATTTGCCTGTAAATGAGTTTAGATTTTACTTCCCATTATACTCTATGGGCATTCCATTCTGTCATATGTTTGTCATTCCAAAGAAAACATTAATATTCCCACTTAATGTCAAATTTGAACATCATCACGGAACATAGAGAGTATGTCTGCTAAAGATTGATCTGATATGAGCAATGGTTCTGACTCTGACTCACATCTTGCTTCCCATTATACTCTATGGGCATTCCTTTCTATTATTTATCTGCCATTCCATAGAAAACAGCTGTAATCCCAAAAAATCTCAATATTACTATCTGCTATTCTACTTGAGGAACAGCTGTGGGAAAGGTGGAATTGCTATGTCTCTCAGATTTGCCTGCAAATGAGTTTAGATTTTACTTCCCATTATACTCTATGGACATTCCCTTCTGTCATTCACCTTTGTTATGCCATAAAAAACAACAATAATCCCACCTAATCTCATATTAAACATGGCCACTGATATTTAAAAGTAGGTTTTAAAAAAAGAAATTGATGATATGTCTAAAGAGTCTGTCAGAAATAGATTTTTTTTTTCCATTATTCTCTATGGGCATTCCACTTTGTTCCATTACTCTCTATGGGCATTCCATCTCCCTATTAAAGTCTATGGGCATTCCATTCTGTCATTCCTTTTAGTATGTCCCTGGATTTGTGCTGGGATGGGGTATTTGGGGGAGATTTGTGCTGGGATGGGGTATTTGGGGGGTAGATTTGTGCTGGGATGGGGTATTTGGGGGGTAGATTTGTGCTGGGATGGGGTATTTGGGGGGGGGAGATTTGTGCTGGGATAGGGTATTTGGGGGGGGGGGATTTGTGCTGGGATGGGGTATTTGGGGGGTAGATTTGTGCTGGGATGGGGTATTTGGGGGGGGTAGATTTGTGCTGGGATGGGGTATTTGGGAGGTAGATTTTTGCTAGGAGGGGGGATTGGGGTGGGATATGAGTTGGGATTGGGGAGCAAAGAGATTTGAACTGGGAAAAGGGGGCCCCCTGTGACTGTCATGCAGGGTGTTTATCCCCGATCTGTGCTTCACACCAGAAAGGAGCAGAGAAAACACAAATAAGATCATTACACAAGCCGGTGTCCTGTCTAGAAATGTCCCCCATCCATAATGTCCGCCCTGTACTGCGCAGTCGCAGCTGTTGCGCAGTACGGAGGACACCGCCCCCCCCCCAACGACACTGGACCCGCCCCCCTGTCAGGTGACATCACTGCTAATAACACTTTCTCTCCGATAGATGTGCTATGAAGACGCTGGGGGTGTAATCTCCGATTTCTCCACTGGAGGCCGCTGTGTCTGTTCTTTCAAAGGAGCCTCGTAAAGACACGCCCTCTCTCTGGCACAACCTACAGGAAAATGGCGCCGCTCAGCCTTCGCGTGCTTGATAAACCGTTATGCGCCACCCCCCCTCAGCCAATCAGAGAAAGCACGTGCGGTGGCTCTTTATCACTGATGTCCAGTGACAGGAGACAGATGGAGAGAAGATTCAGCTTTATCCTCCCTCCAGCCTGCAGGTGGCAATAGAGAGCCGCGCTGTGCAGTGAGGGAAGGCTGCCCGTTCTTCCTCTCCCCTATCCCCTTGTCACATGACTGGAGGGAGGAAGGAGACCCTTCTCAGTGTCTGTAAGTACGAGGTGGAGGATAACTTACCCCAGTACATGTTTGTGAGTCTCTTGTGAGCAGCTATATGTAGAAAATCATTTTTAAAGCCCCCAACCTTGTAATGTGCAAATAAATCACTAAATACAATTGGTTCCGCGCTTATTACCACAGAGGAGGCTTTGTGAGAGGTAAAGTGATTGTAAAGTCTCATGGGTCTTCACCAAACAAAACTGTGTGTAAAAAAAATAAAAATGGAATGAGAAGTATGGCCAAAGCTGGTTTGTTTGAAGTTTGTTCTGCATTCCTGTGACCGGTTTCCAGTCACAGTGGTCCAGGCTCAGGAAAGATGGCGACCATCTGGTCGGGATCCGCCCCCCCGATGCCCGGACCGCCACCCGTCTCAGCCTTTCAATGAGCTGCTGAGAACCTGGGCTGACGGCTCCGCACCCTCCACAGCACAGCACTCAAGTGGGTGTCGGGGGAGAGGAGAGAGCTGTGACTGAAGTCACCAGCTCTCTGCTCAGGGAGCTGTGAGAACCGAGCGATCGGTGGTGTTTGATCACTCGGTTCTCAGTGTTAGGCCTTTTAACAACCACTTTAAGTTCACTTTTAGGGGGAAAAAAATTTTTTTTGCAAGAACAAAATGTGCATTTAACTACTTCAGCCCCGGAAGATTGTACCCCCTTCCTGACCAGAGCACTGCGTCGCTTTAACTGACAAAAGCGCGGTTGTGCGACGTTGCACCCAAACAAAATTGACGCCCTTTTTTTCCCACAAATAGAGCTTTCTTTTGGTGGTATTTGATCGCCTCTGCGGTTTTTATTTTTTGCACTATAAAAAAAAAGAGTGACAATTTTGAAAAAAACACAATATTTTGTACTTTTTGCTATAATAAATATCCCCATTTAAAAAAAAAAAAAAAAAAAGGTTCTCAGTTTAGATACGTATTCTTCTTCATATTTTTGGTAAAAAAAAAATCGCAATAAGCGTATATTGATTGGTTTACGCAAAATTCACAGTGTCTACAAAATAGGGGATAGATTTAGAGCATTTTTATTTATTTTTTTTTTCTTTTACTAGTAATGGCGACGATCTGCGATTTTTATTATGACCGCGACATTATGGCGGACACATCGGGCAATTTTGACACATTTTTGGGACCATTGGCATTTATACAACGATCATTGCTATAAAAATGCATTGATTACTGTAAAAATGACACTGGCAGTGAAGGGGTTAACACTAGGGGGCGATTAAGGGTTTAACTGTAATTACATCAAAAATACTGCGCTATAAACTAAATAAGTGAAGAAGATTTGAAAATATTCTTGAGTGGTAAAGAAAATATAAAAGTAAAAACTATAAACCAGAAGCAGCTGCTAGGAGTGAGATACACACAAAAATAGATGGAAAAATTGGTAGCGGGTTAACAGTGTTCCCTATTGTGTGTTCTAACTGAAGGGGGGAGGGGACTGACTAGGGGAGATGACAGATCGCTGTATATACTTTGTATAAACAGACAATCTGTCATTTCTCCCCTCAGAGAACCGGGAGCTCTGTGTCTACACACAGAGCTCCCGGTTCTCGCCGTGTTACGAGCGATCGCGGGAGCCCGGCGGTCATTGAGACCGCCGATAACTCGCATTGGCTCCGGGGGTGAGCAGCGGGCGTGCGCGCGCCCCTAGTGGCCGCCTTTTGGAGCCGACGTAACATGTCTGCGATTCGCCTGCCCGTGCCATTCTGTCGCAGTATAACTGCGGCGGCTGGTCGGCAAGTGGTTAATGGTTTTTTTTCACAGGAGCCTGCAGAACATTGCACCTTGGATCACTGGATCACGGGTACAATGTCAGGCTCCTGCAGACACTGCCTACAGATCTTTGCCCATTCCTCTGTAGGGGCTGCCAATCTCTGAGCTGTAGGAAGTATCAGTGGACTATGAGCGCAGTGGTGAGCACACTTTCAGCGGCCATCTCTATGATCCTGGGATGCTGGAAGTGACGTCATGTAAACACATTTTTTTTCCCCTGGAAAGCAGAGGTCAATGTTTTTATGCTTTCCATGGTAGAGGACAGATCTAGGGTCTGGGGTCTATTAGACCCCATGTTGTCTCCATAAAGAGGACCTGTCATGCCCTATTCCTATTACAAGGGATGTTTACATTTCCTGTGATAGGAATAAAAGCGATAAAAAAAAACAATCTAAAAAGGAAGTAAACTTCCCTCTTTAGGTTTTAGCTTTAGATAAGTCTATATTAAGACTTACCTATAGGTAGTGTAAATATCTCCTATACATGTACAGTTTAGGAGATATTTACTGTCCTAGCAGCCAGTTACGTCACTGGCGCATGCACTCTCAAGGAACGGCCGCCCGTGCCGTTTCTTCAGAGCAGTGTGCCGTGACTGGAGGCTCCCACACGCATGCGCAGGAGTAACGCGATCGCGGCTCCAGTCAGGGCCAGAGCCGTGAACCTGGAAGGAAGGCCTAGTATAGATGGATGCTGTCTCCAGCGATGACTTTGCATCGCTGGAAGGCTTAGTTTTGAGGCAAGTTTCACATAATGTGCTACGGCTTACAACCGCATTTATTTTTAAAGTGCCCCCATCCTCTCGTGTTCGCACACAGAAGTGAACGCATACGTAGGTCGTGCCCACATCTATAAACGATGTTCGCACCACACATCTGAGGTATCGCCGCAAACGTTGTAGCAAGAGCCATAATTTTAGCGCTAGACCTCCTCTGTAACTCTAAACTGATAACCTCTAAAAATGTTTAAAGCGTATCTTATGGAGATTTTTTAAGTACAGTACCGTAGTTTTGTGCCATTCCACAAGCGTGTGCAATTTTAAAGCACGACACGTTAGGGATCTATTTACTCAGTGTAACATCTGTTATATTTTACCAAAAAATTGGGTTATATATGGTGGCTTTTTGTAATAAAATTCTTAAGTGTTTTTTTTGTTTTGTTTTTTTTTTTTTCATCGGTGTGCAAATACCGTGTGACATAAATTGCAACACCCACCCTTTTATTCTCTAGGATCTCTGCTAAATATATATATATATATATATATAAAATGTTTGGGGGTTCTGCAGAATTTTCTAGCAAAAAAAATACTGATTTTTACATGTAGAAGAAAAATGTCAGAATTGACCCAGTAGGGAAGTGGTTAAACACTCCATTTCATTAATTTCGATCATCACAGCAATCCAGTGGCCCACCATTGTGGGGGGGGGGGGGTCTGAGCATATCTATCCATTTTTGAGGTATGCAGAGTTTCTCTGCGTTTAGTACGTGATTCCACAGAGATTTCTTTTCTCTAAGCCATGAGCGCGGGGTCAAGTGAAAAATTGTTGCAGGTTCTTATTGTACAATGTACTAAATAATTTTAAAAAATTATGTAAGAAAAACAGCAAGAAAAACAAAAAATGAGGGCATACATAAAATGCATAAAACTTCTCACCAAGTGGAGGGTATCTCTTATAAATTTAATATTTGTAAAAAATGTCTGTAACACTAGATTCTCATTGAACCTTTTCGTTCAGAGAGCTGTTTAGTCTGTTGGCTCTGTATGTTGGTCATACACATAGGCGTGCGCTCAGGGTGTGCCGGGTGTTCCTGGGCACATCCTAATCAGGGCTCGTCAACCCATAGATCACAATCTACTTGTAGATCACGGGCAGCTGACCGGTAGATCGCAATCCTTCTTTGCCAACCCCTGAAACCTGGACAGGAGGGGTGGATCTGATCTGTATTTTCCTCCCACAGAAGCTGAAATTATACTTCTCTTCCTCTCTGATATTTCACCAAAGCCCCCCAATGGGCTCTTCACATATTTTTTTTCTAAAAAAAAAAAAAATATCATAAAAAAAAAATATCTTCAAAAAAAAAAAAATTGAAGATAAGGTCCCGGATCGAGTCCCAGGAGGGGTGGACGTGGGAATACGTCCAGAAGATATGTAGCATGGTTCCATATTCTTGACAAGGTATGTGTAAAATGGGTAGGTACCCTGTACCAGTGGGTTAGCACTTCATACACCGATTCTTGGGAGTCTATTGGCTATTGTGGAACAATGTGCAAGATTTGTTCTCTCCGTGGATCGGTAAACGACAGGTCTGAGTCCCTTTCCCACCTTTTGTATGAAAGGTGGGAACCAAAGATTATTTTATTGTGTTGATACCTCTGGCTTAGTTGTGAAAATAAACACCTCGACAACCTTGCGTTGCCTGTTACCCTGTTGGGGCGTTGGATGCAACTTAGGCCCCTTTCACATGAGGCTGTCCCTTTTGACGGACTCCGCTTACTCAGCAGGGATCAATCCGTTGATCCCCGCTGAGCCGGCGGTTGACAGGTCCATCTCTGCTCACTGTGCAGGGACGGACATGTCACCCCCGCTTTCCTCTATGGGGGATGGGATAAAAACGGACCGCCTGTCCGTTTTTCATCCGACCTGCCAGACAGATGGAAAATAGGGTTTCCATCCGTCTGGATTTAGCGGATCGGCTGTCAGCGGACATGTCACTGCTGACATCCGTCGCTCCATAGAGGTCCGCCTGAAAAACTGACAGGCGGACCTGAACGGTCCGCATGTGTGAAAAAGCCCTAAGGTACATTTAATCAACTGCCTGCTGAACTGTCATTGACCTCCTGTCAGTAAATTTTGAATTTTCTCGGAAGCATCTCAGGTTGAAATCAAATGCAGGCCTGGTAGCAACAACCCCTAAAGCCCCTTTCACACTGGGGCACAAGGTGTGTTGGCGGTAAAGCGCCGCTATTGTTAGCGGTGCTTTACCGTCGTTTCAGCGGTGGTATTCGGCTGCTAGCGGGGGGGGGGGGCCGAGAAAGGGTTAAAAACCACCGCAAAGCGCCTCTGCAAAGGCGCTTTGCCGGCAGTATAGCCTCGCTGCCCCATTGATTTCAATGATCAATTGATTTCCTTCACCGCTCTGAAGATGCTGCTAGCAGGACTTTTTTTTCCCGTCCTGCTAGCGCACCGCTCCAGTGTGAAAACCTGAGGCTTTCACACTGGAGACACAGCAGCGGCTGTTTCGGGTCGGTTTGCAGGTGCTATTTTTTGCGCAATAGCGCCTGCAAACCGCCCCAGTGTGAAAGGGGGTCTAACTGTATTCTCTTACAGTTACCTGTTCTGGATAATGCACCATGTCACAAAGATCAAATCATCTCACCACTGGTTTCTTGATCATGACAATGAGGTCACTGTACTCCAGTGGCCTCCACAGTCACCAGATCTCAATCCAACAGAGCACCTTTGGGATGTGGTGGAAGGGGAGATTTGCATCATGGATGTGCAGCTGACAAAATCTGCAGCAACTACATGATGCTATTATGTCACTATGGACCAAAATCTCTGAGGAATGTTTCCAACACCTTGTTGACTCTGTGCCACGAAGGCAGTTCTGAAGGCGAAAGGGGGTACTTGCAAGGTGTACCTAATAAAGTGGCCAGTGAGTGTATATGAAAGAGGAACCGTCTTTATTTTCTACAGCTGAATTTCAGGAAAACCGCTAAGTACAGCATTGGAAAAAACATATTAATGAGCCAGCCAACACAGCTAGTCTGGTGCCCTGATTTTTTTTTCCCTGCCTTCAGCTTTTGATTGGTCAGTGTAGGAGCAGCAAAAGACTAATAAGGTCATCTCTACTCTCTCTCCTCCCTAAGCATTTTCCTTACAAGCACAAGTGAATGCAGCACTACAGCTTGCTCATCTCCCTGGCCCCAGCCTGTGATTGCACAGTGAGGGAGCAGCAACAGACTGATGAGGTCATCTCTCTGCTCTATCCTCATGCTAGCATATTCTATGTGAATGCAGCACATTGGATTGGCTCCCAGCCCTGCCCTTTCTTCTTTCAGACTGAGTGCAGCTATACAAGGGGTTACAAGTTACAATACTTGTTCTAATTAAAATGCATTTATTTTTAAACACGTATGTTTTCATTATAACTTTAATAACTCCCTGGAGTTCAGCTTTAAGGAATTGTGATTTGATAACGGTGAATGGATTATTGAACCAAATTACAAGTTAAAGACAGCTCATCGAATGAAGGGACACTGTGATCATCTTTCTACCAACACAATGTACAGTATATGAAAAAATGATTTGCCAACCAAATTACTTGGCCAATGATCTTGTTTTTAACAGGAAAGGTGGCTGGATATATTGGACTGATTGGCAAACCAAGGCTATGCAGAGGATGGACAATTACTGCGGGAGGAGCCCAGAAACCACATTGGGCAATATAGAGGAGCTGATGGACATCATTGTTGTATCAATGTATGTTTTATGTGGCATATTGTATGCAGCATTCAGGTAATAATAATATCAATCATAATAAATATATATATATATATATATATATTTTTTTTTTTTTTTTTGTATCCTTTTATTGTATCTGGTCTATTGGGATTTTATTTATTTCATGAGATTTTCACTATGACCAGTTCTCATCCTATATCTGGAACTCTGTAAACTTTTGCAGGTAGGAATCCTTGTGTGGTTGATAATGGCGGCTGTTCCCACCTGTGCTTTGCCCAAAGTGGTGATTTTGTGTGTGCCCGTCAGGATGACCTGGAAACAGAAGTCTGCTCTGTTGGCGACCTATTCAGTCTCCTGAGGTGCTGCACTGATATTTTGGAGCCAGTCCAAACCCCCCTGATGTACATGTCTAGGACCTTTATGGAATTTCTGCTGGGTATCCACTGAGGAACGTGTGCTTCAATGCTTGCACTATTACATGTTATTTTTTTATCTTGAAGCCTATGGGGGACACAGCCATTCATCCTAATTTGACAGGCGTGCAGTTGTCAGTGAGCGGCCTTAAATGCAGACAGTATACATTTGGGGGGGGGGGGGGGCGCTCACCCACGCCCACGTCAAACTAGGACAAGCAGCTCTTGTCTGTGCAGCCACTACATCCCCATAGACTTACATGAGGCCACGTAAACAAATGGCCCATTGAGCCTAGGTGCACACTATGAATCGCACACAGGAATGCGCACCGCATTCCTGTGCAATTCACGCGTGATTCACTGTGGTGCGATTTGAGCCCATTCATTTTGAACAGGCTTTAAATCGCATTAAAATAGTGCATGCACTGCAACCGGATTGCATGGTCGTTTTGTACTAATGCGATCCAGTGCATGCAAACGCACTGCATTTGGAGTAACGTTAACATTGTACTGACACCTGCTGCAGATAGCAAGAGCAATGAGATTTGAACACGGTGCGGAAACGTGCACAAATCGCTGGTTTCCCGCACCACGTTCTACTGTGAAGTGGTGGCTTCTGGTGTACAGGTCTCAGCGTCGAATAAGTCCAAACAAAAAAAAAAAAAGAAAACTCAACAAAAGGAATTATTAGTTGCAGGTAGATTTATTGTACAAAACAATTCCTTAATTAGTTCACATTTGCTGCATGCTTCCGGCTCACTCACAACAACAAGAAACCAATTAGACTATCGTATATGCAACATATTTGTTGCTATAATCTAGTACAGGGATCTCCAAACTTTCTAAGGCAAGGGCCAGTTTACTGTTCATCAAAGTTTTGGGGGGCGCCCTATGCCCAGTGGGAGTAAACAATGCCCGATCTTTGATATTAGGGGAAGAAATAGTGACCCATTTTCACTGTCAGCGTTATGAATTATGCCCCATTGTTGGTGTCAGTGGAAGGAATAATGCCACATCATTGTTCTCAGTGGAGGGAAAAGTGCCACATCTTTGGTGTCAATAATGCCTCAAGGGCCAGATAAGAGCAAGCAAAGGGCCACATCCAGCCCCAGGGCCGCAGTTTGGTGACTATTGATCTAGTAGACAGTTAGTCATATGCTTAATGAACTACTCCCACAACATTCCCAGTGTAATGTAGGACACAATTGTGAAGGACATTGTTGTGGAAATTGCGTGTGTTAATATAAAAAAGAATTTGCTGTTAGTGGTCCTGTGTACCGGAAATTCTCGCCATGAGTGGTGGCTTCCCGGTTGGGGAGATCTGCGTCCACAGATGTGGCGAAGGCATAGCAGCAGATCTGTGGGTAGTTGTAGCTGTAGGAAAAAGGTTAGTTATTTGGTAAACTTTTGAGTTGTGCAAGTTGCTATGTGGAGCGTAAACCGGAATTGAACAAGATCAAAAAGATCAACAACAACAAATAAAAACAAAGAACATAAAGGGGAAAAAAAACAACTGAACAGCTAGATAGTTGTGTGAGCTGCTAATTATTCTGGGGGTAAAAATTCTAGGAGAAGATCTAGAGCTCTATATTGAACCGGAGGGTAGGGCGAAGTTTAATATATTCATTTGAATTTTGGACCATGCTTCTTGTTGTGGAAACAGTTGTTCGGCGGTTGCCTATTTGACACAGCTAGAGCAGGATTACCTTGAGGTTGGTCAGGTATTATACCCCATGTGTGAAGCAGGTTCATGCCTTTTCCAGGTTTGAGATTGTGTGCATTGTTCCATTGTGATTGATGAGTAGAGTAGCTGGATAGCGCCATCTATAGGTCAATTTGTGATTATTAAGCGCTTTAGTGAAAGTTTTTAACTGCCTTCTCATCTGGTGAGTGTATTATGACAGATCTGCAAACATTTGTAACCCTTCATAGGGAGTTGGGAGGTTAGGGAGTATTTTTGACTTGGTCAACAGTTGTTCTTTCATCGTAAAAAAAGTGAATTTTCATAAGGACATCCCTGGGGATGTTATCAGCCAGGTGTTGATGTTTCGGGGAGCCTATGAATGCGATCGATGGTCATTTCTGCTGGTGACAGGCCTGGCAATAAGGTGGAGATGAGGTCGCGCGCATAATCATGTAGGCCCTGAGAGGGAATTGATTCAGGTACGCCCCGCAGCTTTACATTACTGCGTCGCGAGCGGTCCTCTAAATCTGCCAATTTAGCTATTATCCAGAAGGTGTCCTTAGTATATTCGTATGCTTCTACCAGGTCATTGACTGTGTGTGTGCATTCCTCCATTTTACCCTCCATTCATTAGACTCTGTCTCCCATTTGCTGTATATGATCAGATAATTTGTGGATGGGAGATGGGGGAGGAGAGGTTGGACATGAGGGTTGATTGGAGAGATAGGAGCATGTCTTTAATAGTTGAGTCAAGTACAGGTTGTCATGTAGTAGTAAATGAGGCAGCGGAGGATTGTAAGGAGGTATCTGCATTTAGTGGGGGGAATGTCTACTCACCCCTGTGGCTGGGTAATGAGGAGAATCCATTCTCATTCTGGCTTTGGCTGGGTTTCTTGTTGTGGGGCTGTTAGGAGTCGAATTGCCTGGGGATGTAGTTGTTTGTACCTCTTCTCTGTCACAGTGATCGGAATCTGGCAGATGCTGAGGATGTACGAGTGTATTGCTTGCCGGCGCCATCTTGTGCCTTTCCTCCCGGTGGTGCCAGCCGAAGGAAGAATGCTGTAAGCTTCTTAGGGCGGTATTAAGTGGGTCCGATGTATGTTGGTTTGTCGCTGGGATGTTGTAAATCTCCAGTCCGCGGCTCAGAGCTCAGGCTTAAGCGGTCATCCTGGATTCCATCTGCCTTTAGCTCAGGCATGCATGCAGGTGTGTGTGCTTAGTTGAGAAAAACCCTCCTCCCCTCCTGAAGACTCCTGGGATGTATGAAATCATTTGCCTGGGCAATAAACCAGGAAGTAATAGAAGAAATGTGAAAAAAAGTTTAAAACAAGTAAATAGGGTATACTTTTCTATCTATTTACTAAGACTAGCAGCATGAGGATTAAAAATAATCAAAGTTGATTGATTATGTTGAATAACTGAGACAAGTACACACTATAGAAGGATATGCTTTATTCATATTTCATGTCTGAGGTATACAATTCCTTTATGTGTTCTATAAATCTCACCTTGCTAGCATTGTAGATGGAGGAATCTATCACTGCTGGCAATCGCATATAAACAAAGCAGACTTAAAGTGGTTGTAAAGTCAGAACGTTTTTAATCTTAATGCATTCTATGCATTAAGATAAAAAGCCTTCTGTGTGCAGCAGCCCCCCCCCCCCCCCCCCAGCCCCTCTAATACTTACCTGAGCCCCATCTCTGTCCAGCGATTTTGCAGGAAAGTCTCGGCTGTCTGGGACGCTCCCTCCTGATTGGCTTCGACATCAGTGCAGCGCCATTGGCTCCTGCTGCTGTCAATCACAGTCAATGAGCCAACGAGCAGAAAGCGGGCGGGGCCGAACCACGGCTTAGTGTCTAAATGGACACACAGAGCAGCGGCTTGGGTGCCCTCATAGCAAGCTGCTTGCTGTGGAGGCACTCAGCAGAAGGGAGGGGCCAGGAGAGCTGACGAGGGACCTGGAAAGAGGTGGATCTGGGCTGCTCTGTGCAAAACCATTATGCCCTGTACACACGATCGGACATTCCGACAACAAGATCCATGGATTTTTTTCCGACGGATGTTGGCTCAAACTTGTCTTGCATACAAAAAACACGTACGTCGGGACTATAAACAGGGCAGTAGCCAATAGCTTTCGTCTCTTAATTTATTCTGAGCATGCGTGGCACTTTGTGCGTCGGATTTGTGTACACACGATCGGAATTTAACCGATCGGATTTTGTTGTCGGAAAATTTTATATCCTGCTCTCAAACTTTGTGTGTCGGAAATTCAGACGGAAAAAGTCAGATGGAGCCTACACATGATCAGAATTTCCGACAACACAATCCGATCGCACTTTTTCCGGCGGAAAATCCGACCGTGTGTACAGGGCATTACACAGAGCAGGTAAGTATGACATGTTTGCTATTTTTAACCTTTTCCCGCCCACGCTATACCCGAAAGATGGCTACAGCGTGGGCTTAAATTGCCGGGAGGACATAGATGTACATCCCCCCGTGCATGAGCTGCCTTCATGCCCCCTGCGGAGCTTGTTTGGCTCGCTCTGTGATCAGTGAGTCAATAAGACTCGGCTGATCACAGATCGGAGTAAGGGGCTGATCCCGGCCCCTTACCATGTGATCAGCTGTCAGCCAATGACAGCTGATCACGTGATGTAAACAGAGCCGGTAACTGGCTTTTTTGGGGGAAAAAAAAGCAGATTACCGTCTGTAAATGGGACATTAGTCCAGACGCTGTTGCTAAGCAGTGCCCACCAATGCCACCTCACCAGTGCAGCCTCATCAGCACATATCAATGAAGGAGAGAAATTACCTGTTTTGCAAAATTTTATAACTATAAAAAATGTTTGTGTTTTTTTTTCAAAATGTTTGTGCTTTTTTTGTTTGTTTAGCAAAAAATAAAAACTCCAGTGGTGATTGCGTACCCCCAAAAGATAGCTCTATTTGTGTGAAAAAAATGATAAAAATATCATATGGGTACAGTGTAGCATGATCGCCGTCAAAGTGTGCCAGCGCTGAAAGCAAGTGGTTAAATACTTATAAAGTATGGAAAAAAGATAACATTCAAATATGACCACAAGATGGCAGCATTGGAACACAGATTAGTTGGGCATTAGTAGCATGCATTCGATGCAACGCAACCTACTGATGGTGATTCAATAGCAACTTAGAAGAGGTCACACTAGCTTTGCTCTCTGAAGAGTGATCCACGTTTGGATAGTTCCTCAGAGAGGACTTGAAAGGCTACGAGGAGATGTTGCATTGCCTTCTTATCACCTGCTTTAACCCCTTGGACCCCACACTAGTGTGACGTGCATTGCATGCAGTTGTGGGGTGCTTGCAGAGCGGCTGTGGAATAAAGCAGCAGTGTCATATTTTTGCGCGCTGCTCTGCCCCGCAGCTGACAACTGTGAGCAGGGCATGCAAAAAACCATAGTTCTCTGTTTGGCCTTACAGAGAGCTGCACAATTGTGAACCTGTCCTTAAAGTGGTTGTAAACCTCAGACATGAAATATGAACAAAGTATTTTGTGTACTTGTCTCAATTAAGAGTACCAAGTGTCATTTCTGTTTACTGCTTCGTTGAATCACTTCTGACAAGTTTTCCTGACACCAAGAGAAAAATGGTGACAGGGGAGGGAGCTCCAGCAGATTGACAGGATCAGCTCTGTTCCTGTGTGCTGTGTGAAGGGGGGTGGGGGGGGGGGGTGTCCCTTCCTTCCAATCAACTCTCACAGCTCTCCTCACAGAGCTCTGCAGTGTGTAATTTCAGCTCTCCGCCCTTTTTTCTGACAGCTCTGGCACGCTTTAGAAATTCTGGACTTTGAACAGATGTAGAGAAGACTACAGAAACACAGGTACAACTTATGTAGGAGGATACATTTTATCTCTGTGTATCACTTGAGGCCAGTCACTTCGCTGGGTATATGTAAGGGTTTACAAACACTTTAAAGAAAGCAATACATTTTTTTGTTTACATATGTATCTGTATGATCAGTTTTATGATAATAATATAATTAATGAGGGCCATGCTTTAAAATCATTGTACTCATAAGTACATTGGGCAGCCATATTTGCTATTGCATGTGTAAGCTCTGCTTCTTGCCTAGAAGGGTTCCACATGACAGTACATAACTGCTTGGCTCTCTCAGTCCGAGTCTGTGGGTCAGCCTATAACCTGATTGACCACAAGAGATTGTGTACAAAGCTATCCGTACAGGAACTAGACAGATGTCTGATTCAATTGGATTGTGTCACAGTTTTAAACCGGCCATACATGGATCAAAAATTCAGCAGGGATTGGCCAAATTACCTTTTCTTACATAACTACACCATTTTCAAAATACAGTGGTAGGTTTATCATAATATAATTCCTATATGTAGCACCCTCTAGCTAGGAGCTAGTGAACATAGTTATTAGAGTAGGTAAATTGGCCTGGGTTGAATCTGGGTCAGGGCTGAGTGACTCAAGGAGGCTGGATGACTCGGCAAGCAGCATCTCTAATAACTCCCCCTACTCTCTGGAACCTTGGAGAAGCTTCCAGAAGCACAGGGTGGTGTCTAGGAGGAGCTGCTTGGAGTATTGATGGGGTGCCCAAGCCAATCCCCAGCGAAGTGGGCTGCCGGGGGGCAGGTACCTCCTAAATACTCTGGGGTCATACCAGCAGGGGAAGTTGGGTGGAAGATGGAGATGGAGTGCTGAGGAGGCTGTAGGTGGCCCTTAAAGGGTGCCCCCCAGTCTGGGGAGGAGGGCGCCCTTGGGCCTGGGGTTCGGGTGCTGGAGGGACCCTCTACAACACATGGGGGAATCCTTTCAGGGATGCATGATATCGTGTTTAGTCGATGACCGTGGTTTGATGTCTCTTTTTTTATATAAAAAAGTTTTTTATATATACTGTTTCATATGGTCCATATATTTTGTATATATGCGATTTTTTTATGCGACTTTTTTACATGCAAATTTGCAGCATGTGTTTATGCGTGTTTAAGAGTAAATACTGCAATTTTAAATTTAAGATGAACTTCTTTACTGCACTTAATGAGATTTGTCTTCCGGGTTTTGCAGGAAAAGTTCTTTTTATATTTTTTCTTTTATCATTGGTTTGCCGATGGCGGTGTTGTAGGTTTCGTTTTCCCGTTTGTAAGGGGAGCGCATTAGCAACCATGGGTTATGATGCAGTGATGGGAGGTGCCAGACTCCCTGATTATTGCCCCTGATCCTCTGATTGGTGCTACCGTCACCATGGCACTAAACATAAACAGTGCGGGCCGTCAGTGCGCATCCCGCCCCACGCCGATGAAGTCCCGCCCACAGGACGTAACGCGTACGGGGGAAGGAGCGCATGACGTCACCCGCGGTCATTCGCAGACACGATCACACGCCTGTCAGCCGGCACTCGGATCGGAGTGCCGGTCTCTGTGAGTGTCTTATTTATTTGTCTTCCTTTTTTATCTAATAAAGTAGCCACGGAGTGCACTATGTTCTGCCCTTTTATTTTATATGTAACATCCGCTGTTGTACCGTGTGTTGGGAAGTGAAGGAGGAATCAACAACCACACAGATTGATCCATCTATGGTTATAAGCGGTGTGACCTGTTTCAGGTCGAATATCTGAGGTGAGGGGCCATCCATGCCTGGTGGAGGGATTTGTCACCATCCAGATATTGATCTCAGCGTGCATACTGTCACTGGTGGTCTATGTCCTCTGATTCTGTCACTACATTTTTACACATTAATTTACTTAAGGACTTTTATTTGCGCAGCACTTTTTATATGTTTTAGGGATGCATGGGAGCAAGGAGAGAACAGTGGGAGAGACTCAGCACATCCGGGAGACCTCCTGAGAGTCAACCGGGTGGGCTGGTGAGTGAGCAGTCTGGGAGGACTGTGGAGAGAGGGGAGTGTTGGTCTGGGAGGACTGTGAAGAAGTTAGCCAGGAGGGCTAGTGAAAGGGGCAGCTGCAGCCAGGGGGGGTTTGCAGTGTCTGAAGAGGTAGTGCTGGGATCAGTAGACACAGGGCTGTAAGCTGGACACTGGACTTTGCTATACAACCCAAGGGGCCCGGGGTCCCTGCCTGTAAAAGGCTATTGCTGAAAGTCTGACTGTTGGCTCTGTGTCAGATTAACCATCAGTGTGCCAGCTGGAGTTTTGCAAGCAAGTTAGTGCTGGAGGAAGAGAAGGAGTGTACGTAGAATTTGTCCCTGAAGTTGATTGACGTCAAGTAGGCATCCCATATTCTTCCCAATCCCTATCCAAGTTTTATCCCCTCAATAAAATAACAAAGCCAAGTACTGACTCAGCGAGCCTGTGGGAATTCAGTGTGCCTGGCTGTACAGGGTGGGGGATCCCATTTCACTTGCGGCTCCTATGTGGGGTGCGTTACAAAACCTAAGAAAGAAAATAACATATTTCAGCTTAAATTCATTATTAAGGAAAAATTGCACAGACCAGCCTGGAACCTCCTCTTCTCGGGTCCCCTGTCGGTGCTCCAGGCCCCTCCTCTCTGTCCAGTGCCCCCATGGGAAGCGGCTTCCTTTGGGGGCACTTGTGCGTGGTCGCTCCTGAGCCCCACTGCTGTGTCCAATGACACCGACAGTGGGACTTAGTCCCACCCTGTTTCCTCATCACTGGTTTTGATGACAGCACTGGGAGCCAATGGCAAAGCCATTGAGACCGGAAGCAGGGCCGCCATCAGGAGGGGGGCAACCCATACACATGTAGGGGGCCCTGGTGTCCTGAGGGGCCCGGCCACCTAAGCCCCAATCAAAAAGACTAAGTTGCTGCTGCTTTAGTAACTAGAGATTGCTAAAGAAAGGTGGCCGCAGAGTGAGCGATGCACTCAAAGGGATGTCTCTTTGCTGAATATGTGGGGATGTCTCTTTGTTGGATTGGGATGTCTCTCTGCTAAATATATGGGGCCATCTCTCTTTGTTCGATTGGGTTCATTTTCATATATTAAGTTGTGTGTTAAAATAAAAGTGGGTGCACCGAAGGACTCAGTAGGATGGCCAGTGGGCAGAATTGTTGGAACGGCCAGGGGGTGGGCCCTGGGGAATGTTGGTGGTCAGGCGGGGGGGTGGGGGGGGCAGGCTTAAAGCTGTGTAAGGGGCCACAAATTTTCTAATGGCTGCCCTGCCCCAAAGTGAGGGGAGAGAAGAGCTACAGATGTGCACGGCTCTGGATCGAATGAAGGCTCAGGTAAGTAAAAGGGTGAGGGGACGGTGCCTAAACATTTGTTATCTTAATGCAAGGAATGAATTGAGGTAAAAAATGCTTTGGCTTTAGAAACACTTTAATAGTACTTAGATGTGGTGGCTGCATTAGTTTTCTTTTTCAGCTTTTTTACCCCTTTATTTTATTTACTGGTGATCCTGCCAGTAAAACACTCCCTGTGCTAGGATGACAGCGCATACTCACTGTACTGATTCTTTGGAGGAGTAGCGTTGTCACCCTGGGTCAGGAAGTTAGCTAGGGCTACAAAACACCTCCCTCTTTCTTCATTTTCATAAGAGCCTATAATGGCAAAGACCTTTGGACTTGTTTGCCTTAGGCTGGCCTTACATGGATTAAAATTTGTCTGGTTCGCCAGGGGCCGGTTGAATTTTGATCCATGTAATGGCTAGCGGGTTGTACAAAAGTTGTTAAAAAAGATGCTGAAAAAAAAATAGTCAGACAAACTATGTAACAGTGATAATTGTGTAAATCGCTGCGCTAAAATGTGATAATGTACAAGGTGACTAATTAAAAAACAAAGATAACATAAAATATCGAACAACAACACATGTGCATATATACAGGTGCATCTCATAAAATTAAAATATCATTAAAAAGTTAATTTATTTCAGTAATTCAATTCAAAAAGTGAAACTCATATATTTTAAATAAATGTGTTACACACAGAGTGATACATTTCAAGCATTTCTTTCTTTTATTTTTGATGATTATGGCTTACAGCTAGTGAAAACACAAAATTCAATATCTCAGAAAATTAGAATATTACATAAGACCAATTAAAAAAAGGATTTTTACTACTGATGTGGGACGAGAAGGCCTGGCTCACAGTCTTCGCTGTAATTAATCCCAAAGGTGTTCTATCGAGTTGAGGTCAGGACTCTGTACAGGCCAGTCAAGCTCCTCCACCCCAAACTCATTTATCCATGTCTTTATGGACCTTGCTTTGTGCGCTGGTGTGCAGGCATTTTGGAACAGGAAGGGGCCATCCCCAAACTGTTCCCATAAAGTTGGGAGCATGAAATTGTCCAAAATGTCTTGGTGTGCTGACGCCTTAAGAGTTCCCTTCACTGGAACTAAGGGGCCAAACCCAACCCCTGAAAAACAACCCCACACCATAATCCCCCCTCCACCAAATGATTTGGACCAGTGCACAAAGCAAGGTCCATAAAGACATGGATGAGCGAGTTTGTGGTGGAAGGACTTGACTGGCCTGCACAGAGTTCTGACCTCAACACGATAGAACACCTTTGGGATGAATTAGAGCGGAGTCTGCGAGCCAGGCCTTCTCATCCAACATCAGTGCCTGACCTCACAAATGCTCTTCTAGAAGAATGGTCAGACATTCCCATAGACACACTCCTAATTCTTGTGGCCAGCCTTCCCAGAAGAGTTGAAGCTGTTATAGGTGCAAAGGGTGGGCCAACTCAACATTGAACCCTATGGACTAAGACTGGGATGCCATTAAACAGTGGTGGTCAAATTTTTTGGGGGGGGCGCAAAAAAAAACAAAAAATACTGATCCCCCCCCCCTCCCCCATCAAATGCAGCCATTTGTGCCCATTAAATGCAGCCACTGTGTCCACCGACCCCCCCCCCCCCCCCCCACTCGCAGCGTTTGCAGATCTGGCAGCAGCCACCGTCCCCCAAAACCCCCCACCCACACGTGCGGATCGCAGCTCGGGCAGCGCCCCACCCCCCGAACCCAGCCCCGCGAATGCGGCTCCGACAGAGCGGAGGGTACTTACCGTAGCACTGCAGCAGTTCCTCTCAGAGCGGCGGCGACCTCCGCTCCAGCGCGTGTCTCCTCCGCTCCTCTTCCTAAGCGCCAGGCATCCATTAGGGTTGCCTGGCACTTTGGCCAATCAGGAAGCAGGTCTGATGCCCTTCCTCCTGATTGGTGGGGAGGAAGGTTGGTGTGGAAATAGTGAAAATCAATTCGCTATCGTCGCACAATTGGGTGGGATCAGGGCGCCCTGAGCTCACCCAATTTTAAAGCCTATTAGAGCCTCTGTCTCTAGTCAGGTGCTTCAAAAAGTACCACCCCCGCCATAGGAATGCATGCGTCTGGCGTCCTGAAAGGGGCTGGGCGCATGGATGGGGGTGCGGCGCCCGTGTGCCCACAGTGTACGGGCCGCCACTGAAAGTTCATGTGTGTGTAAAGACAGGTGTACCAATACTTTTGGTAATATAGTGTACCTCTGGTGCTGAGATGGAAAAAATAAGAAGAATCTGTTTTCTTCGGGTTCTGCTGAATGTGAGTGCCTGACAAATCTTTGGCCCTTTCACACTGATGTGCTTCTGCCACTCTAATGCCCTGTACACACGATCGGACATTGATCGGACATTCCGACAACAAAATCCTAGGATTTTTTCCGACGGATGTTGGCTCAAACTTGTCTTGCATACACACGGTCACACAAAGTTGTTGGAAAATCCGATCGTTCTGAACGCGGTGATGTAAAACACGTACGTCGGGACTATAAACGGGGCAGTGGCCAATAGCTTTCATCTCTTTATTTATTCTGAGCATGCGTGGCACTTTGTCCGTCGGATTTGTGTACACACGATCGGAATTTCCGACAACGGATTTTGTTGTCGGAAAATTTTATATCCTGCTTCTCAAACTTTGTGTGTCGGAAAATCCGATGGAAAATGTCCGATGGAGCCCACACACGGTCGGAATTTCCGACAACACGCTCCGATCGGACATTTTCCATCGGAAAATTCGACCGTGTGTACGGGGCATAAGGCTAAGTGCACACTGCTGCAGTGCGAATTTAGTGCGATTTTGATCCAATTGCGTTGCGAATTTGCATTGCGAATTCTTTATATGTTCTTGCGATTCCACTGCAAATTTTGCAATCTATGGAGCTGAATTTGCATCGCACACGGATCAAACTCGGACAGGAGCCCTTTTTTACGCAGGTTAGATTCGCAAACGCATTGATGTGAACGGCACTCATGGAAAACAATGTTATTAAAATGACTTGCGAATTTGAGCGATCGCAACGGCTCAAATTCGAAATAAAATTCGCAGCAGTGTGAACCTAGCCTTAAACACACCTTTCTAGCCCAACAAAAGCACATGAAAAGGATTCCCCTTTAAATCCTTTGTAACTGTCCACATTGCTGTGCAGCCTTTTGAAAAGCGCACCAAAATGTACCTTCCATTGTAAGTCAATAGGAACGCATAAGAAGCATAACAAAAGCACGCTATATCTGCATTTTTTGTGTGTGTGGTTTTTTTTAGTCCATTGTCCATGTTTTACATGTGATTGCTGGAAGTCAGTAAGCCCACCGAAAAAAAACAGTCAGGCTGGATTAGCACTATTGCAAATTGGATGCAGATTGTGATTGGCTCTCTTTGGAGCCGGTTCACACATCTCCGCAGCGGCTTCGGCACGAATTGCACAGGAGCCCTGTGCATCTTTTGGTCTGTTTCAGGTCTGAATTCTGGCTGAAATTGGCCCTGAAACATTGAATGGAGATGCAACAGACTACTGCTGTTTATTTGTTTTTTTAAAAAGCATGTGGGCAGGTGCAGTCTACTTTGTCCAGTGCGGGTGGCGCTCATTTGCGGCTGCCTTGTAACTGGAGAGGTAAGACAAAAGGAACACCGTTCCTCTATAGTTTCCTGAGTCACTCGGGAAGCAATCCAGTTGGATGCTGACAAACCATGTAACTCTGGTAGCCATCTTGGGCCAAGCAGAGACTATTTAGGCCCTGGCTCCCAGGCTTAAGTGCTTTTGCAAGTTGGTAGACTGGGGGTAGGTACTCTGTCTGTTAGGTACAGCACTAGCGGTAGGGAGAGGTTCCTAATGAGGAGGTAAAGCAACTCCTCGGGGCTTCATCCCGCTTGGGCACAAGATGGCCTGCTCACGTTCTGCTCTCTTAACAAACACTGCCAGTCTGGCTGATACCTGCTCTCTTCACATTACTGGAGACCGTGAGTGCACCTCGTTGGGCAGCCTTCCCACTGGGTTCGTGGCAAACTGTTGCTGTACTATCTTAATACAAGTTTTCCATTGCACCCGACTGTGTGAATTATTGACGCCGCACCACGCTGCGCCCCCACCTACAAGCATACTACATTTTAAGCGCACCAGTGTGAAATGCCCCAGCTGATTGGATTAGAGTCTCCCTCTAGACCAGGGGTAGGCAACCTGGGGCCCTCCAGCTGTTGTGGAACTACATTTCCCATGAGGCATTGCAAGGCTGGCAGTTACAATTACTCCCAGGGGCATGATGGGACTTGTACTTCTGCAACAGCTGGAGGGCCCCAAGTTGCCTACCCCTGGTGTAGACTGTGCCAATATTACCAAGTTTTGCCACCCCTTGACTGGATCCAATACATTACAGATTTCTCCAAACACAATTTCACCAAATAAAATGTAAAGAGATAGATTACATCTGGCTGATCATTTATTCCATCAAGATTTTTCAATAAATGTCACATAATGCTGACATTTGACTGTCACCTGATCTACAGTAAAAATTGCCAAATGGTGAGACAGTCAACTTCTGTGTTCAGTAAACTGCTAAAATGTTAGCTTCCATATTTTTTCATGTCATTGACCAGGAGTAAGCATGCATTAAGGGAAGTCAGAACTCCTGGGTCAGTGTCAGCAACAAATGTTTTATTTTCCCAGTACAAGTCAATGCACCTCAAATTTTCCACAAACTTTCTGATTTAAGCCATGTCTCTGCACTTCCTGTTTGCCAGATTACTGTGCTCTCTCCAGCCAATATCTCACTTTTTCCTGCTGCTGTCCATATCTTTGCTACCACTTGTTACCAAACTTTGGCTTGTTCCTCAACTACATTTCTGCCTGATCCCAACCTGACCTTTGGTTGATTTACGGACTACGCTTCTGTTTGTTCCTTGTTTACTATATTCACTACTAAACCCCAGCTGACTTACCTCTTGGTGGGGTAATCCTAAGGATCGCGACCTGGTACTATCTGGCAGCTAAACCCGTCTCCACCATCAGGAGCTCTGGTGAACTCCGCTTAGTAATTCGACTCTGCTCCTCAGGTGAGCCCACATCATTTATCAGGGTGACCTACTTGTATAGCAATCCTGCCGGTGGGTAGGAGTCCCTCTACTGCTATAAGTACTGGTGCCTGAGCCTGACCATGACACCTATGCTGACAAACCTGTGTAAAAAGATGTACGTGATCCCCTGTCAGCCAGCAGCAGCAGCAAGGGGGAGGAGAGAGCGTTCAGCAACGGCTGGTAATGTCTGGGAGTGGTGACATACCCCATAGGTTCCCATGTCCCATCCATTGTTGGCGCTCCCTCCTCTTCCCTGCAGCCACTGGCTAATACAAGGAAGCCGGATAAAGTGACCAGACAGGAGTGGGCTGAAAATAGGTAAGTATATACATCTTTTTTTACAGTTTTTTTTTTAGTTAGCCAGCAGAGGTGTTAGGTGTGGCAAGAGGACATTTTTAAGGCTAGTTAGGTTTAGGCTGAAATTATACTGTGATTACAGTTGTTACCTAGCACAGTTGAGGGTCCCATCCAGTGTTGAAGGCTTCTGCCATGACAACGTACAAAAACAGCAGAACAATGGCCAACTTTCCAAATAAGTTAAAAAAAAGTGACAACAAATTAACTGTTTATTTGTCTTTCCAATAAATTTATTTGGTTATGTTTTCAACCCTTAGCATTATTGGGCACACTCTGCAAATCGCTCCTTCACAAGCAGAATGATGTCAGTTATATTTACATTTTATTTATTAACCTTTTTTAGTAAAAATTTAAACTACAAACAAAACTGCCAGTATTGCATAGATTATCCGGCAATGGCCAAGATATATACACATACAGTACATGTATCTATTTGTTGCAGTGTAGCAATATGACAATTATCCAGATATTTAGAAACCCAAAATTGGAATTTTATTTTGGGTGGGCACTGCTGCAGATAACCACCCTCTGATTCAAATCTCTTGGAGTTTCCTTTGGTGAGATCTCAAAAAGTTTCTTTCCACTTCATTCTCCATGAGATGGAACAATAGGATTTAGGTCTTGGTATAATGGCCAGGCATGGTAGGCTATCTTGGGAACTCAGGTGTAAAGATCTTTTTAACGGAGTCCTCATGTAGCCAGTGCGTAGTTCATCAGGCCACCCAAAACATAAAGCCAACTTGTAACAGTGCAAATATGGAAGCTGCTATTCCTGGATAATTTTTGAAGGAGCTTACAAACTCATTAACCTGGATCAAATTCCAGTCATTGACTGGGCCCAAACTCCAGTCATTGACCGGGCCCAAACTCCAGTCATTGACCGGGCTCAAACTCCAGTCATTGACCGGGCTCAAACTCCAGTCATTGACCGGGCTCAAACTCCAGTCATTGACCGGGCTCAAACTCCAGTCATTGACCGGGCACAAACTCCAGTCATTGACCGGGCTCAAACTCCAGTCATTGACCGGGCACAAACTCCAGTCATTGACCGGGCTCAAACGCCAGCCATTGACCTGGACCAAGTCTGCAGGCTAGGAATCCCTCATCCACCATCTTCATACTTGTTCTAAGTCAGTGATTTACTATGCAGTGAAATAAGGATTAGAATGACAATTCTGCACTTGTAGTAGTGTTCGCGGCAATATTTTTAGCTTGACAGGTTCCATTTAACTATTACTTTTGGGTAGATTTTTTGAAGGGGTAATTAAGACCCTGGAATGCTTAGTCTGTAAGTCAGCAAGCAAACATTCACATGACCCTATCTTTACAAGCCAGCCCTGGTTTCAGGTCAAGAAGTAGTAGGTCTTTTCAAAATGGGAGGAGCAATTTTGCCCAAATATGGAACAAATTAGGACATGGCTTTGGAGACTTCAGCAAGGATCCAAGGTCCCACGTGTAGATCTTCAGTTGCCTGCAGTAGATCAATATTGAAAAGGGCCCAGTACTCATGTCAGCGATAATTGTGTAAATCCAAAAGTACCATTATTGGTTGGTAGGAGTAGATGATAATTAGGAGCCTTAGAACCCATAGATGTGTCTGCTAGCTGATTCCAATGTAGATGCCCAGTCTGTCACCAGTTCTTCTGTTGAAGAGATAATGCACTGTCAGTTGTTATTGCTACAGTGTAAGTCCATCGCTTGATACTTTAGAGTCATTTAGGTCAATTCCAGGAAACTCCTGGGGCATTGTCCCATAGCTACATCATTCCATTAAGTTTGGTCCATTCATAAATGTCCTGCTCACAGACAATGTCTGAGTTTATGAGAAGGTACCGGTCACCCACACAGAAGTGCTTCTGACATGCTGCACACTTGAAGCACTCCAGATGATAGACTTTGTCCTTCACCCGCATGGTCATCTCGTACGCCCTAATCCGTTTGTCGCAGGATGCACAAAGCCCATCCTGACCAAAAAGTCTGCAACAGAAACCATAAAACATATTTTAGGATGCGGAAAGTGATAGATCAAAGGGAAAGAAAAATAAACTTGACACTGTAGCACTAAGAACTCCCATTAAAACTAAACACAATTCTTCAAATCGAAATAGCCACAGTTAAATCTGGACTGGATAATGTAGATGACGCTGCCCTTTTTAGGCTCGGTTCACACTGGGGCGGCTTCAAAGACGCCTGACTCTGAAGCCGCCCCACACAGCGTGGCTTGCAAATGACTTCTTTAATAGAAGTCAATGCAAGCCACTCTGAAATCGCCCCCAAGTAGTGCAGGAACCTTTTTCAAAAGCTCGCTCCGATTAGAATGGTTCCATTGCACTGAATGGAGCACGACTTGTCAGGCTGAAAAGTAGCCCCAGTGTGAACCAAGACTGGGGAATCTTCAAACTGTATAAAAAAGACAAAACAAAAAGGGCACAAACGCCTAGTGCATTATTCAAAGCACTTTATTGTAAGATTTTAAATGATAGTATATATACACACACAAAGGCAATAGGAATGACCGTGTTATAAAAAGTCCAGAAACCCAAAGGTAGGACCTGCAATGGAACTCTTCTGGTTCGACTGGATGTCCTGCAGTCAGCTGACGCTGAGCCTTGCTCTGAAGAAGGGGCCAAGTCTGCTGAAACGCGTCAGCTGGTAGCAAGACATCCAGTCGAACCAGAGGTGTTCCTTTGCAGAGCCTACCTTTTGGGTTTCTGGACATTTTATAACGCTGTCATTCCTATTCCCTTTGTGAGTGTATACTATTATTTTACATCTTGCATTAAAGTGCTGTGGAAAATGTACTAGGCGTTTGTGCCCTTTTTGTTTTGTTTTGTTTGATGCAGAAAGTGAACCTGACATGGGAGACATACAAGGGCTGCTAGCTATGTTGCCCTGCTGTTTTCTAAACTTCTGAGTTAGTAATCTAAGACAAACATGCAGATTTAAAAAAATTGAGGATCCTTATTTGCTTATTTGTTCCAAGTCAGCAGCTAAAAATATTGAAGCATAAAGGTCCGCATGGCAGCTAGCATTTTCAAAAGGAGATTTCAGCATTGGCATTCTCCATGAAAGCCTTCTTTTAACAGACATAACAGTACAGATGAGGGCAAGGACAGACAAAATAATGAAGAATTTAGAAGACTTTCTGTCCAATCTTTTAAGTAGGTTCAAAAACATGTTATTTGATTATACTTCAGGAACCATTATCTTGGTTACATGGCTTATGGAATGTGCCTGTCACTGGAGAAAGTGCACTGGAAAGGGTGGCCAGGATTGATCAGAGTTGAGTATGGACTATGGCTATGGAACTTTACTTTGCTCTCTGTTCCTTGATATACCCATAAATCAGCATGAGAAATGTACCACTGACAATAACCATCTTTACAGTGGGGAGTTGGCAAGATTCTGGACAACTGCACTTACCTGTATGGGTGGGTCCTCCGCTCACTGAAAGCGGGGTTCCACCCAAATTTTGAACAATATCTGTATGTATTCTCTTCCTTGCCTAGATGCTGACATGCCATTTAAAAAAATTTAAATCGCCGTAATTACCTTTTATTTTTCTATTCTTCTTTGCACTTCCTGGTTCTCCTCCCATGGGAGTAGGCGTGTTTCTAGCCTCTCCCAGACTCCTGGGAGCTAGTCTCAGGCTTCCCAGGATGCCACTGAGCATGTGCGGGAACGAGCGGTGAATGCTGGGAGCACAGCATTCACCACATCCAGGAAATAAATGCTTGTGGGCTTCAAATGCCCACAATGAAGATGGAAACCGCCTGCAGTGAATAATATAAGTTATTCTTTCCGACGAAATCTGACACAGGAGGACATATTACACACAATGTGTCAGTATGTAATGCTGAGAAGAAAAGTTTGTGAATGAACTCAAAAAAAAAAAAAACGATAGATAGGTGGACCCCCACTTTAAGAGACCACATCATGTACTATAATATCTGTCCAGTCCTTAATGCAAGATTTACTTCATGCATCCCTTTTTATGCATCCCATATTTGGGACCACATGCATGTTTTACCCCATGTAAAGAATAGAGGTGTACAAGTTGATGTGCTTATACTGCAGTCACCACTGTAAGTGCATAGCATGGTAAATGTCCACAGATATTTTCTAATATTTATTCCTCTCCTCCTGCCTCTATGGAAATGAAGGCCTTACCTGAGATAATCTCTTCGGCACAGCTTGCGCCCCAGTTTGTAGTAGAGTCTCCTCCCGACCTCTCCTAAGCGGCAGCCACACAAGTCGCAGCTCAGGCAGTCCTCATGCCAATATTGATCTATGGCCTTTAAGAAGTAGCGGTCCCCAATGTTTTGTTGGCAGCCCCCACATGTTAGTAGTGAGGGTGGAATCTGCAGAACCTCGTCCACTGGCTCACTATGGGAAGAAAATGAGATACATAATTTAAAATTTAATCCAACAATGTAAAATGTAGAATACAAGCTTTAGTTATAAAACAAACATTTTTGAAGAGGAACATTTTTTTTTTCTCTGCAGTTAGGGCTAGTTTCTTTTAGCACTCCTCTATGATATGTAACTATTTTAGGTTACATCATGCCCACAAGCTACATCATGCCCACAGGCATCAAAATGGGAATTTGGCATGCATTAATGACATCTGTCAAGCGCTCCTTGGTGCCCAGAGCAGAAGAATGGCTGAGTGCAGAAATATAGGATGAAAAAATCAAATCACAGGTAAACTAAATACAAATTTTTCAGGCTGCCCAAGGGTATTTAAGCAACTTCACTTGTAAAAAAAAAAAATATGTTCAAGCAAACAACTTCAATCTGGGGAAAACCATACCATCAGGATGGTCTAGACCAGGAATATGCAATTAGCGGACCTCCAGCTGTTGCAGAACTACAAGTCCCATGAGGCATAGCAAGACTGGCAGCCACAAGCATGACACCCAGAGGCAGAGCATGACGGGTATTTTTGCAACATCTGGAGGTCCGCTAATTGCATATCCCTGGTCTAGACCCTGAATTGTGTGACTCTCCTCATTTGAGACAAATTTACAAGGAAACATACAGCACTGGTGAATTCAACAAGTATTTTTTTTTTTACAGAAAAGATTTTTATTATTATTTCCTTAACACAAAGAAACAAGACAGTATATCATGATAAGAAACATACAGAGATTTGGACACAAGGTACTTGTGACAATAGTAATACAGATGCAGGAGTTAAATTATTCCTGCTGGGTGGTGTACAGTTTATTAGAGGTATCATGTGTAAATCAAATAATTTGCAAGATCAATACTAGAACAGGGGGCGGCCCTACCAAGGTCCCCCCCCCCCCCCCCCAAAGACAGGAACAGACCCATCTCTTCAGTTCACAGCAAGGCTCCCGTCTCCCACCACCCCCCGGAAAAGGGGTCAACAAGTATTTTAATTTGCAATTGTTTGGTTTATTTCTACAGAAGTGCTTGACTAAGCACTGATTTTTATTTTTTTTTGTCATGCTATGCAGCTATCCCATGTTAAGATGAGCTTAGAGTATAGAGCAGCCTTCTCTATAGATACAGCATGATACATTAATGTGATGGTCGGTGGGAAGAATGCTCCTTACACTTGTGGTCATTGGGAAGAATTATCCTCTTACAGATGGCTAAAAAGATCAATGGTCTCTGTGGGAACTTATCTGAGAGGCAAAAATTGCTCATTGCTCAAGGAACCTGTAGCAACCTCTGGAGATAATCTAGGGTTCCATGGAACCCTGGTTTGAGAAACCATGATGTAGAGCATGCAATAATTCTTTAGTATACGTCCCTTCATAACCAATGACATCACAGAGCTACTTATTTACTCCCTGGTTATCTTTTGCCTTGACTGTTGCAACTTCCTCTTTGAAGGCCTACCTCTACACAGATTCCCCTCCAGTCTACCATGAATGGTGCAGCCAGATTCATCTACCTTACCAACCGTTCAATGTTAGCCAATCCCTCCACCAGCTTCCGCTCACCTCAGGAATAACATTCACAATACTTAACATGCAAAGCCATCCACAACTTTGCCACCAGCTACATCATCAACCTCATCTTAAAGGGGTTGTAAAGGTTTGTTTTAGAAAAAAACAAAAAAAACAAACATGTTATACTTACCTCCTCTGTGCAAGGGTTTTACACAGAGCGGCCCCGATCCTCCTCTTCTGGGGTCCCCCAGCGGCGCGCCTGGCTTCTCTTCTTGAGTGCACCCACTGAGAGCCGCATTCCATGGGGGCACTTGTGCAGGCGTGCTTCCAAGTCCTGCTGCTGCGTCCATTGACACAGACAGCAGGACTCGACCCCACCCCCGGCTCCCGTGTCCCTGGATTTGATTGACAGAAGTGGGAGCCAATGTCTCCTGCTCCTATCAATCTATCCAATGAGGACCTGAGACAGCAGCTTGAGCTGCTGTGCTCGTCCCTGTCACTGGATCGATCAAGTTCAGGTAAGTAAAAGGGGGGCTCTGGCTCTGGGGGTCTGCTGCACTACAGAAGGTTTTTCACCTTAATGCATTGAACACGTTAAGGTAAAAAACTTTGAGGGGTTTACAACCCCTTTAAATATCATCCAAGCCTAACATTAGTGCACCATCTTCTTTAGCTGATTAACATGTTGTCCTGCATCAGGAACCAAGCTTTCACCTTCCTGCAGCCAAACATAACGGTGGATGACATGACCTGGATGACATCACATAACTTGTAGCTAATTCACCCCCTTGTTTTCTCTCACCTTGACTATTCCACATCACTCCCTGTTGGCCTACCTTTACAGAGGCTACCCCCCCCCCCCCCAATCCAGTCTATCATGATTGCTGCTTCCACACTCATCCACCTTACCAACCGCTCAGCGTCCACCACCCCGGTCTGTCAATCCCTCCACTGGCTTTCACTTGCCCAATGAATAGAGATCAAAATATCAACAAAAGCATACAAATTAATTCACAACTCTGCCTTGAGGTACATCACCAACCTCATCTCAAAATATCACGCAAACCATCCACTTTACTCCTTTCAGGACCTCCTTCTCTCTAGACCCCTCATTACTTCCTCCCATGCATGCCTTCAAGACTTCTCCAGAGCTTCTTCCATCCACTGGAAAACGCTACCTCAACCTGTATGGTTACCTTGTCTACCTTTAGGGAATCTCAGAAAATGCATCTCTTCAGGGAAGCCAAGTACACCTCTAACTAACAGTTGAACTTTTACTTTCTACATGAACTCATCCCTCACAGTTAATACCTTTTAGACCCCTTTTACACTGTGGCAGTCTTCAAGCGTTTTAGCCTCTAAAAAGCACCTGAAATTTCCTCCCATTCTTTGCAGTGTGTGCTTTCACACTGGGGTGGTGCGCTTGCGGGACGTTAAAAAAAGTCCTGCAAGCAGCATCTTTGTGGTGGGTTGGGAGCTCTATAAATAGAGCTCCCAAAACGCCCCTTCTTATTGCAATGAATGGGTAGCGCTTCCAAATCACTTTAAAAGAGCTGCAAAACTGGACTTTTTACCTATTTTTTTAAAGTAAAATCTGCTCCACTAGCAGCCGAAAAGCGCAGCTAAAATGTTGCTAAGACCCCTTTCCCATTACAGCGCCGGTAGTTTTTGCCATGCTTTAGCTGCATTTTAGCAGTGCTTTTCGACCGCTAGCGGGGTGGATTTAACCTTTAAAAGAAAAAAGGAAAAAGTCCTGTTTTGCGGCGCTTTCAAAGCGCCGCCCATTGCAATGAATGCTTTAAGGCATTCATTGCAATAAGCAGGGGCGTTTTGGGAGCGCTATTTACAGTGCTCCCAACCCGCCCCAAAGATGCTGTCCTGCAAGCGCGCCGCCCCACTGTGAAAGCACACACTGCAAAGAATGGAGGCAGTTTTTATGCGCTTTTTAGAGGCTATTTCTAGAGGCTATATCCTGTTCCACTTCCGGGAGCCTCGGTCGCGGGTATTGACGTCTCCGCCCAGGCTCCCTCCTCCTTCCCCAGCCGCCGGACCAGTAGGAGAGAGGAGCGGAGCCTTGCAAATGCGCAGTAGGGTTCCCAGCGTGAAGCCTTAAGGGTTCACTGCCGGGTTCCCTTACTCGCAATGAAGGCGGCATGCATCCGACAGCTGATGGAAACATCAGCTGCGGTGCTGCCATCGCTGGACTCCAGGACAGGTAAGTGTCCAATTATTAAAAGTCAGCAGCTGCAGTATATGCAGCTGCTGGCTTTTAATTTTTGCAGCGGTGGGTGGACCTCCGCTTTAAAGCATATGGGAAACCTTACCTTTCCCATTCAGTTTAAAATACAAATGAAAGGCAAAACATTTGTATACAGATATTAAAAAAAAATCCAAATATCTTTTTTTTTTTCAAGTGATTACATAATCTCTATTGTTAGCTGCATGAGGGGCTTGGAGAGGTGGGGGTAGAGAAACAGCAACACACTGATCTTCCCAGTGAAGAGCAGTGCAGGGGGGCCAATTGAGGACAGGCAAGCTGTTCTCCCAGCACAGCCAGAAAACTGACCACCCTGAGATGGATGTGCTTCCATGCCTAGTGTGGTCAGTTTGAAATAGGAAAGCAGGGGGACTAGCAGCATCACCAGGTGTTTTACACAAAGGAAGTAAGGAAGGGAACACAATACTTTTTAACACATGTACATGGTACAAAACACACATATCAGGAACATGAAATGTTGGGGTAACATATTCTTAACGTCTTTTCCTCTAGTTGCAAAGAGTGCCCTCATATCTTTTGTGGTGACTGGTCTTTAAAGGGGAATTCCAGCCTAACACTAACTATGCTTAAAAATGTTCTACTTATCATGTCCAACCTGTGTAAAAAACAAAAAAAAAAAAGTATACTTACCTATTTTTAAGCTGGCCATACATGTATAAAATTTTGGCCAAAATTGGTCGTGTGCGGCAAGATCGTTCAACATTCGTACAGTTAGTGTACTCAACTTTACCATCGATTTTGACAGTAGGCCCGGCTAATGTTGATTTATCCAAAGCGAAAACTTTTTATTGTATCAACCAAAGTGTATATGTTATACAAGAAAAAAAAAAAATCTGTCTTGTATTGTGCATGTGCTTGCCATATAGGTAAACTGGAATTATATATATTGCTATTGTAATTGACTGATCACTTTCGATCCAGAAATTATTTTATTCTATCAGTTAGTGGCCAGGTCACTATCGAGCAACGAATAGTCGTTCGCACTGCAAACGCACAAAATTCCATACTTGTATGGCCAACTTTAGTCTGCTCTGGTCCAGTCACATGATCCCGCAGCTCTGGATCCCCTGTTAGTGAGCTGCAAGGGACATGAGGGAGCGCCGACAACGGCTTGGATATTGGAGCCTATGATGTCACGGCTACTGGAATTCCCAGCCTTTGTTGACCTATTCCTCTTCTCCCCTGCAGCCACTGCTCACTGACACAGGGGATTAGAATGGGTTCTTTCAGACAGGTGGCAAAAAGTACATTGCATTGAGTACAATGGGGCTGTGCCACAACCGCATGCAATGCACGCGATTACAACATGATGCAGCAATACAGGGTTAAATTAGGCAGTGAGGAGGTGATATAATGCCTCCTCACTGTCTGTCAAATGCCCTCTGAAAAGCAATCTAAATGTGGATCGATTTTTAGAGGGCACCTTAGAAACATCTACTTGCAGCACCAGCTGCTGGTGAAATCTGGAAGTGCAGCACAATAATAAAATACATTTTTTTTCTGGTACAAAATATATTTCACCACTTGGATTCTATTTTTTGCAAGTCACACAAGCAGTGGTGGGACAAGGTGTTTTAGTACCCAAGGCAAACATATCAAAGTGCACCCCCAAGGTAAACAGGTGTATAGGCGCTGCAACCTTCCTATATAAAAGCTCTGCCTGGTGCTCAGACCTTGAGGCTGCTGACACCTCCAACGTGACAGAATAAGAAAAGGGATGGTCGGCACTCAGGATGACATCCAAAATGGTATTTCTTTATTAAATTCATGTACAAAGCTGTAAAACAGCCTACGCGTTTTGGACGTTAGTCCTTAGCCATGACTAAGGACTAACGTCCGAAACACGTAGGCCGTTTTACAGCTTTGTACATGTATTTAATAAGGAAATACCATTTTGGATGTCATTCTGAGTGCCGACCATCCCTTTCCTTATTAAAGTGCTCCCACACTTCCCTCCCCGGCTATGAACATCAGCATAGGTTGCAGCTCCTGTCCATTTTGTGCCTCTTCTGCCTATGTCTGAAACCTGGACTTGCATGGAAGTGAATGGGGTTATTTTAAAGGGAGCTGCTGGAGGAACTGTATCTAGATGAGCTATAAAAATACAAGGGATTTTTATTTCTCATGGAAGTCTTTGGAAAATGCTCAAGGAACACCCTTCAAGATGCATCAGTCATTCAGAGTGTCTTCTTGTCGTCGGGACTTGCTCAGTTGACCAGGTCGTCTAGGACACTATTGAAATGGATATGCTTTCCATTGTATGTTGTTTATGAGTATACAGTATATTTTTTTATCCTTTATTAAAGCTATCACAAAGGGTAATGTGCAAGGCTGGTGCGCCCTCTGTGTTTTATATTATCCAATGGAAAATTATATTTACCTGGCTGACCAGTTGATCAATCTAGCCTCAGTTTCTTTCTACTGCTCTGAGCATTGATAAACTTGCAGCAAGCAAAGTTACAATGTTTGGTTTAGCTAATTGTTCCTAATCAATGCCTCAGAAAGTGCTGAAGCCAGTTGATTAGCATGACAGCCAAGCAACCTGCATTTTTCAGAGGGAAGAAGTCAGCCGTGGAGGCGTACATATTTTTCAATGTACAAAACAGTTCACCCAAACACAATTTTTCAGTTTTTGGTAGATGCTGGAGAGGTAAATGAAACCTGGTGCAGCCAGGGCTTCCATCCGGTGCTGTAGGAGGTCGTTTAAAGGAGTTTTTTTTTTTTTAAACACACAATACACAAAAACAGCAGCCTACATATTTCGCCCATGATAGGTTTGTTGGGATGTTCTACACCAGAGCAGTAAATGACCCCTAAACCACTGAAGCTCTTTTTTTGGGGAGCTACATCCCTCAGCATGTCCTGCCAGCTATAACATTGTCTCAAAATTAGATTCCCACCATCTATCCAGCGCTTTCATTATCATTACACCGTTACCAACATTTAGAACAGCCATTCACAATCAGGGTTCCATGAACCCTAAAGTTCCTCCTGAGGTTGGTAAGTGTTCCTTGAGTCTGGTAAATTGACCTCCTACCTACAGTGACCACCAATGAAAGGCACATCTACAATGACCAATAATGTTAGGGGATACCACAACTTTATACTGTCTGCACGTCTTTTCTGTTATTATTATAATTTATGTAGTATCAAGATTATCACAAAAAATGCGGTTGTACAGAGCAGCAGGGTTGAAAAAATACCCAGGGTGTCAAATATGCTAGGTATGCATTATTATTAATTTTTTTATATTAAACCTTCCATGATCAGTACCATTAAATGCTTTAATCCTACCATCTATGACTCTCAATTTATTGTATCCCTTTGTGCATTACTTTTATACCTTTAGTTATTTCTCATTGCAAACTCAATACTAAAAATCTTTGTAAAGCAGTCTAATGTACCACAACCTATAGGTATAACTATAGTAGGAGTTCCCAGAGACCTGAAAATTTTTTTCGAGGGTCCTCGAAGGTTGAAAGTATAGGAAAGGCCGATTTAAAATAACTTTATAACTAAAATACTAATAATGTCGCCACTACCACCGATGTGATGCACTTTATTCCCATTATGGTATATGGACTCCGGCGCCCAGGGCAAAGATGCCAAAACGTGACCCCCCCCCTTAGGTTTAAGGTCATGGCACCCACATCCCTGCAATAAACCATTGCCCCCAGGGCAATTTGCCCTCCTGCCCACCCCTTGTCCTGGCCCTGTATAGACTAACTACACAAATATATCTACTAGCATTTTAAATACTTATTTTAAAACAGGTTAGATAGAAAGAACTAAAAGTCGAAAGGTTGAGAAAGGCTGATAGAAGAAAAAACTTCCAGGACCTCATTGCTACTGTAAATGATGTTCCTGCTGTAGTTACAATGCCACCACCACCACCACCACCACCACTGCCATGATGCACGTTATTCCCGTTATGGCATATGGGCTAGAGAAATACATCTGTTAGCATTTTAAATACTTATCTTAAAACAATGTTAGATAGAAAGAACTAAAGTTGAAAGGTTGAGAAAGGCTGATTTTAAATAACTTCCAGGACCACATTGCTGCTGAAAATGATGTCCCTGCTATAGTTACAAGGCAACCACCACCACCGCCGTGATGCACTTTATTGCCATTATGGCTTATGGACAACACAAATACATCTATTAGCATTTTAAATACTAATTTAAAAATAAGGTTGGTTCGAAAGAACTAAAAGTTTGTAAGGTTAAGAAAGGCTGATTTAAAATAACTTCCAGGACCACATTTCTACTGAAAATGATGTCCTTGCTGTAGTTACAATGCCGCCGCCACCACCACCACCGTGATGCACTTTATTCCCATTTTTGCATATGGACTACACAAATACATCTTTTAGCATTTTAAATACTTATTTTAAAATAAGGTCGAATAGAAAGGACTGTGCGTAAAAAAAAAAAAAATTCAATTTTCCATCTCAGGGCATTTTTAAGGAACAAGAAATTCCAGCTGCACGCCTCTATAATCCAGGTGTGTTCCTGGAAATCAAGGACAGCCGGTACCTATGCTAGCCATCAGCCCTTGTCTATTTCAATATAATGTGTCCCCCTCCTTTAATCGCTTGCCCAAATGGTCAGCAATTGCCCCTATTTTCATTAGCCCCCCCCCCCCTCCGCCACCACCACCACCACCACCACCTCCAATCGCTGCAACAATAAGACCCCAGCCACGCTTACTCTGCAGGGTCCAGGCTCTTCCTCTCGATGGGTGCTGACATTTGCTTGCTCCTGTGTATTGTCCTCTGTACAGTGTGTTGTCTTGGCTCTTTGTAGGTCCTGGCTAATTCATACAGACACAGGTCCATGCAATGCTATCCTCTCTGTAGCAGATCTACCCCCCCCCCCCCCCTTCCAGGGTCCAACGTCAGATGCCAACTGCCCGCTCTCCATCACCGTGCTGCCACATCTGTATTCCTGGCAGCTGCCTGAGTCCTCTGGCCAAGAAGGAAGGTCTGAGAGAGAAGCCTGTGTCACTGTCACTTATATAGGCAATTGCTGTCTCCTTTGCAGCATTGACTATTTTAGCTCAGCCCCTCTGCTTTCATTTCCTTTTTCCTGATCACCATTCAAATACAATAGAAGGAAATGGCATTTAAAGGCACAGCTGCTCACTTCTCTCTCTCTCTGGCCCTCCTGGGCACTGGGATTACAACACAGCTACACTGCAGCTGTCTAACTCATTAACCCCCTGCGTCTCTAGGGAGGTCAGCCTTGCGTTGCAGACAGCGGCATTGATCTGACAGTGCTGCACAGGTTAATTCTCCTCTGATGAGGTTGGGGGTGGTGGAGGTAAACAGGTTAATAGAAGGATTAATTTACAGTTAACAGGGAGACTACTAAGAAGCTTCTATGTATTAAAATTGTTTTTGCTTCTAGTATATCTAAGGGCTACGCAGACTGTAAGTTAAATACCTGTGTGAAAAGCTTCAAATGGAAGCAGGCGTTCTTTGTCTTATGCCGCGTACACACGGTCGGACTTTACGGCAGACTTTGCTCGGCGGACTTTTCGACAGACTTTACGACGGACTTTCTGAATGAACGGACTTGCCTACACACAATCCACCAAAGTCCGTCGAATTCGTACGTGATGACGTACGACCGGACTAAAACAAGGAAGTTCATAGCCAGTAGCCAATAGCTGCCCTAACGTGACTTTTTGTCCGTCGAACTAGCACACAGACGAGCGGACTTTTCGACCGGACTCGATTTCAACGGATTGATTTAAAACATGTTTCAAATCTAAGTCCGTCCAACTTTTGAGAAAACAAAGTCCGCTAGAGCCCACACACGATCGAATTGTCTGAGGAAATCCAGTCCACCGGGCAAAGTCTGCCGTAAAGTCCGCTCGTGTGTACGCGGCATTAGAGAGGCAAAATATATTTTGTATCATAAAAGGTAATTTTTTTTTTTTGAGTAGGGTTTTATTGCTGTTTGTGTCTCCATTAGTAAACTTTCCCCTGACTTTCTGTCCTGCTGACACCGCACGTGTCAAGGTATAGGGTTGGTAAAGATCTAACAGGGGTTGCAAATTTTGTCCGCTCTTTTCCGAATTTCATAAATGATTTTATCTGGACAAGACGCTCTTAACCAATGTTTCTTGGAACCCCAGATTTCCTCCAGAGGTTTCTAGTGGGTTCCTTGAGCAGGCGCACATTAATCTCTCACCTACACCCATTAGGGGCAGAATTTTCCACTGACGTCCAATGGTAGTGGTAATTTCTACAGTGACCGCCAATGCAAGGGGGCACTTTTCCACTAATCCCCAGTTTAAGGGGGAGCATCCCCACTGGCCACCAATTTAATGGACTCTTCCCCTACTGACCAATGTTATGCCGCGTACACACGGCCGGACTTCCCGACAGAAAAATTCCGATGGGAGCTTTCGGTCGGACATTTAGACCGTGTGTATGCCCCATCAGACTTTTTCTGTCGGTATTTCCAATGGAGTCAGATATTGAACATGTTCTAAATCTCTCCGTGGGAAATGCCGACGGAGTTTAGACCGGAGTCCGGCCGTGTGTACAGGGCATTAGTGGGAATTTCTCCATTGGCCCCCACTGTAACTGGGCATTTGTCTACTGACCTCCAATGCAAGGGGACACTTTTCCACTGATTCCCAATATAAGAGGGGATCTCCACAGGCCTCCAATGTAATGGACTCTTTCCCCACTTACCATTAATGTTAGGGGGCATTTCGCCACTGACCACCACTGTGACTGAGCAAATGTCTACTGACCTCCAATGCAAGGGGACACTTTTCCACTGATTCTCAAATTAGAATGGAACACCTTCACTGACCACTAATGTAATCGATTCCTCCCTTACTGACCATCAATGCTAAAGCGTATTCCTCCACTGGCCGCCACTATAACTGGACATTTTTCTACTGACATCCAATATAAATGAACACGTTTCCACTGATCCCCAATTTAAGGGGGGCATCTCTATTGACCACTATGGTAACTGAGCATTTTTCGACTGATCTCCAATGCTAGGGGGACTTTTCTACTGATCCCAATTTTAAGGGGAACATCTCCACTGGATACGAATGGGCTTTTCTCCTATTGGCCATCAATGATAGAGGGTTTTTCTCCACTGGCCACTAATTGTAATTGCGCATTTTTCCTGCTGACTGACAATGTAAAGGGGAACTGTTCACTGATCCCCAATTTAAGGGGGTGACATTATCACTGTCCCATCAATGTACTGGACTCCTTTTTTTATTGACCATCAATCTTAGAAGACATTTCCCCGCTGACTGCCACTGTGATGGGCATTTTCTACTGACCTCCAATGCAAGGGGCACTTGCCACTGATCCTCAATTTAAAATGGGAACACCTCCTCTGACCACCAATGTAATGGACTTCTCTCTTACTGACCATCAATGTTAGAAGGCATTTCTCCACTGGCCAGCACTATTACTGGGCATTTTTCTACTGACCTCCAATGTAAGAGGACATTTCTAATCACTAGTGTAAGGGAATTCTACTACTAACATTTTTATTGTCTGTTTCTAATCTATTTTTTATTTTTGCTGTTCATTAACTTTATGATTGTTAATGAAAAGAGGTTTTAGGGGTATAGAGCAAGAGGGGGTTGATAAATGATCCACTATGTAGGAGCCAGATTATCTACGTAGGACATTTTCTTTGTTTTCTTTATTACTTTCTTCAACTTGCTGATCCTGCTAATGTACCTTGACCTGCAGATATAATCATTTTCATTAGAGGTTCCCCGAGTCTAACAATTTATTTCAAGGATTCCTCGGGGGTAAAAAAAGGTTGGGACAGACTGCTCTTAACCCTTATGAGATTAAACATTATCATCATCTATGGCAGGAGTCTCCATACTTTCTAAACAAAGTGCCAGTTTACTGTCCTTTAGACCTTAGGGGGTGATGGACTGTGGCCAGTGGGAGTAGAAAATTGCCCGGCATCACTCGGAGTAAACAATGCCTCAGGCTTGGTGGTCAGTGGAAGTTAAATATCACATAGCACTTGTGGACCGTAGGTGTCAGGAAATGTGACCAGGCGTACAGTTATGCACAGACAGGAAATTCCTGTTAGCCAGACCCTTTGTCAGAAAAGATGAAGTGTGACCAGGCACATAGTTATTCGCACACAGAGAATTCCTGTTAGCCAGACCTGTTCTCACGCACATGCGCGCACACGTGTGCGAGCTGGTGCGCACGCCCGCCACTTGATTGGCGCCTAGTGGGCTATTGAAACACCTCTGCTGCACTAGGACCTTGCCTTATGGTCTACAGCATTCTGCTACCTGTTTCTGTGCTTGATCTCCTGCTGTCATCCTTATCCGTCTGACCACGCTTGAACCGACCCCTGGCTTGCTCTTCAACATCATCTCTGCCTGATCCTTCTGTCTGTCTGTTTACCATTGCCAACTCTGACCTGAACCTGACTACTCTTATGCCTGCTGCTCTGTTCCTGATGTGCTTGCTAGTGTCCCCCCCAGCTTGCCTGACTCTGCTCTGTATCCAACCTGTGGTGGCCACCCCTAGTCTTGCAGCCTGCAAAATACCTGCCAAGTGCCTGCTGCCTGCAACCTGACAACCTGACAGGTACCTGCTGTCTGCCACCTGCCAGCCTGCCAAGTGCCTGCCACCTGTGACCTGCCAGTGATGCTGCCCATCTGTGACCTACAAGCTTGCCAAGCGCCTGCTGCCTGTGACCTGCCAGCCTCCAAAGTGCCTGCTGCCACCTGTGACCTACCAGCCTGCTGTGCTGCTGCCCTGCATCACAGTCCAGCTTCCATCATTGGTATCGGTGGGAGGAATAGTGCCCCACTAGTGGTGTGCGTGGGAGGAATAGTATTCAATTATTGGTGTTAGTGGGAGGAATGGTGCCCCACCATTGATGTCCATGAAAGGAATAGTGCCCCATCATTGGTGTTAGTGTAAGGAATGGTGCCCCGTTGTTGGTGTCAGTGGAAGGAATAGTGCCCCATCATTGGTATCAATGGGAGGAATAGTGTCCCATCATTGGTGTCAGTGGAAGGAATAGTGCCCCATCAGAGGGAGGAATAGTGCCCCATCATTGGTGTCAGTAGAAGGAATAGTACCTCATCATTGGTGTGAGTAGGAGGAATAGTGCTCCATCATTGGTATCCGTGGAAGGAATAGTGCCCCATCATTGGTGTCAGTGGAACGAATTGTGCCCCATCATTGGTATCCATGGTAGGAATAGTGGCCCATCATTGGTGTCAGTGGAAGGAATAGTGCCTCATCATTGATGTGAGTGGAAGGAATAGTGCCTCATCATTGGTGTAAGTGAGAGGAATAGTGCTCCATCATTGGTATCCGTGGAAGGAATAGTGTCCCATCATTGGTGTCAGTGGAACGAATGGTGCCCTATCATTTGTGTCTGTGGAATGAATAGTGCCCCATCATTGGTGTCTGAACGGAATAGTGCCCCATCAATGGTTTCCATGAAAGGAATAGTGCCCCATCATTGGTATCAGTGGAAGGAATAGCTCCCCATCATTGGTGTCTGTGGAAGGAATAGTGTCAGTGGTGCCCCATATTTGGTGTCTGTGGAAGGAGTAGTGCCCATTGCTGATGTCCATGGAAAAAATTGTGCCCCATCATTGGTATCAGTGGGAGGAATAGTGCCTCATCATTGGTGTCAGTGGAAAGAATAGTGCCTCATCATTGGTGTGAGTGGGAGGAATAGTACCCCATCATTGGGGTATATGGAGGAAACAGTGCCCCAACATTGGTATCCATGGAAGGAATAGTGCCCCATTGTTGGTATCAGTGGAAGGAATAGTGCCCATCATTGGTGTGAGTGGGAGGAATAAAGCCACATCAATGGTGTTAGTGGGAGGAATGGTGCACCATCATTGGTGTCCATGGAGGGAATAGTGGCCATCATTGGTGTTAGTGGGGGAGGAATGGTGCCCCATCATTGGTGTCTGAGGAAGGAATAGTGCCTCATCATGGTGTCACTGAGAGGATATATGCCCCATCGTGGTGTCAGTGGAAGGAATGGTGCTGCATTGTTTTTATCAATTGGAAGAATAGTGCCTCGTATCCGTGGGCGAAATAGTGCCCCAAAGTGCCAGATAAAGGCAAGCAAAGTGCCACAGTTTGGAGACCCCTGATCTATGAATTGGCCAACCTCTGCCTAAGCAAGCTCTCTGTCCAAAGCAGTTAGAAGCACAGCATTTCCACGATTGGTTGACTCAGAAGACAGGTTTCCCTCGATCGACCATGGTGGAAAATCCAATCGCTTTCAGAATCAGTTCCCCCCCCCCCCTTTTTTTTTATTGATATTGCATTTTTTTTAAAATGAGGTTTGTTAAAAAAATAACTGCATATGGGGCCAGCATGAGTCTGACCCCTGTTATAGTGCATCAGAATGTGCTGGAGGAAAATACCACATGTCCTATTTTTTTTTTCAGTGCACACCAACACAGTATGTTGGTGTGAATTGAATCATAGTTCTTGCTTTCGGACTTTGCTGGCTAATACAGTCCAATGCTACTGGTGTGAATGAGCCCTGTTCCCTTTAGATATAAAGTCCAGTAAAATTTTTAATGTATTTATCATTTTTCCCAGGGATGGATCAGTACAGGGAGAGGCTCCATGTCCCATGTCTGACTCTGGCTGATAACCTGAGCTGGGTGTGGTGCTGACAACTGTCACTTTCATGGTTTCAGCACCATCAGCAGTGATAATACACGTTCTGCTGCTGCTCACAGTGTCTGGACTACAGATGTCCCTGTGGAAATAACGCCTCCAATGGATGATCACATGGAAAAATAAAATGAAACCCCCAGAAATCTATATAATCTGTTCTGAGAGTGCACAGCCACAGGAAACGGCTTAAAGTGACACTAAACCATATCTTTTTTTCGGCAAAAATAATCCATACACATCCAATACTTAAAGTATATTCAATCCCTTACCTTTTAAAACAACACGCTCAGTTTAAAAGAGGAATGCAAAGCAAAACATTTATTATATATATATATATATACACTGTATAAACAAACATTATTCATTCATACCTTTTTTTTTTTTTCTTTTTTTTTAAATAAGTGATCACATACCCTCCGTTGTCAGCTGCATAAGGGACTTAGAGAGCTAGGGGTAGAGAGAAACAGCAATACACTGATCTCCCTAGGGCAGTGATGGGGAACCTTGGCACCCCAGATGTTTTGGAACTACATTTCCCATGATGCTCATGCACTCTGTAGTGGAGTTAAGCATCATGGGAAATGTAGTTCCAAAACATCTGGGGTGCCAAGGTTTGCCATCACTGCCCTAGGGAATGGCTGTGCTGAGGGGTGCAGAAACATGTCTGTCCATTGGAGGACAGGCAGGCTGTTCTCCCAGCACAGCCATAAAAGATTGTTCAGCGGTGTGTGTATAGAAAATTGACCGCCATCTAATGTGCGTAGGCAGGTTCAGGGCATATTCATATCAGGTGCATTCATACCAGGGACTGCAAGTGCAGTCCCAACGCATGGGATCAGATTAGTGATAGTCCAATAAAGTTGAATGAAAAAAGTAAAACGTGCCCTATAATGCAAATATAAAGTAAAGTGTGCCCATAATCAGAGCATCAGCACTGTGTACTGAATAGAGCACATCAGTGGCCATGCTACAATGCAGCAGCTGGTGTGAATAGACCATCAAGTGGAACTTAAACCACCAGACCAAATGAAAATATTGGGCCCCAGGAGCTTTTTGCCATCATGTGCTTGTATATTTTCACATTATGGCAGACTTGCCTAGCAAGGTGATCCCTTTCAGCCATAGGTGTGCGCAGGGGGTGTGCCCTAGCACACACTAATCACTCTGTGTGGTGCCAACTCCCCCTACTGCCCGGGCTTCCCCCTTCTCTCCTCTCCCCGGGGATATGTCCAGATGGAGAGTGGGGAAAAGGGCTAGTCAATTTGTCATTTACCGGCCCCTTCCCCTTTCAAATGAACGCAGTGAACACACTCACTTGCTGTGTTCATTCAAAAACTGGAACATAGTAAACACAGTTTACTATGCTTCGGTCTGTTTGAGCTTTGGGCTGCACTTCCTTATGAAATAAGCTGCGCACACCTATGTTTTCAGCGCTATGATGTCAGCAATCCCCTCCTTTGTCAGGGCTTTCATCTCCTCCCCCTTCTCCTTTTTATGGGTTCGGAGTCTTTGGCCTCATGATCGGCCATGCCCAGGTGATGTAACTCGTGTGCGTGCTCACAGAAAATTGTGCCTATGCAGTACAGTGGGTTGCAATTGACTTGCTCAGTGTCCACTTAGACTGGCCATACACTCTAATGCCCCGTACAAAGGATCGGACATTCTGACAACAAAATCCATGGATTTTTTCAGACAGATGTTGGCTCAAACTTGTCTTGCATACACACGATCACAAATGTCGGAAATTCTGAACGTCAAGAACATGGTGACGTACAACACGTACGACGTGCCGAGAAAAATGAAGTTCAATAGCCAGTGCGGCTCTTCTGCTTGATTCCAAGCATGCGTGGAACTTTGTGCGTCGGAATTGTGTACACACGATCGGAATTTACGACAACGGATTTTGTTGTTGGAAAATTTGAGATCCAGATCTCAAATTTTGTGTGACGGAAATTCCAATGGAAAATGTCCGATGGAGCCTACACACGGTCAGGAATTTCCGACAACAAGCTCCCATCGAACATTTTCCGTCCGAAAATCCGACCGTGTGTACGGGGCATTAGATTTCTCTTGTTCAGCTAAGCTGGCTGAGGGGGAAAAATCAACCTATTCCCTTATCCATAGTAAATAGTGTGGATGGAAGAATATCCTCTGCTGATGATTGTATTCTGACAGGTGGTACCCATGGCTGTTAGAATACTCATACTGGCTTCAGCTCATAGCCTAAAGTTACTGTATGGCCAACAATTCTCCTCCAAGCTCCTTTGGTTTTGAGATCGCGGGATGTCAGGCGAAATGGTGCCAACAGGACCACCCACGGCTTGAATTTTGACCAGTTCCTGATAAACTTTGCTTCATATATGGCCAGCTTTGTGGGAAAAAAAAGAGCCGGTGGGCAGGGAGAAACATTTATGACAGAAGAGACATATAAGGGGGGATTTACTAAAAATGGTGACCCTGTGCATAGTAACCAATCAGATTCAAAGTTTTGTTGGCAAAGCTTAAAGTGGTTCTAAAGCCTCAAGGTTTTTATACCTTAATGCATTTTATGCATTAGGGTAAAAAAAACCTTCTGTTCTGCAGGAGCCACCCCAGCTCCCCACTCATTCTTACCTAAGCCTGATCTGATCCAGCGGCGTGCACAAGAGCAGCAGCTCTCACCGCTGTCTCCCTCCTCATCAGGCAGATTGATAGCCATTGGCTCCCGCTGCTGCCAATTAAATGCTGTGACCTGGAGGCGGGGCCGAGTCGGACAGTCTGTGTCAATAGATGCAGACTGGGTGGCTCGGGAGTGAGCATGCCCGGGTGCCCCCATGGAAAGTGACTTTCCATGGGTGCACTTGCCAAAGAGGAGGGGCCTGGAGCACCGGAGGTGGACCCCAGAAAAGGAGAATTGGGGCTGCTCTGTGCAAAACCATTGCACAGAGCAGGTAAGTATAACATGTTTATTATTTTAATAATAATAAAACAAAACAAAGGTTTAATGTCGCTTTAATTGAACAAGCCAAAGTTATATGCTGATTGGTTACTATGCACAGCTGCACCAGATTCTGTGTGCTCCAGTTTTAGTAAATCCCCCCCCATACAGTTTCTGTTGTCCTAAAAAATGTCTGAGACTGTCAGCACTTATTACCAAAGCAACTTTAGTTCCACTTTAAGGCTGGGTTCACACTATTGCGAATTGAATGCGGGTTCCCCGCATTCAATTCGCAACAGCAGGAGATTTTGATCGGCTCTCTATGGAGCCGATTCACACATCTCCGCTGTGGCTCCAGTGTGAATTTGCACAGGAGTCCTGTGCGTCTTTTGGTCCATTTCAGGTCCGAATTGAGCCAAAAATTCAGGCTAAAATCGGACCTAAAACAGTGAACGGGGCCGCACCGGACCCCTACTGTTAGCCGCATACGAAGCTAGGGAGAACCCAGCCTAATGCCGCGTACACACGGTCGGACTCTCCCACGGGAAAAGTTGGATGTGAGCTTGTTGTTGGAAAGTCTGACCGTGTGTACGCTCCATCAAACATTTGCTTTTGGACTTTCCGCCAACAAATGTTGGCTAGCAGGTTCTCAAATTTTGCGCCAACAAAACTTTGTTGTCGGAAAGTCCGATCGTGTGTACACAAGTCCGTCGCACAAAAGTTTGCGCACGCTCGGAATCAAGCAGAAGGAGCTGCACTGTTATTGAACTTCCTTTTTCTCGGCTCGTCGTACGTCTTGTACGTCACCGCGTTCCCACTTTCATAATTGTTGGCCAACGTTTGTTTGACTGTGTGTATGCAAGTTTGAGCCAACAACCTCAGAACAAAAATCCACGGTTTTGTTGGCGGAAAGTCCGATTCACACTAGCGCGATGCGGGAACCAGCGTGATTCAAGTGCCGGTTCCCACATCGCAAATAACTCAAGACGGTTCACACTGCCCTATGCAAACCGCTGCGGGCGTCAATAGAAAGTTAATGGCACCCCCAGATCAGTTCGAATATCACAGTGGAAACTGTCAAATGGTGCAGGAATCGGATCGCATGGGTGTGAACATACATGCGATCCGATTCCAGTGCGGACCAAATAAAGGGTCCTGTACCACTTTGGTGCGAATGCGATTCAAATTTAGCCATACATTCTGTATGGCTGAATTGGCATCGCACAGACATCAAATGTGATCTGCACAGCAGTGCGGTGCAAATCACATGCGATGTCTAACATCGCGCAAGTGTGAACCCAGCCTGAGACCTAGAAATCGTCCACAGATCTTGGCATTGCTGCATTTTAGAAACAGATCTGGCTTTCTGAGACTTCTGAACCAGTGAATATTATCTGTATATGTCTATGCTTTGTGATGGGCTGACCATTGTTTATAAAAGACAGATAAGTACTTTACCTGATCTTGCTCTATTTTTTGTATTGGAGATAATGTACAGACACCAGACCCCTAGCCCAGACACAGCGACCCCCTGCTGTAATGACTTATCTGCCTGTCCAGCCTGATCACAGACTACTGTCTGTCTGCTGCTTGGCTATACTCTCAGAGGGCAAATGTGTCAAGGTCACTTGGCTGGACCTAACTCTGCATTCTCAGGGGTCATTCACTTGAAAAGTTTTCTGAGGTCCTTTTTAAGGTTTCCATAGGAAGGAATACTCAATATGAACAGTTTCCACCATCTGGAATTCCTTGGCTATATAATAAAAGACTAAATCACATCACAATAATTAGATTATATTGATTAGACATGTGCACAACAAAAAAATTTGTTTCATTTTTTTACGTTTACGTTGATTCGTAACGATTTGTAATTTCGTAAGACGCGAGTTTTCATATTCTGACTCGTTCGTATTTTCGTAAAACAGTTAAATTTTCGTTGATACGAAATGATTCGTAATTCTGCTAGTCTAATTTTCTTTGATTCGAAATTCGGAATTTTGTTAGACAATAATTTTCGTTTATTCGGTACACTACTCGTAATTTAGTAATTGTTACTTTTGTGAGGTTGCCTTTTTTGTTGATTCGTACTTTCGTAGGAAATAAAGAATAATAATCCTATGCTTGCTTTTCTAATAAATCCTGTACTAAGAGCCCTTTCACACTGGGGCGGTTTGCAGGCGCTATTGCGCTAATAATAGCGCCTGCAAACCGACCTGAAAGTGCCGCTGCTTTCATTCCAGTGTGAAAGCCCCGAGGGCTTTCACACTGGAGCGATGCGCTGGCAGGACGGTAAAAAAAGTCCTGCCAGCAGCATCTTCGGAGCGGTGAAGGAGCGGAGTGTATACCACTCCTGCCCATTGAAATCAATGGGACGGCGCGGCTATACCGCCGGCAAAGCGCCTCTGCAGAGGCGCTTTGCGGTGGTATTTAACCCTTTCTCGGCCGCTAGCGGGGGGGAAAACCGCCCCGCTAGCGGCCGCATACCGACGGTAAAACGCCGCTAATAATAGCGGCGTTTTACCGCCGACGCCGCCCCAGTGTGAAAGGGCTCTTACTCCAGTCCACTCCCTCAGTCACCAGACCCTACTCCGTCTCCTCCTCAACTGAATCTAAAAAGATTCAGGAATGCCGTGTGACTCAGACACAAAAGGGATAAGCTGATTGGCTAAAGATATTTAATAAAATACATCTAATACACTGCCCATTCGAAAGAACGATTCGAGAACACGAAATTACGAACATATGAAATTACAAACATACATATTAAGATACACTTATGCCCCGTACACACGGTCGGACATTGATCGGACATCCCGACAACAAAATCCTAGGATTTTTTCCGACGGATGTTGGCTCAAACTTGTCTTGCATACACACACAAAGTTGTTGGAAAATCCGATCGTTCTGAACACGGTGACGTAAAACACGTACGTCGGGACTATAAACGGGCGGGGCAGTAGCCAATAGCTTTCGTCTCTTAATTTATTCTGAGCATGCGTGGCACTTTGTGCATCGGATTTGTGTACACACGATCGGATTTTGCTGTCGGAAAACTTTATAGCATGCTCTCAAACTTTGTGTGTCAGAAAATCCGATGGAAAATGTGTGATGGAGCCCAAACACGGTCGGAATTTCCGACAACAAGGTCCTATCACACATTTTCCATCGGAAAATCCTATTGTGTGTACAGGGCATTGTACTGTCCATTCAAAAGAACGATTCGAGAACACGAACAAACAAAATTACGAACACACGAATGAATGAAAGTACGAACATACGAAATTATGAACAGACAAAGGATTGAAAATACGTAATATAAATAATTCGTTATAGATGTTATTTTCTTTCTTTTACTGTTTCGGAGAATCGTATTACCGTAAGTTTGTCCGTTTGTAAGTTCGTATTTTGGCGTGTTCGTTATTTTGCTTATTCGTAATTTTCGTATTTTGGTTCTTTCAGCTGTTCGGATGTTCGGATGTTCGAATTGATCCGAATGTTGTGCAAAAATCTACTCGTTACGAACAGAATCACACGTCTAATATTGATTGGACTTCACCTGAACTGGGCAATGTCTGCAGATATTTGACTCATTTCCAACCATGTGCGGTAAAAGCAAAGAGATCACAAGTGATTGTTAATATTGGTTGATCATAAACAGTGCAGTCCCATCCCTAATTTGATAGCCCAGTGTGACAGCTTAATTAATTAGGCCTATCTTAGTGGGCAATAGTGTTGACCCTTGGATGTCAAAAGCATATAGTTCAGAAGAGGTTCTTGGTTAAAGGGGTTGTAAAGATTTAGTTTTAAAAAAACAAACAAACAAACAAACACATCATACTTACCTTCGCTGTGCAGTTGGTTATGTGGTTACATATCAAGTGGCCGGATCCTCCTCTTCTGGAGTCCCTCTGCGGCGCTCCTGGCTCCTCCTCTTCTCAAGTGTCCCGGCGGAGAAGCGCTCTCCACCGGGACACACGTGCGTGCGCTCCCGTGTCCTGCTGCTATGTCTGGAGACACAGACAGCAGGACTCGGCTCTGCCCCCCGGCGCACACGTCATTGGATTTGATTGACAGCAGCGGGAGCCAATGGCTGCGCTGCTATCAATCTATCCAATCAGGACACGAGACACCGGCCGGAGCTGGTGTGCTCGTTCCCGTTGTGGGAATTACAGGGCTCAGGTAAGTATAAGGGGGGCTCGGTGGCGCTGCTGCAGCACAGGAGGTTTTTCACCTTAATGCATAGAATGCATTAACCACTTAAGGACCAGCCTCGTTTTGGATTTTAGGTGTTTACAGGTTTAAAACAGGTTTTTTTGCTAGAAAATTACTTAGAACCCCCAAACATTATATATTGTTTTTTTTCTAACACCCTAGAGAATAAAATGGCGGTCATTGAAATACTTTTTTTTGCACCGTATTTGCGCAGCGGTCTTATAAGCGCACTTTTTTTGGAAAAAATTCACTTTTTTTAATAAAAAAATAAGACAACAGTAAAGTTAGCCCAATTTGTTTTTATATTGTGAAATATAATGTTACGCCAAGTAAATTCATACCCAACATGTAACGCTTTAAAATTGCGCCCGCTCGTGGAATGGCGTCAAACTTTTACCCTTAAAAATCTCCATAGGCGACGTTTAAAAAAATCTACAGGTTGCATGTTTTGCGCTACAGAGGAGGTCTAGGGCTGGAATTATTGCTCTCGCTCTACCGGTCGCGGCGATACCTCACATGTGTGGTTTGACCACCGTTTTCATATGCGGGAGCTACTTGCGTATGCGTTCGCTTCTGCAAGCGAGCTCGTCTGGACGGGGGGGGTTTTAAGAAAAAATATTTTTTTAATTTTTATTATTTATTTTACAATATTTTATTTATTTTTACACTGTTTAAAAAAACAGGACCTCTTAAATATGAGATCTGGGGTCAAAAAGTCCTCAGATCTCATATTTGGACTAAAATGCAAAAAAAAAAAGTCGTTTGAAAAAATGACATAAAAAAAAATATGCCTTTAAGAAAAGTGGGCGGAGCTGACGTAATGACGTCGCTTCAGCCGTCCAATGGTATGGAGACGGGTGGCGGCTATCTTAGCCTCACTCATCTCCATACCCAGGCACAGAAAGGTCCCGATCGCCTCCGCCGCTACCCGCCGCAGAGACCACCACTATCGTACACAGAACCGGCTCCTGTAAAGATGGATGCCTCGGTTGTGGCAGCAGCTGCTGCCGTTACCGAGATATCCATCTTCAAAGTGCCGATGTGTATGTATAGGAGCCGGTCGGTAAGTGGTTAAGGTGAGAACGGCGAGGGTTAACAACCCCTTTAAGGCCTCATACACACGATCAGATTTTCAGACGACCGTTCGTTTTTTGTTGCATGCTAGTCTCATGTCGAAAGTGAAGAGGTTACTCACCATACCAAAATTCTCGTACGACAGAATGCAACTTCAGAAGTGACGTAATGTGTTGACTAGTTTTGTATGTATTCCTTCGTTTCTGAGCATACGTAGTCTTGTTCTTGCGTTTTTTTTCCAGACGAAAACCGTGAATGAAAAACGGACGTTGAGTTCACATACAACAAAAATTTTATAGTCTGCACATCCAGTCGGACGAATATTCGGAATCGGCTTTCAAAAGCACCATACTAACGATTCGAAAATCGACAATGTCAGATAAACTTAACTTAAGCCTGGCCATACATTATACAATTTTCTTGTACTATTTTCCTTTAGATTTACCAAAACCATATAATTTGAGGTCAAACCCTAACACGAGCTGCCTTTCGTACACAGTTGCTAATCTAATTACCTAATCTTACGCTTAGTGGTCCTTTAAAGGTACAGTTTGCTCCAACAGAATCCGGTAAACTTTAATTACATCTGTCTAAAGTAATAAGTCCCCAGTGCAGCTCTTTGTATATGCATGAGAGATCGCTCCTAGAATCAATACATATTTCCTTCCTCAGCAGTTCCCTAATGAACCCAGCCTTTATTACTTCCCAGGGAGCATTAATTCTAGATCTAACCCCTAATATAGGAGTTAAAAACTGCTTACACAATACATAATCATGATATGCTACTGAGTTATAAGCTTCAAACGCATGCAGAACTCTATTAGTTGCTCTGGTTTCTTCGATGAAGCTGGTCTAGGTCCAGACCTGTGGAAAGGGCCCAAGGGTGGCCAAGCTTAGGCTGCCTTATAATATTATCATTATGTTAAACCAAACCAGAACTTAAAAATTTAACATTTGCTCTTTTATGGAATTTAATTGTGCTAGAAATTTGATTATTGCTTAACCAGTACCCCGAAAAATTGACAATTTGTCCTGAATGCCTCATGAAGAATAATAGTGCATTTCCTGTGCAGAAGAATGCCAGTGTCTTGGGCTTTATATACTATATCTGCAAGGTAAAAACAACTAAGACATTGTACCTCTGACTGCCAGTCTCACCAGATTTGGAGTGTTCTGGAAATTTTATAGATAGGCAACTCCTGTCCTCATATTGGTTAGGTGTTCCAAAATAATTACTATTGCAGAAGGGAACAAACACATAAGATACACTCCAGCGTCTTTCCAAAAAAACTTTTATTCTGCGCAACTGTTTTTTAATACACCTGATTATTTAGGTATCACAATTGTACTTTTATGATAACAAGGGGCGTACCATAGACAGGCCAATTTCTAATCAGGACTCGAAAGAATGCAACTTGTAAAGAAAACATTATTAGTGCTGTATGCACAATGAGTGCAATGTGCAATAATACGTAGGCAAACCATACAAAAATAGATTACAGTTTTATACAGGATTTACAAATTTCCTTTACAGGAGTGAGATTTGGTGATGTCAGTACTCACTTTGTCACTACAGTTGCTTGCTGGAGAGAAAGTATATATAAGCTCCAGTGCAAGATCTCTCTGCTACAGTTGCTTGCTGGAGAGGAAGTATATATAAGCTCCAGTGCAAGATCTCCCTGCTTTTGCGCTAAATTTTCTGTTGCTCTGTGTTTCCTCTACCTCTTTTCTGCTTCTTAAATATCCCCCACCAGTAATCAGATCACCAGTCATCAGGCAGCTTTGTGAGGAAGCAAAGACCCTGCCTCTACCAAGATGGCTGTCTCCACAGAAAGTTTTAACAAGACTGTAGCGGCAATTTTCTGCAGAATGGTAAGCCCGGTCCCGTGCTGAGGCACAAAACAAAATTTTCTGTAATGGTGGGTCCAAGACCCTAGTAACTATCCCCCTGGTTCACAACATTTTCAGGTTTCATGTTGGAAATCATACACTTACACACTTACAAGAGGCCTTTCCCAATCAATGGTTCCAGGCCTAGTCCGCAGAGGGGGGGGCGCACCAAACACCTGAGACCCATGAGATATGGCGGCCCAGGTTCCCAGGCATGAGCACTCAGGGGAACCTTTCCTACCACAATTAAGCAGGCAGACCAACCTTCACTAGGCCTCCACTAATTCCTAATCAGAACTGGTTGTATAGGTCACACTCCCCAGATGGTTAGATGGTATTGTTAACCTCACAGCAAGAATGGGAGATCAGTCAGGTTTACTCATATCCAGAACATCTTAACAGTACATCAGTTCTCATTACAGTTCAGGACTTCTAATTTTGGCCAGCTCTCTTTAGGGTAGCTTTTACAAGGACCTAGCCCCTGGCACCAGGAGGAGAGATACAACACCCACAAATTACTTACAGTCCTTAGTCCTTATGTTTGGTAGAAATACCATGACTCCCCTTCATTTCTTTTGCAATTTAGATTGGTCCCTAGCTTTTTCCACAGGGGAAAGCTTTACACCTAATTACGTTGTCAGTTGAGAGATAAACATCATTCCCAGGCATCCCTATACTGACCTGCAGCGCCTGCTGCTCTACTAGCTACACCCCCTACTACTAGGCTATATATTGTTTAGTCATCTAAGATGATGAACAAATGGGTCCACTAGCAACCTCTAGGTGGGACTACTCAATAAAGGAGACTTATACCCCATTACAAGACAATAGTGCATAGTAAGTCAGTAACAGGGAAGAAAATCAAAGGGAGACCATAGGCAATACTGGTGACTAGGTTTTCCTCCATAACAGTGGTAATAATTAGGTCAATTTGCCGCTAGTGCGTATACAGGCACAATCAGAATGAGCGCAAGCACCTGGGTCTGCAGACGAGCTCCTCAACGAGCTCCTGCGCAGTCGTGCGGCGTGGTACCCAAACAAGATTGACGTCCTTTTTTTTCCCACGAATAGAGCTTTCTTTTGGTGGTATTTGATCGCCTCTGCAGTTTTTATTTTTTGCGCTATAAACAAAAAAAGAGCGTCAATTTTGAAAAAAAAAAATAATAATAATTTGTTTGTTTTTGCTATAATAAATATCCCCAAATTTTGTTTTTTAAAAACAAATTTCTTCATTAGTTTAGGCCAATATATATTCTTCTACATATTTTTGGTAAAAAAAAAATCTTAATAAGCGTATATTAATTGGTTTGCGCAAAAGTTATAGCGTCTACAAAATAGGGGATAGATTTAAGGCATTTTTAATTTATAATTTTTTTATTACTAGTAATGGCGGCGATCAGTGATTTTTATCAGGACTGTGACATTGCAGCGATCAGATCGGACACTTTTGACACTCTTTTGGGACCATTGACATTTATACAGTGATCAGAGCTAAAAATAGCCACTGATTACTGTATAAATGTCACTGGTAGGGAAGGGGTTAACACTAGGGGGCACTCAAAGGGTTAAATGTGTTCCCTCAGTGTGTTCTAACTGTGGGGGGATGGGAGTGACTAGAAGAGGAGACATTCCTAACTAAAGGGAACACACGATGTGTCTCTCCTCTCCTGACAGAACCGGGATTTGTGTGTTTACACACGCAGATCCTCGTTCTGTCTCACGTGTCCATGATCACGGGTGGCCGGGGGTCAGTACGACCGCCAGCCACGCGCATCAGGTCCCCCGCCGCGCACGCCTGCTAAGGCTCCTAAAAGAGCCGACATACCTGTAGGTTGTTTTGCGCAGGAGAGCCATTCTGCCGATGTATATGTACGTGAGCCGGTCGGGAAGTGGTTAAAATGAACAGTTGCCTGGGGTAACCAAGTGTATTTATCCGATGTAAAACGGATGGGGAATGCTACAGAAAAAAAAAAAGTGGTCTGGTGCCACCAGTGACACACCTCTACCCCCATAGTACATACAACAAAGCAAAATTTCGCCCTGGGACTTTGAATGAGGTGAACACAATTGGCCAATGAATATAACAAGAGTAAACATGGTGTCTAGACTTATTAAAGGTATAAAATGAGTACCATACATGAAATGCGTGGACATAAGTGCCAAAATGACGTGTTTCGCGAGTCCAGTGCTCACTTCAGGAGTGGATGCGTATGCATCGTATCTAGAATATAAAATATCAATTGGAGATATATATCACAAAAATAAATGTCGTTTAACAAATAATAAGGGGGGCTTTGTATGGGGGGGGGCCCATACGTACAAATTAGCTGAGCCAAGGTACCAGAAGCTTATTTTCCAAAAGGTGGTGACGACATATGTCTAGCTCGGGAGCTGAAGAGGTGGGAAACCCCACCAGGGGACAGTTGGAGGGTGAGCTTGGCATGGGTAAAAAAAAGTGTATCCCTTGGGGTCCCTCAATGTCCATCATCATGGATAACAACTGCAAAGGAAGTGTATATATGTCCAAACAATTTAATAGATACTACAATAGCAGAGTATGTATGTAGGTACTCTATATGTATATACACATAGCTCCCAACTGTCCCTGATTTCGAGGGACTGTCCCTGATTTAGAGCAATGTCCCTCTGTCCCTCATTCCTCCTCATTTGTCCCTCATTTTGATCTGATCTATATATTTGTATATAAAATGCACTTTTTATCTATGAAAAAGTGTTTTTCAGTGCTTGTTGTGTTACACCATGTGATTTATTATGCTCTGTGTCTTTAAGATTTGTTCCCTCTGTCTATCTGAACTCTTTCTCTCACCGTAGTTCTGTATATTCTCCTCCCCTTCCTCTCTCTGATTCATTGTGCTCAGTATACCTCATTGCTGTAACATCTTACATGTGGCTTACAACTGCAACGTTTTTCTACCTATGAATATCCATCATTAAACGGAACATTCGAGAGGATTCATCGTCTGTCTTTCCATACAGTGAGTTATTCATTGAGTTAAGCTGCCTGAATTGATGCAAGGGATAAATAGATCACCAGGTCATGTAAGCTCTATGTGAAGCTGAGGATAACATTTATAGCCTTGTAGTTGAGTCAGAACAGTAGAAAAACGGAGTTCCACAGCCTAATTACAAGATTTCTGCATATAGTACTGTTACAGACAAGATTTACTGCCCTCATTGCAAGAAAGAATGAGACAGCAGCACATGGAATCTTCATAACCTCAGACCAGGCTGCATGGTGTCATATTACAGCACACAGATCCTGCCTGCTTATCACTGAGACATTCTCTGCCTGTGTCAGCCATGAGTCACCACAGCTCTCAATGTGAATAGACAGCCACTCCAACACAAGACACTGAGCCAACTGACTTACCCAAACGCTCAGTCAAACCCACCTGGAAAGTGATGGAGAATTATGAAGCCTTAAGAACTGAATTGTTTAATAGCTTGAAGCTAATTTGGGACAGGATTGCCTCTGAATCAAATACAGTGTCTGTTGAAGGTGAATTACTGACACTACAGGGCGCCATTAAACAACTCTGTATCTCTTATGAGCTCTATCAGCTTACCAGTGACAAGTTCATTAATGTCTTACAAAATATGAACACAGAACTTTCACTCGAGGAATTAAAGAATTTCAAGGCTCTTAATCTGGAAAGAGACAGTTTTATCCAGCAAACCAAATTAAAGGCAGAAGCAAAGATAGAGCTGCTACAGGACACTGCATCTCACAGATCTGTTTCCACCAGACATTCTAAAAGGTCTTCAAGAAGTCATAGTTCAAGATACTCAACACTCAGTGAGCGACTTATTAATGCCCGCGCCGAAGTGGAAGCCAGCAAGGTGCAGGTCGCATACGCAGAAAAGACAGCACGTCAAAGAGCAACAATAGAAATCTTGAATGAACAGTGTAAACATGATGCATCTATGGCAAAGCTAAGGGTCCTAGAGCAAGCTATCAGTGCGGACGAAGGTGCAAGTGAGAAAGACAGCATCAACCTAAACATAGCAGATATGGAAGATCCCCTCAAACGCACTAAAGACTATGTCCTAAGCCACTGCAGTATACACTCCATTGTCTCCAATGCTCCTGGCAACTTAGAAACTCCTTCACAGCTCCAAGTTAAAGAGGTTCCAGCGACTTCCTGCATGCAAAATCACTCCAATGCATTTCCTGCCTGCCTACCTAACCTTCCTTCTTATGCCACAGAGCATCAGAGCAAGCTGCAAGCAAGTCATCAATTTCCTGTCATCGGTACAGCATTGAGTCAACGTACCATTGGAACAACCGACTTCAAGCAAGCAACTCACCTGAACGCATCTGCTGCACCATATTTACCTGTGTCCTTTAACAATAATGTCAAAGATAGTGCAATCAGCACCATTCAGCCAACAACATCTCACATAAAGGCAGAGACAACTGAGACAGCAGAGTTTGTGAGGTACATACTTCGCAGAGAGCTCACAAAGACTGGTCTTACAAGTTTTGATGACCAACCTGAGAACTACAGAAGTTGGAAATGTGCTTTCAGAACTGCAATCAGCGATCTTGGCATTACAGCGGCTCAAGAATTGGATCTCCTGATTAGATGGCTTGGTCCTCTATCTGCTGCACGTGTTAAGCCATTAAGATCAGTTTTCATGGACAATCCTACAGCAGGCCTCACAGCTGCATGGGAGCGACTAGAGCAAAGTTATGGCAGTCCAGAAGCTATAGAAAATGCCTTGTTCATGCGCCTGGAAACTTTCCCAAAGATATCTGGTAAGGACAACAAGGAGTTCCAGAGACTGAGTGACCTTCTCCTTGAGCTTCAGCTAGCCAAGGCAGACCCAAAACTACCCGGACTCAGTTACCTTGACACTGCAAGAGGGGTAAACCCAATTGTCTCCAAGCTCCCGTATGGTATACAAGAGAAATGGTCTGCACTAGGATCATCATACAAAAAAGAGAACAAGGTTTCCTTCCCACCATTCTCTTTCTTCTGCAACTTCATCAGGAGAATCGCAGAGACCAAGAATGATCCAAGTTTTTCCTACGGTGAGTGCAGTCTCTTCTCACCATTTCCTAAGAGTACCAGTCTTCAGGGCAACTATAGAAGCCGTAGAGGCCCAGTATCCGTGAAAAAGACTGACATCCTTCCCACTCCTACCACAGTTGTTGCCACCGTCAGACAGAGTAGGAAGATTGAAAACCCTAACAGAGAGTGTCCCATTCACAAGAAGCCACACCCCCTCAAAAAATGTATCGGCTTTAGGAAAAAGCCTCTTTTAAGAGCGTAAGGAGCTTTTAAAGACATTTAGGGTATGTTTCAGGTGCTGTGCTTCTACCGAACATTTTGCAAGGGACTGTAATGTATCCATCAAGTGCATAGAGTGTGGCTCCGAAGAGCATGTGCAAGCCCTACATCCGCTTGAGCCCAGCTCTGCACAACCTGCTAACTCTCCTCCCAGGTTAACGCATGGCGGGGAGAATACAGACCAAGTGCCTAATTCTACCGTCATTTCTTCATCCTGCACTGAAGTTTGTGGAGAAGACCGCTGCGATAAGTCCTGTGCTAAAATATGCTTGGTGAACATATACCACAAGGACCAACCAGAAAAGACTCTAAAAGCCTATGCTATCTTAGACGATCAGAGCAATAGATCGCTTGCAAAATCAGAACTGTTTAATCTATTTGAAATAAAAGGCGAAGCTCATCCTTACACCTTGGGTACCTGTAGTGGAACTACAGAGGTTTCTGGAAGAAGGGCTCATGGACTCCTGGTATCTTCTCTCAAAGGTAACTTGCAATTACCTCTACCTACTCTTGTCGAGTGCAATCAGATACCTGCTAACAGGGAAGAAATCCCTACTCCAGCTGCTGCTTTCCATCACCCTCACCTGAAGGTAATAGCAAATGAGATAACGCCGCTTGACAAAGATGCTCAGATCCTTCTTCTGTTAGGAAGAGACATTCTAAGAATTCACAAGGTACACAGACAAGTCAGTGGACCCCCAGATGCCCCATTTGCTCAGCGCATGGATCTAGGGTGGGTCATCATAGGCAACGTCTGTATAGGCAAAATGAAGAGACCTACCAACATTTCGTCATTCAAGACAAATGTTCTGCCAAATGGCCGAATCACTTACTTTGAGCCATGCCCACATCACTACTGGGTGAAAGAGAAGATAGCCAGCCATAGATGGCAACATGGTATCTCAGGTAACACAAGCCCTTTCTCGTGCCACGATGACGACTTTGGCTCTACGGGGTTTAATACAACCAGTCAAGATGACATACTGGCTCCTTCAATGGAAGACAAAGAATTCATCAAGGTAATGGACAATGAGTTCTTTCAAGACGATGCCAATAACTGGGTAGCACCCCTACCTTTTCGTCTCCCAAGAGAGAGACTGTCCAACAACTTGCAACAGGCCATCAGTAGATTCTCCTCCTTAAAACGCAACTTAAGCAGGAAACCAGAGATGCAAAGACACTTTGTGGACTTTATGCAAAATATATTTGACAGAGATCATGCAGAGCCTGCACCCCCACTAAAGGAGGGAGAAGAATGCTGGTACCTTCCATCCTTTGGCGTGTATCACCCACGTAAACCAGACCAAATCAGAGTTGTCTTTGATTCCAGTGCTCAGCATGAAGGTGTTTCTCTTAACAGCATGCTCCTTACAGGGCCTAACTTGAACAACAGTCTAATAGGAGTCTTGATTCGCTTCAGACAAGAACCTGTAGCAGTTATGGCAGACATTCAACAGATGTTTCACTGCTTCATTGTCAGAGAAGACAACAGAAACTACCTCAGGTTTCTATGGCACAAAGACAATGACATCCACAAGGAAGTTATAGACTTTCGAATGAAGGTACATGTCTTTGGTAACAGTCCTTCTCCTGCAGTGGCAACTTATGGACTAAGGAGAACAGCTCAGACTGGAGAAGAAGAATATGGATCTGATGCTCGTCAGTTTGTTGAAAGAAACTTCTACGTTGATGACGCACTCAAGTCTTTTCCAACCGCTAAAGAAGCGATTGATCTCCTCACCAGAACAAAGGAGATGCTGGCTACAGCAAACCTTAGACTGCACAAGATTATATCCAACAGCCAGGAACTTATGAATGTCTTTCACTCTGAGGACTATGCCACCAGTCTAAAAAACCTTGATTTGGGTACAGATGTGCCTCCTGTACAGCGAAGTCTGGGTTTGTTGTGGAACATCGAACAAGACACATTCACCTTCCAAGTGTCAACTTGTGACAAACCCTTCACTAAGAGAGGAGTCCTGTCGGTGGTGAATATCATCTATGACCCACTCGGTTTCCTTGCTCCAGTTACCATCCAAGGTAAGATTCTGCTAAGACAGTTATCTACTGAGAACATAGACTGGGATACTCCCTTACCTAGTGAGAATCAACACAAGTGGGAAAGGTGGAGACATTCTTTGAAGTCACTAGGAAAACTTCAGATTTCCCGTTGCTATGTTCCAGGTTCTATTTCAACTGTTTACCGGAGGGAAATTCATATTTTCTCTGATGCATCAGTTGAAGCTATTGCTACTGTAGCCTATTTGAAGATCTCTGAAATGAATGGGGAATCACACTGTAGTTTTGTCCTAGGCAAGGCAAAACTCACTCCCAAACCTGCACATACCATACCAAGACTCGAACTTTGTGCAGCCGTGTTAGCAGTAGAAATTGCCGAAGTCATACGAAGTGAAATGGACACTAGAATTGATTCTTTCACCTTCTATACAGACAGTAAGGTAGTACTTGGTTACATATACAACCAAACAAAACAGTTTCATGTGTATGTCAGCAACAGGGTTGAACGTATTAAAAGATTCTCCCTACCAAGTCAATGGCATTACGTTCCCACTGAACTCAATCCAGCTGACTGTGGGACCAGAGCCGTGTCATCTGATGTTCTTCAGGACAGCTTATGGCTGCCACCTCCAAGGTTTTTGTGTGAGGACTCATACTCACCCCCTGTTGACTCCATGTTGCAGACTCACAAGTCTTTACCACTCACCCATGATACTTTGTCTACCTTTCTCGCTGAAGTGTGTGCTATAGTGAACGCAAGACCTTTAGTGCCGGTATCTTCAGATCCTGATGCTCCAGTGATCCTTACTCCAGCTTCACTCCTTACTCAAAAGATTGGTACTGCTGTAATATCTTCAAGTGAGATTGAACCCAAGGATATCTACAGGCGTCAATGAAAGCAGGTGCAGCATCTCGCCAATGTGTTTTGGCATCGCTGGAGGAAGGAGTATCTTCATCACCTTCAAGGTCGTAACAAATGGCAAACATCTAAGCCTAATCTTAAGGTTGGAGATCTCATCCTTCTAAAAGACAAGGAAGTTTGTCAGAATGAGTGGCCTATGGGTCTTATTACCAAGGTTATGCCCAGTGACGATAACAAGGTCCGAAAGGTAGAAGTCAAGGTAACCAAGGGAGGATCCACACGAACCTTCACTCGACCAATTACTGAGTTAGTACTCCTTTTGCAAGGTGAGTAACTTATGCAAGGTCTAGCCATGCTGTTGGCACGGCGGGGAGTACATTGCTGCTATCTACAGGTTCTACCTTGAACTTTGGAACTCTTTGAAGACGTCATATTTCGGACTACATGTTCTTCAATCCTGTTGGACTTATGTTTATACTTGCTTGTTGCATGTTTTTCATTACAGGTTCCAGGACATTTAACAGCATTGGACTTATTTAATATATATATAATTGTTTATGGTTATGAAATCTAAAGATTTCAGACGGGGAGTGTTGTGTTACACTATGTGATTTATTATGCTCTGTTTCTTTAAGATTTGTTCCCTCTGTCTATCTGAACTCTTTCTCTCACCGTAGTTCTGTATATTCTCCTCCCCTTCCTCTCTCTGATTCATTGTGCTCAGTATACCTCATTGCTGTAACATCTTACATGTGGCTTACAACTGCAACGTTTTTCTACCTATGAATATCCATCATTAAAAACGGAACATTCGAGAGGATTCATCGTCTGTCTTTCCATACAGTGAGTTATTCATTGAGTTAAGCTGCCTGAATTGATGCAAGGGATAAATAGATCACCAGGTCATGTAAGCTCTATATGAAGCTGAGGATAACATTTATAGCCTTGTAGTTGAGTCAGAACAGTGCTAAACCTTTCATCTGATTTCTAAATTGCTGCATTTGTAAATTTCAAAAGCCAATATAAAGGAATAGTAGTGGTAAAAAAAAAAGCACTTGTGGGTTTAACCAATCTTGTTTTTTTGTACAATTCTCCTTTAAGGGGGCATGGCAAGGGGTGTGTCCTATGCCTGCATACTTTTGCTGATAGGTGTCGGGAGGTATGTATACAGTGCCTTGAAAAAGTATTCACACCCCTTGAAATTTTCCACATTTTGTCATGTTACAACCAAAATCATAAATGTATTTTATAGGGATTGTATGTGATAGACCAACACAAAGTGGCACATAATTATGTAGTGGAAGGAAAATGATAAATGTTTTTCAAATTTTTTTACAAATAAATATCTTAAAAGTGTGGCGTGCATTTGTATTCAGCCCCCTTTAGGCTGGGTTCATACCTAAGACGAATCCGTCACACAGCAGGGGTCAGTTGCATCCTGGTTCATTGTTTCAGGCCCGATCTCAGTCCAAATTTTTGGCTGAATTCAGACCTGAAACGGACCAAAAGACGCACGGGACTCCTGTGCAAATTTGGACATGTTTTTCCTGCAAAACGCACCTGACCTTCTGCGGAGATATGTGAACCAGCTCCATAGAGAGCCAGTCACATTCTCCTGCTATGCGAATTGAATGCGGTGAAACCGCTTCCAATTCGCATAGGTGTGAACCCAGCCTCACTCAAATACCCCTAACTAAAATCTAGTGGAACCAATTGCCTTCCGAAGTCACCTAATTAGTAAATAGAGTCCACATGTGTGTAATTTAATATCAGTATAAATACAGCTGTTCTGTTAAGCCCCCAGAGGTTTGTTAGAGAACCTTAGTGAACAAGCAGCATCATGAAGTCCAAGGAACACACCAGACTGATCAGGGATTAAGTTGTGGAGAGATTTAAAGCAGGGTTAGGTTATACAAAAATATCCCAAGCTTTGAACATCTCACAGAGCTCTGTTCAATCCATCATCCGAAAATGGAACAAGTATGGCACAACTGCAAACCTACCAAGACATGGCCGTCCACTGAAACTGACAGGCCGGGCAAGGAGAGCATTCAGAGAAGAGGTCCATGGTAACTGTGGAGGAGCTCCAGAGATCCACAGCTCAGGTGGGAGAATCTGTCCACAGGACAACTATTAGTCGTGCTCTCCACAAATCTGCCATTTATGGAAGAGTGGCAAGAAGAAAGCCATTGTTGAAAGAAAGCCATAAGAAGTCCTGTTTGCAGTTTGCGAGAAGCCATGTGGGGGACACAGCAAACATGTGGAAGAAGGTGTTCTGGTCATATGAGACCAAAATTGAACTTTTGGCCTAAAAGCAAAATGCTATGTGTGGCAGAAAACAACACTGCACATCACCCTGAACACACCATCCCCACCGTGAAACATGATGGTGGCAGCATCATGTTGTGAGGATGCTTTTCTTCAGCAGGGACATGGAAGCTGGTCAGAGTTGATGGGAAGATGGATGGAGCCAAATACAGGGCAATCTTAGAAGAAAACCTGTTATGCCGCGTACACACGAGTGTACTTTTCGACCGGACTGGTCCGACGGTCTATCCGATGGACATTCGGCAGACTTCCGACGGACTTTCCTAATGAACGGACTTGCCTACACACGATCACACCAAAGTCCGACGGATTTGTACGTGATGACGTACGACCGGACTAAAATAAGAAAGTTGATAGCCAGTAGCGTTGGTTTTAGTCCGCTGGACTAGCATACAGACGAGCGGATTTTTCGACCGGACTCGAGTCCATCGGAAAGATTTGAAACATGTTTTATTTCTAGGTCCGTCAGACTTTTGGGAAAAAAAGTCTGCTGGAGCACACACACGATCAAATTGTCAGACGGAGTCCGATCTGCCGGACCAAGTCTGCCGGAAAGTCGGCTCGTGTGTACGCGGCATTAGAGTCTGCAAAAGACTAGAGACTGGAGCGGAGGTTCACCTTTCAGCAGCCAGAGCTACAATGGAATGGTTTAGATCAAAGCATATTCATATGTTAGAATGGCCCAGTCAAAGTCTAGACCTAAATCCAATTGAGAATCTGTGGCAAGACTTGAAAATTGCTGTTTACAGACGCTCTCCGTCCAATCTGACAGAGCTTGAGCTATTTTGCAAAGAAGAATGGGCAAAAATTTCACTCTCTAGATGTGCAAAGCTGGTAGAGACATCCCCAAAAAGACTTGCAGCTGTAATTGCAGTGAAAGGAGGTTCTACAAAGTATTGACTCAGGGGGGCTGAATACAAATATACACCACACTTTTCACATATTTTTTTGTAAAAAATGTTGAAAACCATTTATAATTTTCCTTCCACTTCACAATTATGTGCCACTTTGTGTTGGTCTATCACATAAAATCCCAATAAAATACATTTATGTTTTTGGTTGTAACATGACAAAATGTCAAGAGGTATGAATACTTTTTCAAGGCACTGTATGTATCCAAATTATATGCAGCCTAGTCCAGTAGTGGTATGGACATGTAGACCAGAAGGGAGTGGTGTAAGATGGATGAGAAGTACAGAAAATAGGGAAATATCTATCTATGAGGACAATTCCATTAAAAGTAAAGTGAAAGCAAAAGTGAAAGATTAGAAGAGACATTCCAAGCAAAAACGTGTATACTCAAGTGAAAGGGCATTAGGATAGAAACATATATACCCAAACAAGGTTTGTAAATGCTTCAGATAGAATCTGCCAATTGTGTTCACCTCATTTAAAGTCCCAGGGCGAAATTTTTTTTAGTTGTAGGAATGCTACAGACAGCTTCTGAGCCAGCTTAAATCTATCTATCTATCTATCTATCTATCTATCTATCTATCTATCTATCTATCTATCTCTATATATTTTAGACTTCAAAGAAAGAATTGAGGTTTAGACTTAAATTGCATATTGTCTCTTGTATGAATAAAAGCCCCTGAACAGGAAGTAGGCCATACATGTAATAAAGACTATTGATGGAAGAAGGCAGGAAGTGGGCTCCTTTTCCTTGCAAGGACATCCTGTGGTTTAATCACCTGTGACATTACATTGAAAGTGATCCTCAATGGTCGATAACCTCTGCCATGACATCGTATTACTCCTAACCACATGTCAGGATCCAAAATCATAAATAATGTCATCAATTCATCATTCGTTACATTTTGTCAGTTATAACATAACAGGAAAAAAAGTGTGTGTCTGAGTAGCTTAATTGCCTAAAGAAATAGTTTTTCCTATTGACTTGGGATTGATATGAACTCAATAATTACTATCAGTGTGACCCAAAAAAATATATATACATACATAAAACATATACATACACACATATGTTTCTTGATATTGTATTTTGTATTTTTGTATAATAGATATATGCATCCTATTGTGACTTCCCATAAGTCACCAATTCATTTTTAAACTATTCTAATAAAATATAAATATATTTTCATTAGATTTATTGTCAAGGAATCTCTGCCTTTAAAATCCCACAGAGGAATCTGTTTGATTTTGCCGTCAGTAAGGTATAGCTGCAGTGTCCCCACTGCTGGAATGTATGTCTGGTATTTTACTCCACATTCACACAATCAGGAGCCATGCATATTGAATATAAGAAGGAAAAGCCATATAGCATAATACAGCTAAAAGAGTCTTCTTTATTTAAGAGATACAGTGGGGACGGAAAGTATTCAGACCCCCTTAAATTTTTCACTCTTTGTTATATTGCAGCCATTTGCTAAAATCATTTAAGTTCATTTTTTTCCTCATTAATGTACACACAGCACCTCATATTGACAGAAAAACACAGAATTGTTGACATTTTTGCAGATTTATTAACCGCTTGCCGACCGGCGCACGCCGATGTACGTCGGCAGAGCGGCACGGCTGGGCAAATGGGCGTACCTGTACGTCCATTTGAATTTCCCGCCGTGCCCGTGCGTGCGCGCCGGCCGGGAGCTCCGTGAGTCAGGTCGCGGGTCCCGCGGACTCGATCGCCGCGGGGAGACCCGCGATCGCCTCACGGAGCGGATGAACGGGGAGATGCCGTTGTAAACAGCATCTCCCCGTTCTGCCTAGTGACAAGTGTCACTGGATCTCTGCTCCCTGTCATCGGAGCAGAGATCAGTGACGTCAGCCACACAGCCCATCCCCCTACAGTTAGTAATCACTCCCTAGGACACACTTAACCCCTCCCCGCCTCCTAGTGGTTAACCCCTTCACTGCCAGTGTCATTTACACAGTAATCAGTGCATTTTTAATCGCACTGATCGCTGTATAAATGACAATGGTCCCAAAAATGTGTCAAAAATGTCCGACATGTCCGCCATAACGTCGCAGTCACAATAAAAATCGCTGATCGCCGCCATTACCAGTAAAAAAAAAATTATTAATAAAAATGCCATAAAACTATCCCCTATTTAGTAAACGCTATAACGTTTGCGCAAACCAATTAATAAACGCTTATTGCGATTTTTTTTACCAAAAATATGTAGAAGAATACGATCAGCCTAAACTGAAGAAAAAAAATGTTTTTTTTTATATATTTTTAGGGGATATTTATTATAGCAAAATGTAAAAAACAATGCGTTTTTTTCAAAATTGTCGCTTTTATTTTGTTTATAGCGCAAAAAATAAAAATCGCAGAGGCGATCAAATACCACCAAAAGAAAGCTCTATTAGTGGGAAAAAAAGGACGTCAATTTTGTTTGGGAGCCACGTCGCATGACCGCGCAATTGTCAGTTAAAGCGACGCAGTGCCGAATCGCAAATAACGCTCTGGTCAGGAAGGGGGTAAATCCTTCCGGGGCTGAAGTGGTTAAAAAAGAAAAACTGAAATATCACATGGTCCTAAGTATTCAGACCCTTTGCTGTGCAACTCATATAACCACTCAGGTGCTGTCCATTTCTTCTGATCATCCTTGCGATGGTTCTACACCTTCATTTGAGTGCAGCTGTGTTTGATTATACTGATTGGACTTGATTAGGAAAGCCACACACATGAAATTCGTCCAATCACAGCTGATCACAGTGTAACTAGGAAGTGCTGGTTATCGGCATTCCTCTACTCATGCTGACAGCTCGTGCGTAGAGGAGAGTCGATAAGAGGCTTTCCTGACAGGGGGGATCTGCACTGATAATCAGTGCAATGATTATTAGTGCAGTACTATCAGCAATGCCCACCAGTGCCCATTGGTGATGCCTGTCAGTGCTGCCTATCAGTGCACATCAGTTCCGCCAATCAGTGCCCAAAAAGGGCTGCCCATCAGGGACCATCAGTGCTGCATATTAATGCCTCTTCATCAATGCCAACTCATCAGTGTACATCAGTGGAGGAGAAAAATTACTTTTAAATTTTATATAAACGAAGAAAAAACAGAAAAACTTTTTTTATTATTTTTATTGGTCTTTTTACAAAAAATAAAAAACCCAGTGGTGATTACATACCACCAAAAGAAAGCTCTATCTGTCTTAAAAAATTGATAAACATTTTGTTTGGGTACAGCGTTGCATGACCGCGCAATTGCCATTCAACGTGTGACCGCTGAAAATTGGCCTGGCCAGGAAGGGGGTGAAAGTGCCCAGTACTGAAGTGTTTAAAATGCCAGATGGAGAATGATTAGGCTTCAGTAAGAGTTTATAGCTTCATTACTGTTTCTTTCTAAACCAAGCCTTAGTGCAGCTGTCTGCCATGTTGTGCATAGCTCCGATTCCTGTATGGCCAGCTTCCTGCCGTCCGCAGCTGCACATAGCCTGTTGATAGTACAGCGCACAGCAGATGGCTTCCTGTGATAGCTCCCATTAGCACCCTCACATCACACTTTATCCTAGAAGTCTGTCAGAAATGCCAACTTTTCATACATCCCAACTATTTTTTCAGTCCTATCTGTAGCTCTGCAGTCTGGCCGCACTTGGACGTCTCCACAGGAAGATATTGAATAACTTTTTTTGCTTTTAACCGTGGCCGGTGACCTTTGTAGGAATTTTTATTTCATTTCATTGAAAGAGCTCACCAAATCAGCATCCTGTTTCCCACTACGAGGACGATCCATCGTTTTTTTTATTTTTTTTATTTTTGTTTTAGTACTTGTACTATTTTGTTTGCAGATATAATTTTGTGCAACTATTTTACTGTAATTTTTTTTAGCAGCTGGAAGATGAAGTAAAGAATGAATACGGTCTTGCGGCTCATTACAAGACATTCGCCATATCCTAAAACATAAACATATATGCAGGATAGGGGTTAATTGTTGTTAGGGCTTTTTTAGGGGTTAGGATCATTAAGGTTAACCAATTGCAGCCTGCATCTTTTGGCCCTTTAAGGGGTTTAGGATGTCAGGAGGTGGGGTTTATGATCATGTGACTGCCTTGATTCACTACTTGCCATCGGGAGATTTCCGTTAGCCACAGGTAACTGTGCGAGGAGCACCAATTCACACATTTATGCGGCCGGTCGGCACCAAGGCCCATCTGCCAAGAGGCTGCATATTAGGGTGTGGCCAATACCAACGGGTTAAAGTGGTTGTAGAGGCTAAAGTTTTTTTACCTTCATGCATTCCCCTCTCTCCCACAGCCCCACTAATACATATCTGAGCCCTATATCGACCCAGTGATGTGCATGGGAGCCTTGGCTGTCCTGGGTTTCTCGCTCCACATTGGCTGAGACACAGCAGCAGGGGCCATTGGCTCCCACTGCTGGCAATTACAGCCAGTGAGCCAATGAGGAGAGAGAGAGAGAGCGGAGTTGAGCCGTGGCTCTTTGAGTCTTACGGATGCTTAGAACGAGGCTCGCGAGCAAGCATGCACCAGTGCCCCGTAGCAAGCGGCTTGCTTTTGGGGGCACTGGTCAAGTGGGAGGAGCCAAGAATGCTGGCGGGGGACCCGAGAAGAGGAGAATCAGAGCTGCTCTGTGCAAAACCACTACACACTATCAGATAAGTGTAACATAAGTATTATTACAAAAAAAAAAATTATAAAAAAAACAAACCTTTAACCACTTAAGGACCGCCTCACGCCAATGTACGTCGGCAAGGCGGCACGGGCAGGCAGAATCACGTACATACACGTGATCTGCCTCCCGCGGGCGGGGGGTCCGATCAGACACCCCCCCGGTGCCCAAGGCGGTCCGCTATTGTCCAGCGGCGATCGGAGGTGAGGGGGAGACCATCCATTCGTGGCCCCCCCCTCGCGATCTCTGCCGGCCAATAGAATCATTCCTATGCTGCTGTATGCTAAACAGCAGCAAAGGAAATGATGTCATCTCTCCTCGGCTCGGTATTTTCTGTTCCGGCGCCGAGGAGAGAAGACTGCAATGTGAGTGCACAACACAAACACACACAGTAGAACATGCCAGGCACACAAAACACCCCCCTTTACTCCCCGATCCCCCCCATCACCCCCCAATCACCCCTCCCCCCCCCCCTGTCACACTGACACCAAGTAGTTTTTTTTTTTTTTCCTGATTACTGCATGGTGTCAGTTTGTGACAGTTAGTGTGGTAGGACAGTTACTGTTAGCCCCCTTTAGGTCTAGGGTACCCCCCTAATAAAGTTTTAACCCCTTGATCACCCCCCGTCACCAGTGTCGCTAAGCGATCATTTTTCTGATCGCTGTATTAGTGTCACTGGTGACGCTAGTTAGGGAGGTAAATATTTAGGTTCGCCGTCAGCGTTTTATAGCGACAGGGACCCCCATATGCTACCTAATAAATGTTTTAACCCCATGATTGCCCCCTAGTTAACCCTTTCACCACTGATCACCGTATAACTGTTACGGGTGACGCTGGTTAGTTTGTTTATTTTTTATAGTGTCAGGGCACCCGCCGTTTATTACCGAATAAAGGTTTAGCCCCCTGATCGCCCGGCGGTGATATGCGTCGCCCCAGGAAGCGTCAGATTAGCGCCAGTACCGCTAACACCCACGCACGCAGCATATGCCTCCCTTAGTGGTATATTATCTGTACGGATCAATATCTGATCCGATCAGATCTATACTAGCGTCCCCAGCAGTTTAGGGTTCCCAAAAAGGCAGTGTTAGCGAGATCAGCCCAGATACCTGCTAGCACCTGCGTTTTGCCCCTCCGCCCAGCCCAGCCCAGCCCACCCAAGTGCAGTATCGATCGATCACTGTCACTTACAAAACACTAAACGCATAACTGCAGCGTTCGCAGAGTCAGGCCTGATCCCTGCGATTGCTAACAGTTTTTTTGGTAGCATTTTGGTGAACTGGCAAGCACCAGCCCCAGGCAGCGTCAGGTTAGCGCCAGTACCGCTAACACCCACGCACGCAGCATACGCCTCCCTTAGTGGTATAGTATTTGAACGGATCAATATCTGATCCGATCAGATCTATACTAGCGTCTCCAGCAGTTTAGGGTTCCCAAAAACGCAGTGTTAGCGGGATCAGCCCAGATACCTGCTAGCACCTGCGTTTTGCCCCTCCGCCCGGCCCAGCCCAGCCCACCCAAGTGCAGTATCGATCGATCACTGTCACTTACAAAACACTAAACGCATAACTGCAGCGTTCGCAGAGTCAGGCCTGATCCCTGCAATCGCTAACAGTTTTTTTGGTAGCGTTTTGGTGAACTGGCAAGCACCAGCGGCGTAGTACACCCCGGTCGTAGTCAAACCAGCACTGCAGTAAGACTTGGTGACGTGGCGAGTCCCATAAGTGCAGTTCAAGCTGGTGAGGTGGCAAGCACAAGTAGTGTCCCGCTGCCACCAAGAAGAAGACAAACACAGGCCCGTCGTGCCCATAGTTCCCTTCCTGCTGCATTAGCCAATCCTAATTGGGAATCCACCACTTCTGCAGCGCCCGTACTTCCCCCATTCACATCCCCAACCAAATGCAGTCGGCTGCATGAGAGGCATTTTCTTTATGTCCTCCAGAGTACCCCTACCCAGCGAACCCCCCAAAAAAGATGTCGTGTCTGCAGCAAGCGCGGATATAGGCGTGACACCCGCTATTATTGTCCCTCCTGTCCTGACAATCCTGGTCTTTGCATTGGTGAATGTTTTGAACGCTACCATGCATTAGTTGAGTATTAGCGTAGGGTACAGCATTGCACAGACTAGGCACACTTTCACAGGGTCTCCCAAGATGCCATCGCATTTTGAGAGACCCGAACCTGGAACCGGTTACAGTTATAAAAGTTAGTTACAAAAAAAAGTGTAAAAATAAAAATATTAATAGAAAATTTTAAAAAATAGTTGTCGTTTTATTGTTCTCTCTCACTATTGTTCTGCTCTTTTTTACTGTATTCTATTCTGCAATGTTTTATTGTTATTATGTTTTATCATGTTTGCTTTTCAGGTATGCAATATTTTATACTTTACCGTTTACTGTGTTTTATTGTTAACTATTTTTTTGTCTTCAGGTACGCCATTCACGACTTTGAGTGGTTATACCAGAATGATGCCTGCAGGTTTAGCTATCATCTTGGTATCATTCTTTTCAGCCAGCGGTCGGCTTTCATGTAAAAGCAATCCTAGCGGCTAATTTTACAAGCAGTGGGAGGGAATGCCCCCCCCCCCCCCCACCGTCTTCCATGTTTTTCTCTGGCTCTCCTGTCTCAACAGGGAACCGGTGATGGTGATTCAGCCAGCTGACCATAGAGCTGATCAGAGACCAGAGTGGCTCCAAACATCTCTATGGCCTAAGAAACCGGAAGCTACGAGCATTTTATGACTTAGATTTCGCCGGATGTAAACAGCGCATTGGGAAATTGGGAAAGCATTTTATCACACCGATCTTGGTGTGGTCAGATGCTTTGAGGGCAGAGGAGAGATCTAGGGTCTAATAGACCCCAATTTTTTCAAAAAAGAGTACCTGTCACTACCTATTGCTATCATAGGGGATATTTACATTCCCTGAGATAACAATAAAAATGATTAAAAAAAAAAAAAAAGGAACAGTTTAAAAATAAGATAAAAAAGCAAAAAAATAATAAAGAAAAAAAAAAAATGAACCCCTGTCCCCCCCTGCTCTCGCGCAAAGGCGAATGCAAGCGTCGGTCTGGCGTCAAATGTAAACAGCTATTGCACCATGCATGTGAGGTGTCACCGCGAACGTCAGATCGAGGGCAGTAATTTTAGCAGTAGACCTCCTCTGTAAATCTAAAGTGGTAACCTGTAAAGGCTTTTAAAGGCTTTTAAAAATGTATTTAGTTTGTCACCACTGCAATTTTAAAGCATGTTATGTTTGGTATCCATGTACTCGGCCTAAGATCATCTTTTTTATTTCATCAAACATTTGGGCAATATAGTGTGTTTTAGTGCATTAAAATGAAAAAAAAAGTGTGTTTTTCCCCCCAAAAATGTGTTTAAAAAATCGCTGCGCAAATACTGTGTAAAAAAAAAAAAAAAATGAAACACCCACCATTTTAATCTGTAGGGCATTTGCTTTAAAAAAAATATATAATGTTTGAGGGTTCAAAGTAATTTTCTTGCAAAAAAAAATACTTTTTTCATGTAAACAAAAAGTGTCAGAAAGGGCTTTGTCTTCAAGTGGTTAGAAGAGTGGGTGATGTGTGACATAAGCTTCTAAATGTTGTGCATAAAATGCCAGGACAGTTCAAAACCCCCCAAATGACCCTATTTTGGAAAGTAGACACCCCACGCTTGGGGTGTCTACTTTCCAAAATGGGGTCATTGGGGGGGGGGGGTGGTTTTGCCACCTGGGCATTCCATGGCCTCCGAAACTGTGATAGGCAGTGAAGAGTGAAATCAAAAATTTACACCCTTAGAAATCCTGAAGGCGGTGATTGGTTTTCAGGGTCCCGTACGCAGCTAGGCTCCCAAAAAGTCCCACACATGTGGTATCCCCATACTCAGGAGAAGCAGCTAAATGTATTTTGGGGTGCAATTCCACATATGCCCATGGCCTGTGTGAGCAATATATCATTTAGTGACAACTTTGTGCAAAAAAAAAAAAAAAAAAAGAAAAATGTGTCACTTTCCCACAACTTGTGTCAAAATATAAAATATTCCATGGACTCAACATACCTCTCAGCAAATAGCTTGGGGTGTCTACTTTCCAAAATGGGGTCATTTGGGGGGGTTTTGTGCCATCTGGGCATTTTATGGCCTTCAAAACTGTGATAGGTAGTGAGGAGTGAAATCAAAAATTTACGCCCTTAGAAATCCGGAAGGCGGTGCTTGGTTTTTGGGGCCCCGTACGCGGCTAGGCTCCCAAAAAGTCCCACACATGTGGTATCCCTGTACTCAGGAGAAGCAGCTGAATGTATTTTGGGGTGCAATTCCACATAGGCCCATGGCCTGTGTGAGCAATATATCATTTAGTGACAACTTTTTGTAAATATTTTTTTTTTTTGTCATTATTCAATCACTCGGGTCAAAAAAAATAAATATTCAATTTGTTCAACATGCCTCTCAGCAATTTTCTTGGGGTGTCTACTTTCCAAAATGGGGTCATTTGGGGGGGCTTTGTACTGCCCTGCCATTTTAGCACCTCAAGAAATGACATAGGCAGTCATAGAATAAAAGCTGTGTAAATTCCAGAAAATGTACCCTAGTTTGTAGACGCTATAACTTTTGCGCAAACCAATAAATATATGCTTATTGACATTTTTTTTTACCAAAGACATGTGGCCAAATACATTTTGGCCTAAATGTATGGCTAAAATTGAGTTTATTGGATTTTTTTTATAACAAACAGTAGAAAATATCATTTTTTTTCAAAATTCTCTGTCTTTTTCCGTATATAGCGCAAAAAATAAAAACGGCAGAGGTGATCAAATACCATCAAAAGAAAGCTCTATTTGTGGGAAGAAAAGGACGCAAATTTCGTTTGGGTACAGCATTGCATGACCGCGCAATTAGCAGTTAAAGCGACGCAGTGCCAAATTGGAAAAAGTCCTCTGGTCCTTAGGCAGCCAAATGGTCTGGGGCTAAAAGTGATTAATATCACTTCAGTGTAAGGCTAATGGGTGTCCTACAAGGTATACTTTGCATAACGCAGAAGGCTCTATGATTGGTGGAGAGGCTAGTGATGTGACTTTTTCAGGTCATGTGACTAAGCTCTCATCCTTCCAAAATTAATCAAACTTCATGCATTATTAAAATAATGCTTGTGTTACGAAAGAAACAAACACAAAGAAAAAATAATGAAATAGTGCATATAAAATGCTAATGTCATAAATAATGTCCCAAAATTGTCCAATATTTATAATTCAGTGCTCCTTAAGTCCTTTTTACACCACTACACCCATGTGCTTCACACAGGAACCCATCCGTGCTGGCCCAGGTGTTTTGAGAAGTGCTCACTCTCCAAATCACTATAAACCCTTTTATTATAAGCAGGTTATAGTGTGTTTTTGTTTACAATAGGTAACTATAGCACATAGAGACCTTTTAATGTACCCAATTGGCATGCAATATAGTTAGCCACTGTAATTTCAGGAAGCCAAGCCACTCCTCTTGTTCCTGGAGTCGGCATGCATTCCAAAGATCGGAAATTATGTTGCCAGAAGTGACAACCAGAAGTTCCACCTTTACGCGTATCGTCGATTGATGACCTCAGGAAGGATCAGGATGTATGAAGTTTGATGAATCTTAGACAATATATAGCGCACCTTGTGTTTGTTTCAGATTTGTACCGAGTGCCACCCTGCATGTTAGAGGGGGGCTCATCCTTCCAGGTTTCATTTTATTTCTTTCCCATTAATTAAAATTTACGAAGCTTCACATTTTTCCTGAAATATGCAAAGCTCTAAACACATTTATAAATGTGATAAGGGAGGGGGGTTTAATGGTAAAGTGTATGAACACCCTAATGATGAATTTCTCTTATTTCCTTTTGGTCTTTAGACTAAATATTGATGCTATCAATTTAATATTTAAGATGAAATGATTTTTGTATCTACACCACATCTCAATTTTTATTATACATATATTATATTGAAAAGAGTTTTGGGACTTTAAGGGTGTGAATTAATACAATACCCATAAAATGAAATCATTATTTATTTTATATCAATTAAAATCATTTTACATAAAAACACAAAGTCATAAATAGACTTGTTTGTTCAACAGACATAGTTCACAAGTTTCATATTTCAATAGATGCATCAATCTTGACGTGTTTCGCCAAACAGTTTTCGGCTTCTTCAGAAGTTTATGCACCAATATGAACTGAATGATACATTATCTGTTAAATCTCACATACAATCTATACACACTTGTAATGGCATACCTCCCAACTTTTTGAGATGGGAATGAGGGACACCTATCAGCAAAAGTATGCAGGCATAGGACACACCCCTTGCCACACCCCTTTAAAGGAGAATTGTCCAAAAAAAAAACAAGATTGGTTAAACCCACAAGTGCTTTTTTTACCACTATTATTTCTTTATATTGGTTTTTGGAATTTACAAATGTAGCTATTTAGAAATCAGATGAAAGGTTTAGTGCTGGAAAACACCTTTTTATAGATAAAAAGTGCATTTTGTATACATCTGTATAGATCAGACTAAAATGAGGGACAAATGAAGAGGAAAGAGGGACAGAGGGACATTGCTCCAAATCAGGGACAGTCCCTGGAAATCGGGGACAGTTGGGAGCTATGTAATGGTAACTGGAGCCCATAGATGGCCAGGCAGTCGATGGCCTAGGCGGCTGGGTGGACGGCCACAGGGAGGAAAAATAGCCCAGGAAAGGGCCCTTCCAACAAATCAATCAGAAGCAATATTCTAAAACAGTTTTTTAATGAGATGTCCAAAAAAAGAAAAGGAAAGGGTGTACGGATACACAGACCAAGTCAGAGGATGTTATGTACTTGTTTGCTCCTCGTGCCTCCAACTGGTTCCAGGTGCAGGTACTGTTCGGGTATTTTGACAGCTGATGGGACCGACTGTCAAAATACAATAGCTGCAGTGGGAGTATCTGCCATGTGTAGCATGATAAAGGAATTGATTTTTTTTTTCTGTTAAGCCTGCATTATGTGTATGTCCAGCTTAAGTGTTAGGTATGGGGGGGGGGGTTAAGGTACAGGTTAAGGGCAAACTATTCCGAAAGGAAAAAATGAAGGTTGTGGCTAATTATGGTTCTTTTCTGGAAATGCTCCTTACCTGTCTGTTATACCAACCCTTTTGTTAAAGAATATGTCAACCCATGTACTTGCAAGTGGGCAGGACCTTTGGATTTTTGAGCCACATGCTTGTGCCTAATCAGCGATTTAACTAAGAACTTGAGTCCCCCCCCCCCCGTGCCCCCCGGTGCAGATGGCACATCTCTGCATCCGCAGGGAATTTCCTCCTCATGTGCAAAGCGCCAAAAGGTTTGAGGATCAGTTGACAATTGTGCGGCCCGTGTTTGCTCGGGCACAGCAGCCCACTAATTTAAATGGGCTGCTGTTATGCTGTGTGAACCGCAGAAAAAAGGTGCATGCACCTGTTTTAAAATGTGGCTGCAGGAAAACCGCACGGTCTTTTTGACCATACAGTTCCCCTGCGGTTCCTGCACCCGCGATCATGTTGCGGGCTTAGATGTGTGGGGGCGCCATTCAGAATGAACGGCGGCCCCATGCTTCTCGCAAGAGCAACGCGATTCGGCTGCGGGCATTGATACGCTTCCCACACCCGCAGCTGGAACGCACAGTGCGGGTTAGTGTGAACTGAACCTTAGACTAATTAGGACTGCTGTTAGAATTCACGGGGTGCCATACAGCCTACCCCCCTCTTTCCTGTCCGAAAGTGACTGAACACATAGATTTATCAGTCCCTCTCTTTGCAGCCTCAGCAGCACAGATTAATGAATAGGAAAGGCTTCCTGCTCATTCACACACTGAAAAATAGTAAACACAGTTTACTATGCTTCAGTGATGAATGGACACATGAGTGATTGGTACCGATCACTTGCTGTTTTCATTCAGGAGAGGAAGGGGCCAGTAAATTACATATTTACCGGCCCCTTCCCACACTCTCTATCCTGAAACATCTCCTTTTGTGCCCGCAGTAGCTGCCGGCGGGAGAGGAGAGGAGGGAAGCCAGAAGTGCTGCAGGTGAAAGGGACAAACGGGGGCCCGGACACCAGATGGAAGGGACGTATGTGCTAGGACCAATCCCTCTGCAGTGCAGCCGGAGGGAGAAAGAGAAGCTGACAACGCTGCAGGGGGAGGCAGAAGAGGTACAGTGGCTGCAATAAGACAGTACAGCCGGCCCTCCTGCTCAGCGGGTGCCTGGGTTCCCGTTTTGAGCCGATGGTGCCCAGGCCAAGTAGGCTGGCTGTACTGCCTTAGCGGCCCTGTTCATAATACCAGATCTTTGCACATGTGTGGGAAACCCATGCATACACAGATGTTCTGGGAAACCTGCACATGCTCAGATGTGCTGCAGGGCTCTCTCATTTGCACAAGGGGGGGGGGGGAAACAAACGTCATTGTTGTCTAGGCAAGAAATGCGAAAGTGCTTTGCAGCATGAATACCTATGCTAAATAAAAATAAATTAAGTAATTGATATCCAATTATGGGATGGGGGAGGCAAGGCAGCATTATATTACACTAAGGGGAAGGTCTATTTTAAAGTAATAACAGCCAGGCAACGGGCATCCTCAGAAGTGAGCTCAGCCATGGCAGCCCATATATTTTCTGCTAGAGACTTTCTCTGTTTTTTTTTTTTTTTTAATTTCATTTGTCCAGTTTCCTGCTTCACTGAAAAGCAGGCATGTTGCGCTTCATTTTGTTTTCAGGAATGTGCAGCGCAGTAGAGGTTAAGGCTGTGTGCTTTGCTACTGTCTCTCTTTAGCAATTAATGGTGTTTGTTTACTCTGGGGCCTAATAATAGGCTGGGACACAGAGCTCATTCTAATCAGCAGGCCGGTCTGGCAATGGCTGCTGAGTAGATGAGCGGATTTTGTTTACATTTTAATGAGCTGTTTTCGTCATCCATGCAAAAGGCAATTAGTGAAGATCCACAGAGAGATTCCACCCTTCCCCTATGTGTGCCGAAGCACAAACATGGAGCAAGGCCTACAAAGCCTACTACCTTCATCCAACATCGAAACAGTGCTAGGAAATGAAATGCTACAAGCGTGACGCAGCATTACCATGAAGCTTTTCTTGCAGCTGCATTATTATATTAATATTATAATATCGGTTTTTTTTTTATAGCGCCAACCTTTTTTGCAGTGCTTTACAATATAAAGAGAGACATTACAGTTTCAAAACGAGAGGGGTTAGGGCCCTGATTCTGAGAGCTTACAATCCAAATTTGGAAGGACAAGTGATACAAAAGGTAATAATTGTAAGGAGATGACCTGATGCAGTTCAGTTTTTAGATCAGGGGTCCCCAAACTGTGGCCCAGGGGCTTGCTTTTATCCGGCCCTTGGGCCATTATTCCCCCACTGTTAGTGGCAGGAACTATGCCCCACTGTTGCTGACAGTGGGGCACTATTTCTCTCATTGACACCAATGATGGGACACTATTCCTCCCACAGACACCAATGATGGGACACTATTCCTCCAACAGACACCAATGATGGGACACTATTCCTCCCACAGACACCAATGATGGGACACTATTCCTCTCACAGACACCAATGATGGGACACTATTCCTCCCACAGACACCAATGATGGGACACTATTTCTCTCACAGACACCAATGATGGGACACTATTCCTCCCACAGACACCAATGATGGAACACTATTCCTCCAACAGACACCAATGATGGGACACTATTCTTCTCACAGACACCAATGATGGGACACTATTCCTCCCACAGACACCAATGATGGGACACTATTCCTCTCACAGACACCAATGATGGGACACTATTCCTCCCACAGACACCAATGATGGGACACTATTCCTCCCACAGACACCAATGATGGGACACTATTCCTCCCACAGACACCAATGATGGGACACTATTCCTCCCACAGACACCAATGATGGGACACTATTCTTCCCACAAACACCAATGATGGGACACTATTCCTCCCACATACACCAATGATGAGGCACTATTCCTCCCACTGACACCAATAATATGACCCTATTCAGAGAATAGGTGCAGGTACTCCCCTCTTCAGAGTCACCTCTTTGTCTCTGCTCCCTACCCACCTTGGAGCACGTCCCCTGGTACCACCCCCTAGCCACCCACCTTGCAGTACCGCCTCTTTTAGAGAATACAGAACCATGTATATTTTTTTTTTTTTCGGTAAGTATTTTGTATGGAATTTGTTAATTATAACAACAAGAGCAGTAAAATAGATATCTCTAGCAATTACAGACCCCGCCACCAACAATCGATCTGCTTCAGCAAAAATAAACCCCCTCCATCAAAAATATAACTACTAGCAGCCAACAACAATAGAACCTTCATCAGCCAGCAATAATAGACCCCCCTCACTCAACCGTAGATCCCCATCCAGCAGCAATAGGCACCTTCCTCAACAGTAGACCCCCAGCAACAGTAGACCCCCCCACCAGCAACAGACCCTCCCAACTATAGACCCTTTCAGCGACAATAGATCCCTAAGCAGCTAACCTCATAAGACCCTTCAGCAGCCAGCAACAATAGACTCCCTCACTCAACAGTAGATCTCCATCCAGCAACAATAGACACCTTCCTCAACAGTAGACCCCCCCCCCGCCAGCAACAACAGACCCTCCCAACTATAGACCCTTTCAGCGACAATAGATCCCTAAGCAGCTAGCGTCATAAGACCCTTCAGCAGCCAGCAACAATAGACTCCATCACTCAACTGTAGATCCCCATGCAGCAACAATAGACACCTTCCTCAACAGTAGACTCTCCGCCAGCAACAACAGACCCTCCCAACTATAGATCCTTTCAGCGACAATAGATCCCTAAGCAGCTAGCATCAATAGATCCTCCAGCATATCCCAGCACCCCTTGCCATTACATACAAGCAGTGTTACAAGTGTCTGAACTGCGTTCCCTCGCGTTCCGACTGAAAAAAAGCCCTGACCCTATTCCTCCCAATGACACCAATGATAGGGCACTACTACTCCCACTGACACCAACAATGAGACACTATTACTCCTCCTAATACTAATGATGGGGGAAAGTTTACTCCTACTGATGCAAAAAGACATTTTCTACTCTCGTTGGCCACAATCGGGCCCCCCTAAAGTTTGAAGGACAGTAAACTGGCCCTTTGTTTAGAAAGTTTGGAGACCCCTGTTTTAGGTGAAGGCAGGATAGGCTTCCCTGAAAAGGTGAGTTTTCAAAGGTGCACAGAGGAGGAGATAGCTGGACAGATTGGGGTAGGGAGTTCCAAAGGATAGGAGAGGCTCTGGAGAAGTCTTGGGTAAAGATGAGCTCTGGCATGGCTGGCATTAGTCCTAATCCACCTGATTGACCCCACCAGGAAGCTGTCATCTGCACTGAGCAAATCATAAGCAGCTGAGGTAATCATCGACCCGCAGTCACATGATACATGCCCATTGTTTATGTCCAGCTGCAGGGTGGGGAATGCTCCGGCCACAGATGATTATCTCAGGACAGGTGGGTTGGAAATAGGATCTGTGTATGCCTTAACTCATGACTAGTCCTGGATCTGAGCATGGGAGGGGGTAACCCTCGTCCAGAGCTAGAGAGCAGGAGGTCTTGGTAGAGGACAGTTTGGGTGATATTTTGAGATGAGGTTGATGATGTAGCTCAAGGCAGAGTTGTGGACAAGTTTTTATGTTGTTGTTAATAGTTTGAATTGTATTTGTTGGGCAATCAGAAGCCATTGGAAGGATTGGCAGAGAGGGGTGGCAGACACTGGTAGGTTGGTAAGGTAGATGAGCCTGGCAGGGGCAATCATGATAGACTGAAGCAGAGATAAGCCAACGAGGAGAGATTCGTAATAGTCAAAGAGAGAGATACAAAAGCGTGAATTAGCTGCATGTTATGTGTGGACATCTGGGCGGGTATACTTGGATCAGTAGGAGTTATGGGCACTGGCACTGTTATGTTTGGGTACAGGAGTGTGAAGGCTTAGTGCCAATGTTCCTGATGCAGGGCAGGGTGTATATATAAGCTAAAGACGAATTGTAAACTATTGTTAAGAGTTCGTATGGAAGAGGGTTTAATTTAGGCTTGAAGCTGCACATACCTATGGAAATTTGCAGTCAATTTTAACCACTTTCCATCCACTGGGAATCACGCATATGATTACAAGTAATCACCAGACACTAAGCAATTTACCACCCACAAATTCATTTGGCTGCCAGAATACAGTTGATTCTAAAGTCAAAACTGGAAAATAGGCTGACAGCTTCATTACAATTTATGAAGAAAAAGATGACAAAAATAACAAAAAACGCAATTTCCTCAAAAATTCTTTTCTTTTTTTTTGGGCTGGGGAAACTTCAATTCAATCTCTTTACAGTCTATCAAATATACCAATTTATGTTTTTGATTGCTTTGAAATTTCAACAAAGAATGTAATCAGAAGAGTGATTGCTCTATCAAATTACCAAGTGCATAGTCAATATCAGGGTTAAAGTGATTGTAAAGGATCTTTTTTATTTAAATAACAAACATGCTATACTTACCTGCTCTGTGTAATGGTTTCACACAGAGCAGCCCCGATCCTCCTCTTTTCTGGTCCCCCATTGGCGCTCCTGGCTCCCCCCCCCCCCCAATTGCCCTCATAAGCTAACTTCTTGCACAGAGCATGGCTTGCCCCCCGCTCCCTCCACACTTGCTGTAATTGACAGCAGCGGGAGCTTTCTGGCAACTGCGCCCTTCAGCTGCCATAGCAGTTCTTATCTCCATTTCCAGGGGTGCTTGGACAGGAATTGCGTAAAAGGCCATCTTTATCATTTCGAGCTCCTCATACAGGTACGTGACAGCCCTGAACAGGCATGACACCCGAGCAACTGCCATTGTTAAAGAGGCCAGCAATGTCTTCCTTCATACAGTATTCCCTCCTTGTACGTATTTTGGGTTGGAAAAAAGTGGCATTTTCATGAGAAGTTAACCTTGCCAAACTGTGGTGGCAAAGGAAGAGTGTAAATACTTAACTTTCCTACCAGCCGCACTGCTGTACTCTGCCCTGTTCAAGATTGATAATTCCCTGAAGTCTGCTGGTAAACTGACAGTCCTGGGAGCGTCAATCTTGTGAGCTCAGCAGGTCGATTCCACCCTGCTGTTGCCTCCATTAGTTAAAAGTCCAACCAGTGACATACATAAGTTCTCATAGAGAAACTTTGTATTTTTGGGTACTCCCAGCATACAAGATTTCACCAGCAGATGGTGCTGTATTTGGAGCAATAGGTGTTTTACAACTCCCCTAAGAAATTAATTTTAAAATGGTTCAATGCTCTGAAAAAAAAAAACAAATTTCTTAAGAAAAAAAAAATCTTAAAAATGTTTAAACAAAACTAAAATCAGGTCAGAAAACCTTTTTTTTTTCTAGAATTGTTTTCAAATTTTGATCATACCACGGCAAGTCACACAACCATTGCCTTAGCACTAGGTCAATGCACTGGTCATATGATCAGCAACGGAGAGATGAAGAAATGCAAGGATTGAAGAAAAAAGGCCTTACTTCTATCTAACATACATACTTCATAACCCCCCCCCCCCCCAACCTTCTGAAATGATAAAGAGCGACACCTTTTAACACACAGTATTGGGGATTTTCTAAAAGTGGTGCACACAGAATCTGGTCAAAAACAGGTACCCGCTCCCCCCCCCCCCCCGAAAGGTGCCAAATGTGGCACCGGAGGAGGGGAGGACCCAGATAAGCGGAGCTTCCATTTTAGGGTGGAGCTCCACTTTAAATTGAATGTAAACCCACCAAGCATCCTGTATAAACCAAAGGCACCACATGTACAAATGTCTTGCATGTGTTTTTACTTTAAAAATGTTATTCCCTTTGGCTGTATGAGCCATGCAAAACACTCCATTCGGTGGGTGGGTCTCTTTGCTGGTGCTTGGGAGGCGGAGTCGTGACATAACAGGACTCCCAAACTCGCTCATTCATGTCTTTAGGGCAGTGGTCATCATCCCTGTCCTCAGGGCCCACTAACAGGCCAGGTTTGCAAGATAACTGAAATACATCACAGGTGATATAATTTGCTGCTCAGTGATTGCAGTATTCTAGTCTGCATCTCCCCAAGGTAATACATAAAACCTGACCTGTTAGTGGGCCCTGAGGACAGGGTTGATGAACACTGCTTTAGGGACCTTGCTTTGTGCTCTGGTGTGCAGTCATGTTGGAACAGGAAGGGGCCATCCCCAAACTGTTCCCACAAGTTGGGAGAAAAGAATATCCAAAATATCTTGGTATGCTGACGCCTTAAGAGTTCCCTTCACTGGAACTAAGGGGCCAAGCCCAACCCCTGAAAAACAACCCCACACCATAATCCTCCCTCCACCAAATGATTTGGACCAGTGCACAAAGCAAGGTCCATAAAAACATGGATGAGTGAGTTTGGGGTGGAGGAAATTGATTGGCCTGCACAGAGTCCTGACCTCAACCCGAAAGAACACCTTTGGGATGAATTAGAGCAGAGGCTGCGAGCCAGACCTTCTCTTCTAACATCAGTGCCTGACCTCTCAAATACACTTCTGGAAGAATGGTCAAACCTTCCCATAGACACACTCCTAAACCTTGTGGACGGCCTTCCCAGAAGAGTTGAAGCTGTTATAGCTGTAAAGGGTGGACCAACTCAATATTGAACCCTACGGACTTATGCCCCGTACACACGGTCGGACATTGATCAGACATTCCAACAACAAAATCCATGGATTTTTTCCGACGGATGTTGGCTCAAACTTGTCTTGCGTACACACGGTCACACATAGTTGTCAGAAAATCCGATCGTTCTGAACGCGGTGACATAAAACACGTACGTTGGGACTATAAACGGGGCAGTAGCCAATAGCTTTCATCTCTTTATTTATTCTGAGCATGCGTGGCACTTTGTCCGTCGGATTTGTGTACACACGATCGGAAATTCCGACAACGGATTTTGTTGTCGGAAAATTTTATAGCCTGCTCTCAAACTTTGTGTGTCGGAAAATCCGATGGAAAATGTGTGATGGAGCCTACACACGGTCGGAATTTCCGACAACAAGGTCCTATCACACATTTTCCGTCGGAAAATCCGACCGTGTGTACGGGGCATAAGACTGAGATGCCATTAAAGTTCATGTAAAGGCAGGTGTCACAATACTTTTGACAATATAGTGTACGTATCTACAAAGGGCTGAGTATTACTAGTTGTTTTGTGCCACCAAAAAAAAAAAAAAAACCTACACAGTGTAAAGAAACAAAGGCCGTTATTTCTAAGAAGAGTGGCACAATCTTCATAATGGAAGATTAATGGCACCTTGTCATGTCTATCTCTTTGTCACAGACACAACAGTTTGGTAATGGTTGGTTCCAGTACACGGCACCCCTGTCTGTCTCCGTACTCAGGAAGAGAAGAGTTACATAACATTCCGTCTATACTGTCCCCTCCATTAGCTTTTAAAGTGCCCCCCCTGCCAATGACAGGCAGGAAATTACAAATGCGATGTTGAAATGTGGCCTTGTTGAGGAGTTGACACCAGGGTAATCGATGCCTTGTTTCCTGTTTTTACTGAAAATTCTTTGTGGGCTTAAACATCCTAGTAAAAATGTTCTGGCAGCTTTACAAAACTCACACATTAAGGAGAGCAGTGAAAGGCAGAGGACGTTTCATGAAACTGCCAAACTAGGGCTCTGGCTTTCGTACCACTCGTATAAGTCATGAACAATGGAATAAGATATGCTTTAACCTCCTGTGAATCGACCTTGTGAGGTCATGCAGTTGTTATCGCAGTGGAAACTGTACAGCAGAAGCTCATCGGTGTGAAAAGAGTTTTAAAATCTTTCCCCTTATGGGACTAACCATATTAAATTGGAACACTCATGTTTTCACTTTTTACTATTCAAGTAGACCTAAACCTAATCACTATTCAATACAATCCTACATAAGCTTTAAAATATTAAGGTCATCACAAAAGTTGAATCTGTTTAAATCCACATAGACTATATTCTCTAAAGTATTGGGACTTCTGCCTTTACACGCACATGACTTTAATGGCATCCCAGTCTAATGCCCCGTACACACGGTCGGACTTTGTTCGGACGTTCCGACAACAAAATCCTAGGATTTTTTTCCGACGGATGTTGGCTCAAACTTGTCTTGCATGCACACGGTCACACAAAGTTGTCGGAAAATCCAATCGTTCTAAACGCAGTGACGTAAAACAGGTACGTCGGGACTATAAACGGGGCAGTGGCCAATAGCTTTCATCTCTTTATTTATTCTGAGCATGCGTGGCACTTTGTCCGTCGGATTTGTGTACACACGATCGGAATTTCCGACAATGGTTTTTGTTGTCGGAAAATTTTATATCCTGCTCTCAAACTTTGTGTGTCGGAAAATCCGATGGAAAATGTGTGATGGAGCCCACACACGGTCGGAATTTCCGACAACAAGGTCCAATCACACATCGGAAAATCCGACCGTGTGTACGGGGCATTAGTCTGTAGGGTTCAATATTGAGTTGGCCCACCCTTTGCAGCTAGAACAGCTTCAACTCTTCTGGGAAGGCCGTCCACAAGGTTTAGGAGTGTGTCTATGGGAATGTTGGATGCAAAAGGCCTGGCTCGCAGTCTCTGTTCCAATTCATCCCAAAGGTGTTCTATTGGTTGAGGTCAGGCCACTGTATAGGCCAGTCAAGTTCCTTCATCCCAAACACGCTCATCCATGTCTTTATGGACCTTGCTTCATGCGTAGTCATGTTGGAACAGGAAGGGGCCATCTCCAAACCAGGGTTGCCAACCGCCAGTAAATTTACTGACAGTTTGTAAAAATCTGTGATTTTTTTTACAACTGCCAGTAAATATCAGGGGCTGATAATTTCATGCCGTGTTGACCTTTTTTGTGTAAAGCAAGCAAATTACTTTGTTATAGGTATTGTCAGTGTTTCCATATCATGTTTATACTGTTCAAATATTCACTGTGTTAGTTTTCAATAGGAGTTCTGTCATTTCTTAGGTTGGCAGTAAAAAATGTGCTCCCCCAGTAAATGTTCCATGTTTTGTCAGTAAAAAACGCTGTGGGAGCTTGGCAACCCTGCCCCAAACTGTTCCCACAAAGTTGGGAGCAGGAAATTGCCCAAAATGTCTTGGTATGCTGACACCTTAAGAGTTCCCTTCCCTGGAACCAAGGGGCCGAACCCAACCCTTGAAAAATTACCCCACACCATAATCCCCCCTCCACCAAATGATTTGGATCAGTGCACAAAGCAAGGTCCATAAAGACATGGATGAGCGAGTTTGGGGTGGAGGAACTTGACTAGCCTGTACAGAGTCCTGACCTCAACCCGATAGAACACCTTTGGGATGAATTAAAGTGGTGACTGCAATCCTGGCCTTCTCGTGCAATCCTGGCCTTCTCATCAGTGCCTGACCTCACAAATGCGCTTCTGGAAGAATGGTCAAACATTCCCATAGACACACTCCTAAACCTTGTGGACAGTCTTCCCAGAAGAGTTGAAGCTGTTATAGCTGCAAAAGGGTGGGCCAACTCAATATTGAACCCTACGGACTAAGACTGGGATGCCATTAAAGTTCATGTGCGTGTAAAGGCAGGCGCCCCAAAACTTTTGGTATTATAGTGTATTTGAATAAATACTGCCATGGAGGTCCTTGTTCAGGCACTTTCTTTTCTGTGGTAACAACTGTCTCCCAATTGTGGTCCAGCATTGTCCCACTGTCAAATGTTCTCCTAGTGGAGAATGCCAGCAGCTGCGCAAATACCTATTGCATGGGTCTAGCCCACCGCTGTCACGATTATTAAACCAGTCCAGAGCAATGATGTGCAGCTGATGCTGAAGTGTATGCGTGTAGATGGGAGTGGCCAAAAGAGGTTGGAGAAGATCAGCAGAACTAAGGCAGCCCTAGACGCTGCAAATTTCTTGGTTGCAGGAAAGAAATTTCCCCCATCAACACAGACAGTGTTGACAGGGGAAGCCCTTCTGCCGAGCAACTGTCTTCTCCAGGCGGGGGCAGGCGGGGGAAGCTGTCCTCCCCGGGAGAAGACGGTGATTATCGCTAGTGGCTAAAGCAGCCGCTTGCAATAATCGGAAGAGGATCCAGCAGGCTAGGTATACCCAAGTTCATCGATCAACTTGGCAAGTTCAGCTTGCTCATTAATGGTTCGCATCTCGGCTGATTCCTGCTGAACCAGCCAAGATTCAAACCGTATATGGCCGGCCTAAGATATAAAAATTATTGGAAAAAATTTTTGATCTGAGGTCTAAAGGCGAAGGCTTATAGGGCTAATCTGGGGCCTGAAGGTGCAGATATTGTATCAGATCTGAGGTGTGATGCCGCGTACACACGAGCGGACTTTACGGCAGACTTTGCCCGGCGGACAGGATTTCGTCGGACAATTCGATCGTGTGTGGGCTCCAGCGGACTTTGTTTTCTCAAAAGTTGGACAGACTTAGATTTGAAACATGTTTTAAATCTATCCGTCGAACTCGAGTCCGGTCGAAAAGTCCGCTCGTCTGTATGCTAGTCCGACGGACAAAAAGCCACGTTAGGGCAGCTATTGGCTACTGGCTATGAACTTCCTTGTTTTAGTCCGGTCGTACGTCATCACGTACGAATTCGACGGACTTTGGTGGGTTGTGTGTAGGCAAGTCCGTTCATTCGGAAAGTCCGTCATAAAGTCCGTCATAAAGTCCGTCGAAAAGTCCGCCGGGCAAAGTCTGCCGTAAAGGCTGATCTGAGGTCATGAATTAGGGATGATATGGGGTCTCAAGGTGTAGGAATTGGAGCTGACGTGTGAAGGTGCAGGAATCTGGACTGATCTAAGGTGTGAAGATGCAGGAACTGAAGATGATCTTAGGTCCGAAGGTGCAAGAATTGGGACTGATCTGAGGTGTGAAGTTGCAGGAATTGTGGCTGATCTGAGATATGAAGGTGCAGAAATTGGTGCCCATTTGAGATCTGAAGGTGCAGTAATTGGTGCCCATCTGAGGTGTGAAGATGCATGAATTAAGACTAATCTGAGGTGTGACTGTACAGGAATTATTTCATAATAGTACAGGGAACAAGGACGCTTAGGGAGAAAATTAGCCAATATGAGCTCTAATTTTTCCCCTTCAGCAGAAATTTCACAACCAAGGCCTCCACTTATGTCTAGCACTGAAGGGAACCTGAAGCACCATTCTATTCAGAAAATGTAAGTATATCAGCCCTTCCAATGCATTTTTTCTTATCTACCCTAGAAAGACCATTGACGTTGTTTTTTTGTGTGAGCCTGTTAGAACAGATATTTAGGAGCAGCCACTGCTGACTTGTTTTTTAAGGTGAATGCTCCAGCGTTGTTGTTTATGCTAGAGCCACAATGACGACAGAACTTCTTAAAAACACTCTCCTGATGGACGGGCTGTCAAGTAGAGAAGAGAACATGAGTGGTCCTGCTTGTCTGACACAGCCTAAAAGCAATGCTGTCTTTGAAGTAGAGCAAAGTGAACATATCATTTATCAGTTGTGTGTATTGAGCCATTCAGCCCATACAACCTTTGCATGGAGGGGTGCTCAGCAGGCATTGGGAACGTGCGCTCAGCACCGTCTTGTAATGCCTGTACGAGAACTAAGAGACAGAGATGGAAGAAAGCTATCGACAATAGGGCCTTACCTTCTCTTCTCCTCGGGCATTATGGCATGTTTCTCTCTGTGATTCTGGTTTGAAATTGCACATTATCTGTAAGGGATTGTGAGAATTTAATACAAGGATTATCATTTTTTTTATACATCACTCTTTTTAAATAAACCTGTGGAAGTACCCAAGAAACCATTGCTGACCTCTCCTAGAAATACTAGTTCCCTGGCTTTATTGTTGACCATTGACTCCAGTACCTTGCCAGGCACCACTGACCATGAACAATTATGCATATTAGTGATTCTAACTTTACTGATTTGCATGCCGGGTCAGTGTCTTAAATGTATTGATGCCAGAGATAGCCAGAAAGGTGATGTTTTCAAAAGAAGGCCACCAATGACCATATTTACAACCTACCACTTGAGAGGGACTGAGAACACAAACACGAATTTAGAGCCTGAGGCCCAGACCTCACCCAGACAATCCTAATTCCATAATATGATTTTGAACAGGCCATCTAGAAATCTCTCAGCATGCAGGGTAATATCAGTGATAAGTGTTGCCGATTTCCATTGCTTCTCAAAAAGAACGTATCCTTCCTAGGGAGCATGGTAAGGTTATACCTCTCTTCCATGTCTTGCTTGATTTTCTACAATAACCCCATCCTAATCACACATATGACCAATTGGCTGGCCCTTAAGATTACCCAGCATCCTCTTCCTGCTAGCAAAGTCCTTGATGTGTTATTTTTTGATAACTCTCTGGCTCCTGTTCAAGCTGGAATATCTCTACAGCTTCCTGCTTTGTCCCTGCAAAATGACTGTATCTCTAGGACAGAGGACACAAGAAACAAAGATAGTTTGGATAGTCACCATTGTGTGCTTTGTCCTCAGAAGATGCCTTTGAGCATTAGAAATATGCAAGCTAGTGTTGCTGAACCCAGGACTCTGCATTCACTATATCTGATCTCCCACAGTACACAGAACATGGAAATGCAATCATTTTAGAAAATATAAACGGCTAAATACCTTTTCTCATCAGCAGTTAGAGCAGTCTTGTGACACTATGAGTGTCTAATATAAAGCTTGTAATGCCCTGTACACACGATCGGAAATACCGCCAGCAAGTCATATTGTAATTGAATGTTATTAAAAATTACCTTTCCTTTTCAATCTGCAGCCACTGTAATTTTCTGTAAAATGCAATATGGCTACCTGGAGGTGTTCTGTATACAGAATGTGTACTGACCACTCCCCAGAAACATAATTTCCTGCTTGTGTGATTGGCTCACTGATTTCCCCAGATGTCTGCCCTAAGATACAAGTCAGATTTCAGGCATCCCCTGCAACAAAAATGTCATTTTTGGTGAGACACTCCCAATAGGAAATCACGTCTAAAGTGATGCAGACCCTGCAGCTTTCCTCATTAGAGCCCTGGACGTGCAGAGCCGATTGATAATTATGAAACCACGTCCATTAGATTCACTCAGCCCAGGGGCACGGAGGAACAAACAATGATTTATTCAGAATAACAAAAGGAAGGAATCTGCAACAAAGTTTGTTAAACTCCTTGCAATGTACATAGATCACCCAGAGGGGAATGTTTTTTTCCCAACAAAAGGGGAGTTACTCTTTTCCCTTGTGTCACTCAAGTCTCCATTTGGCTCGGATGGCCTCAGCGACTGATATTGAGGTTTAAGGGACCAAGCCAGACTTTCACAGAAAAAGTTCATATTTGCATATGATTTATTTTTGCCTATATCTTTGGGTCTGCTGATTGTTTTGACATGCATTTTAACTGAAGATAACCTTTGCTTACCAAATGTCCAGTTTGAATTGCCCCAATTTTTAACAGGTTTGCTGAACAAGAGAAAAAGATGTGAGATGTCGACTGAACTTTAATTCCTTCCACCACCAGGAGTTGGTCCTTTAGCCCTCGTTCACATTGAATGTGGCTTTCAACTACTTTAAAGTCGCATGTCAGTCCGACTTCAGGTGCGACTTGGAAGACATCTGTGCAGCTTCATGCACAGATATTTATGCAAGTTGTACCTGAAATTGCCAAAAGTAGTGCAGGAACTACTTTTTTCAAATCGATGCAATGTCACACCGATTTGAACAGTGCCATTGCCGACAATAGGGTGAGACTTGTCATGCGATTTGACCTGTCAAATCACATGACAAGTTTCTCCGGTGTGAACGGGGGCTTAAGGACGTGCAACTGCTGGAGGCATTTCCTACGTTTTCCGTTCGTGCGATCAATGTAAATGACTGTCACAGTGGTCATGTGTCATGGGCGCTCATCCTACTAGCTAAGGATCGTAAACTGATTTCAGTGACAGCTCAGTCACATTGCTGGGGGTGCCGAGTGAGAGCACTTCCAGCACAGAACAGGGATGCCGGCTGTATGGATATACAGTATCTCACAAAAGTGAGTACACCCCTCACATTTTTGTAAATATTTTATTATATCTTTTCATGTGACAACACTGAAGAAATGACACTTTGCTACAATGTAAAGTAGTGAGTGTACAGCTTGTATAACAGTGTAAATTTGCTGTCCCCCTCCAAATAACTAAACACACAGCCATTAATGTCTAAACCACTGGCAACAAAAGTGAGTACACCCCTTATGCCCCGTACACACGATAGGATTTTCCGACGGAAAATGTTCGATGGGATCTTGTTGTTGAAAATTCCGACCGTGTGTAGGCTCCATCGGACATTTTCCATCGGAATTTCCGTCACACAAAATTTGAGATCTGGATCTCAAATTTTCCGACAACAAAATCCGTTGTCGTAAATTCCAATCGTGTGTACACAATTCCGACGCACAAAGTTCCACGCATGCTCGGAATCAAGCAGAAGAGCCGCACTGGCTATTGAACTTAATTTTTCTTGGCTCGTCGTACATGTTGTATGTCACCACGTTCTTAACGTACGGAATTTCCGACAAGATTTGTGTGACCGTGTGTATGCAAGACAAGTTTGAGCCAACATCTGTCGGAAAAAAAACATGAATTTTGTTGTCGGAAAATCCTATCATGTGTACAGGGCATAAGCGAAAATGTCCAAATTAGTGTCAATATTTTGTGTGGCCACCATTATTTTCCAGCACTGCCTTAACCCTCTTGGGCATGGAGTTCACCATAACTTTACAGGTTGCCAATGGAGTCCTTTTACCCTCCTCCTTGACGACATCACGGAGCTGGTGGATGTTAGAGACCTTGCGCTTCTCCATCTTCTGTTTGAAGATGCCCAACAGATGTTCAATAGGGTTTAGATCTGGAGACATGCTTGACCAGTCCATCACCTTTACCCTCAGCTTCTTTAGCAAGGCAGTGGTCGTCTTAGAGGTGTGTTTGTGGTCATTATCATGTTGGAATACTGCTCTACTGCCCAGTCTCTGAAGGGAGGGGATCATGCTCTTCTTCAGTATGTCACAGTACATGTTTGCATTCATGGTTCTCTCAATGAACTGTAGCTCCCCAGTGCTGGCAGCACTCATGCAGCCCCAGACCATGACACTCCCACCACCATGCTTGACTGTAGGCAAGACACACTTGTTTTTGTACTCCTCACCTGGTTGCCGCCACACACGCTTGACACCATCTGAACCAAATAAGTTTTTCTTGGTCTCATCAGACCACAGGACATGGTTCCAGTAATCCATGTCCTTAGTCTGCTTGTCTTCAGCAAACTGTTTGTGGGCTTTATTGTGCATCATCTTTAGGCTGGGTTCACACCTATGCGAATTGGATGCGGGCATGACAGGAGATTGTGACCGGCTCTCTATGGAGCCGGTTCACACATCTCCACTGCGGCTCCGGAGCGGCTTGCACAGGAGTGCTGTGCGTCTTTGCCTCAGTTTCAGGGCCGAATTCAGGCAAAAATCCGGCCCGGATTCATCCCATGAATTTGAGAACAGGGACACACCAGACCCCTGCTGCAAGCCGCATCCAACGGAGGAGCAAACCCAGCCTTAGAAGAGGCTTCCTTCTGGGACGACATGTCACATGTCAGTGTGCGATGTATGGTCTTAGCCCTGGCAGGCTGACCCCCAATCCCTTCAACCTGTGCAGCAATGCTGGCAGCACTCATATGTCTATTTCCCAAAGACAACCTCTGGATATGACGCTGAGCACGTGCACTCAACTTCTTTGGTCGACCATGGCGAGGCCTGTTCTGAGTGTAATCTGTCCTGTTACACCACTCTATGGTCTGGGCCACCGTGCTGCAGTTTCAGGGTCTTGGAAATCTTCTTATAGCCTAGGCCATCTTTATGTAGAGCAACATTTCTTTTTTACAGATCCTCAAAGAGTTCTTTGCCATGAGGTGCCATGTTGAACTTCCAGTGACCAGTATGAGAGAGTGAGAGCGATAACACCAAATTTAACACACCTGCTCCCCATTCACACCTGAGACCTTGTAAAAATAACGAGCAGGGCCGTTTTTAAGGCAGAGCAAAAGGGGCAGCTGCCCTGGGCCCTGTCATTGTTGTGGGGCCCAAAGCAGCTGCCTCATACTTGCCAACTACCCTGGTTTAAATTTCCTCGTCCCTTGAGGTTTTAGTCCTGTGCTGTGTCCCAATATCTCAGTGTGAAGTGCTGCTACTAATGCTGCCCAGCTCTGCCCTATTGTGTACAGATGACTCACCTGCAGACCCTGTGTTTACATGTAAATTACCGGCATTCATATGTAAATAGCGGTGGCCGGCGGCATTGATATGTATATCATGCCCCCCTGAGTAATCTCTAGCAACCAATCAACAAGCAGAAATCATGTGCTGTAACCTTTAGCAACTAATCAGTGAGCCATAATGTGTGCTGTAACCTCTAGCAACCAGTCAGTGAGCGGTAATGATACAATGTAACCTCTGGCAACCAATCGCAATAGCCGCCTGATCTGATTCAGTAAACTGATTTTGAGTCTAGATGCTATTTATTGTATGTCTCAGAGCAGGTGGAGAGCAAAACTGCATGGGGGAGGGGGCCCAAGAAAAGTTTTGCCCAGGGTCTAATCAATATTAAAGATGGCCCTGCTAACGAGTCACATGACACCAGGGAGGGAAAATGGCTAATTGGGCCCAATTTGGACATTTTTACTTAGGGGTGTACTCACTTTTGTTGCCAGCGGTTTAGACATTAATGGCTGTGTGTTGAGTTATTTTGATGGGACAACAAATTTACACTGTTATACAAGCTGTACACTCACTACTTTACATTGTAGCAAAGTGTCATTTCTTCAGTGTTGTCACATGAAAAGATAGAATAAAATATTTACAAAAATGTGAGGGGTGTACTTACTTTTGTGAGATACTGTATGTGGTAGCATGGCGTTAAAGTGGTTGTACACCCTGTACAACCACTTTTACCCACAGGTAAGCCTATATTAAGGCTTACCTGTAGGTGCTGGAAATATCTCCTAAACCTCCACGGTTTAGGAGATATTTACGAAAAAGCCGAGAGCCGATGTCATCAGCGCATGCGCACCTTAGAAAGAGCACATCGTGCTGTTTCTAATAGGGGTCATTCCCTGACTGGCGGCTCCCGCACGCATGCGCAGAAGTGATATCACACGACTCCGGCCAGTCACAGAGCCGGAGTTGGCAGCCCCGGAAGGAAGAGGGGTGAAGATGGGCGCTCCCTGCTCGTGGGGACAACGGAGACATCGTGGGCTTCGGTGTCAGGTAAGTGACACATAATGGGCTACTATGCGATGCATAGTACACCATTATGCTTTACCTTTGCAGGGAAATAAAGAGGAAGTAAAACCCACCAGGGTTTACTTCCTCTTTAAAACTACTGCTGTGCAGCCACATATAAATGATCCTCTTGATCAAATATGGGTATAGCATAGTGTATATGGAGGTTTTCAATTTGTGTGTGTGTTTTTTTTCTCTGTTGGTTTAACTCGATTTCTTTTTCTCTTTTTCAATCAGATTAAAGCAATACTAAACCCACAACAGTAAAATCAGTCTGTATATGCAGTAAAGGATGCTTGTTATACTCACTGAGCAACCTAAGGGGTTAATCCTATGCATTGTGTAAAGATGCTGTTTTATCCTATCTTCTCTAATCCTCCCCTTTTTCCACTGTCTCCAATCCATCTGCTGATAAGACAGAGCCCTTGGAGTCATTCTGCACATGCTCAGTTTGGTGTGTATTGCTAGAGAGTGTTTATTTTTTTTTCTTGGGAGGGTGCATGTGGTCGGCACAGGGCCAATCAGCACTGTCCAAACAGAGGGTCAGGGTTCCTGCAGCCTCATAGGACAATCAGAGGAGAATAAAACTCCTCCTACAAGCTTTAACCAGACAGTGATAGAAGTCATAAGACTGCTATATACTGCTGATGAGAAAAGGTATTTAGCAGTTTATATTTTTTTAAATACCGTATTTAAAATCAGGGGAAAGTCGTGGGTGCGTGTTATACGCCGATCCCCGCTATCGCTATGTGAATGTCGGCGATCGCCGCCGACATTTACATAGCGAGTAGTTTTAAATATGGCGCCGCGGAGTTCGGAGGGACTCGGCGGTGCTGAACGAGCGCCGCCGAAATCACAGAGCCGAGATACACATACCCGAGTGTATTCGGCTCTTTCCGGCGCCGCTCACAGTCACGCCCAGTCCCGCCATTGGACCTGTGTTATGTCCATCATAGGGCGGGACTGAGCGGGACTGTGAGCGGCGCCGGAAAGAGCCGAATACACTCGGGTATGTGTATCTCGGCGGCGTTCGTTCAGTTCCGCCGGCGCCGAGTCCCTCCGAACTCCGCGTCGCCATATTTAAAACTACTAACATGTGTAGTAGTACCGCGGCAGGCGGTAGACATGGACACTGGGGACAAGGCTGCACTGGGGACAACGCTGCGCTGACAAGGCTGCACTGGGGACAAGGCTGCACTGGGGACAAGGCTGCACTGGGGACAAGGCTGCACTGACAAGGCTGCACTGGGGACAAGGCTGCACTGACAAGACTGCACTGGGGACAAGGCTGCACTGACAAGGCTGCACTGGGGACAAGGCTGCACTGACAAGGCTGCACTGACAAGGCTGCACAGGGGCAAAGGCTGCACAGGGGCAAAGGCTGCACTGACACTGAAAAGGCTGCACTGACACTGAAAAGGCTGCACTGACACTGAAAAGGCTGCAATGACACTAACAAGGCTGCAGATGAACACTGATGAGGCTGCATTGATGGGCATTTTAATGTAAGTTTATTTTCCTTAAACTTCCCTCCTAAGAGTTTTTTTCCTTAAAATTCTCTCCTAAACTTGGGGTGCGTGTTATACGCCGATAAATACGGTAATTACATTTCCATGTTCTGTGGGAGATCAGATATAGTGAATGCAGGGTCCTGGGTTTAGTAACACCTTAACTATGTAACTATATATGTATATGGCTGGTGGTTAAGGCAGCAGTGGGGGCTCTTAAAATAATACAGAATTTGAATAAAACCGTTATGGGCATTTTTAGTGGAAAAGTCATTATTTTGTCCAAGAAAATAACTCACGTTCTTGCTTGCATTTAACTGAAATTAAAATTACTAAAACAACAGCTAGAACTCTTCTGGTTCCTATGATCAATTATTTTTGCCTTCCTTGCAGTAGCATAGCTAAATCTATAGGGCAGTGATGGCTAACCTTGGCACCCCAGACGTTTTGGAACTACATCCCACCTGATGCTCATGCACTCTGCAGTGTAGTTGAGCATCATGGGAAATGTAGTTCCAAAACATCTGGGGTGCCAAGGTTCGCCATCACTGCTATAGGGGCTCTTGGGTAAATCTTGGACTAGACCCCCTCTAATGGTCCCTGTTATGGTTTCCTAGTTGGTCATAGAACAACACAGAATACATGAGCATGTGTTGAAGATGTCACACCTGTGAGCACCCCCCTATTGGCATGATTTTGCTTGATTGTCAAAAATGCAGAGCAGTAAAGCACAGTTGGAAGTCAGGACCCAGCTCACAACTCCATAGGGAGCTACAGCTAAAGCCACTACCCCACTCCACTGTTTTTTTATGCATTTTTAAATCTAAAGAACTTTCAGAGAAAGTTTTCCCCTCTATCTTAACAGCCACATTACGATCCCCTCCTGCCACTTCAAGTGGGGTGACTTCAGGATATTTGTGGCTGCACACCTCCCCACATCTCAAATCACATACATAGGGGGATTCAATATACTGTATGTAGTTGATGGGGTTGCAAATGACTTGCATACAAAAAGATAATATAAATGATAAAGATAGGAGTTTTTACATCCTAATGTGGATGTATCTTACAGACAAAATATAAACCAGACTGATGTGTTAAGGGCTCGGTTGGGCATCTCATGGGCATGAAGGATAAAATCCAAGAGACACATGAAAAAAAAGCAGAAGCATCAATGAAATGTTGGAAAACCATGAAAAGTTTATTTTATCATAAGATCTGAGATGGACAGTCACCATGCTTCAGGAATTCTAACAGGCCCCCTTCATCAGTGCTTAAAGCGGAATTAAACTCTGTTATATTTTGTTAAATATATGGGCCCCCAGGAGGTTTATAATGTGCTAATATGCACCCCATATTAGTACATTATGGCAGACTTACCTGTCAAACAAAGCCCTCCAGTGATGCCGTTCTCCTCCTGGTCTTCCTTCTGGGTTTGTTCTGTTCTGTTGACCATAATGACCTCACTCATACGTACGGTAGGGTTGCCACCTCATCGCTTTAAACCCAAACACATATGAATTACACAGGTTCTGAGGCTTATTTAATGCAGGTAAGGCACCCTGTGAGTTTAAGTACCACCTTAATCAGCCACAAAACCTGTGTAATTAATGTGTTCGGTTTTAAAGGGATGAGGTGGCAACCCTAACGCACTGGAGTCATATCATCATGGCACAGAGCAGTGCCATAAAGGTACACTGAGCTGCACATGCAGGCAGAGAGAAGGGTTTATGAAAGAAGAGACTGATGGGGTCTCTTCTATCATAAAAACTCTACCTGTCAGCAGTTCTTACATTTTTATTGTTTAATTGCACTTTAAGATTGCTGTTAGGAATGTGGATGGTCTTAGACTTGAATGGGTTCAAAATTATACACACTAAAATCTCAGTATTAGGAGCAGGATTTATACATGTATACATAAGTGTATTCAGCAAAGTAATTTCCTAATATTTTTCCATCCCTGAAGACTTGCATAAGAAAGACATTTATGATGATGAAACCGGCTGCCTTGTACCTGCACTTTACACCAAGAGGTTAAAGGAGCAACTAAGTAATCATCAGATTGGTGCTTCTGGCCCCTGTAATGTGTTTAATTAACGTGTTTGCTTAAAAGATGTCATCGCCTAGGGATGAATTTATGAGGGAATTGACTTTTCCTGTACTTTTACCCAATTAGTACAAATTGGCACCACGGACGCTTCCATTAATCTTACTGGTGTGTTTTAATTGGCCTCATCGTTAAGAGGTTTATTGAGCTGTCTGTGCGAGGCGTTCACACAGAAACACTCTGCCGGGTATGGAAAAAATGAAACATTTTTGGAATATGCCACATGCTGGCTGCCCTTGTAAACAAACCCAAATATTCGATTGTAAGCTCTTACAAGCAGGGCGCTTCTAACCCACTTGTATCGAATTGTATTGTAACTGTACTGCCCCCCTTTATATTGTACAGCACTGAGCAAACTGTTGGTGCTATATAAATCCTCTATAATGATAAGTGGAGGCAAGAAATGTAAATTCACCTCCAACTACAGCTTCACTTCAGCTTCAATTTGAAGTGGTCTATCCACAATACTGTAAATCTGTATTCAGCTTACAGGTACACTCAACATACATGAATTGATGTAGCTGAGTTGAACACACATGAGTTGATGTAGCTGGGTTGAGCACACATGTATTGATGTAGTTGGATTGAGTACAAATGGGTTAATGTAGTTGGGTTGAGCACACATGGGTTGATGTAGTTGGGTTTAACACACATGGATTGAGCACACAAGGGTTGATGTAGTTAGGTTGAATACACATAGGTTGAGGTAGTTGGGTTGAGCATACGAGGGTTGATGTAGTTGGGTTGAAAACACATGGGTTGATGTAATTGGGTTAAACACACATAGGTTGATGTAGTTGGGCTGAACAAACATGGGTTGATGTAGTTGGGTTGAACACACATGGGTTGATGTAGTTGGGTTGAACACACATGAGTTGATGTAGTTGGATTGAAAACACATGGGTTGATGTAGTTGGGTTGAAAACACATGGGTTAATGTAGTTGGATTGAGCACACATGTGTTAATGTAGTTGGATGGAGCACACATGGGTTAATGTAGTTTGTTTGAAAACACATAGGTTGATGTAGTTGGGCTGAGAACACAAGGGTTGATGTGGTTGGGTTCAACACACAAGGGTTGATGTGGTTGGGTTCAATACACAAGGGTTGATGTAGTTCGGTTGAACACACAAGGGTTGGTGTAGCTGAGTTAAATACACATGGGTTGATGTATTTGGGTTGAACACACAAGGGTTGATGTAGTTGGATTGAGCACACATGGGTTGGTGTGGCTGAGTTGAACACACATGGGTTGATGTAGTTGGATTGAGCACACATGGGTTGATGTAGTTGGATTGAGCACACATGGGTTAATGTAGCTGAGTTGAACACACATGGGTTGATGTATTTGGGTTGAACGCACATGGGTTGATGTTGGATTGAGCACACATGGGTTGGTGTATTTGGGTCGAACACACATGGGTTGATGTAGTTGGATTGAGCACACATGGGTTGATGTAGTTGGATTGAGCACACATGGGTTGATGTAGTTGGATTGAGCACACATGGGTTAATGTAGCTGAGTTGAACACACATGGGTTGATGTATTTGGGTTGAACGCACATGGGTTGATGTTGGATTGAGCACACATGGGTTGGTGTATTTGGGTCGAACACACATGGGTTGATGTAGTTGGATTGAGCACACATGGGTTAATTTAGTTGGTTTGAAAACACATAGGTTCATGTAGTTGGGTTGAGCACACAAGGGTTGATTTGGTTGGGTTGAACACACATAGATTGATGTAGTTAGGTTGAGCATGCAAGGGTTAATAGAGTTGGGCTGAAAACACATGGGTTGATGTAGTTGGATTGAGCACACATGGGTTGATGTAGTTGGATTGAGCACACATGGGTTGATGTAGTTGGGTTAAACACACATGGGTTAATGTAGTTGGTTTGAAAACACATGGATTGATGTAGTTGGGCTGAACACACATGGGTTGGTGTAGCATTTATTCTGTTTGAGATGTGGATAGCTGAACTGATGTCTCCTCTACTAAGGCTGGGTTCACACTATAACACGCAGTGGCTCACAGCAGGAGTCCGGTGTGTCTCCATTCACAGTTTCAGGTCCAATTTCAGCCCGACTTTTTTGGCTGAATTTGGACCTAAAACGGACCACAAGACGCACAGGGCTCCCATGAAAATTGCATCGGAGCTGCTGCAGAGATGTGTGAATCTCCTGCTATGCGAATTGAATGAGGAGAAAACCACATCCAATTTGCATAGGTGTGAACCCAGCCTAAAGGCTCGTACTTGGCATCTAATCCCTGCTGGCAAATATTCAGTCCCTGGTGCCTAATCATATACATAGTGTAGATTTCTATAGATATATGAAATATCAGGGAAGCCAGGTACTGCACAGGAAAATATTCTTTACTGAAAAGGACCAAAAACTAATAAAAACACACACTAAAGGGGTGACTTACTATAGTTCAAAGTTCATGTTTTCCAGATTCACATTATTGTGAGTATTGCTGTCAACCTAGGAGGCCCTTCTAGAATGCTGAGCACATGCTTAGATATCCTAGAGATACAGACAACCCAGCCCAGAAGGAAGACATGGACTTTCTCTTTAAAAGTTTGGCAGCAATGGCCCTCTAATCATTATAAAAATGCCACTACTACATGGTGGGATTTGGTAAATCTAGTGTTGCCCGCTATTTGCAGGATATAAGAGAAGAATAAAGGGCCAGGTTGCTGTCCAGGACTGTGGTGCTGGTAACTTACCTGTATCTACTGCCTTTTATGTGTATAGCGCCCTATCTATAACACCCAGTGGAATTTACTTTGTCAGTTCCCTGATGCCCACTAATATAATATATAGTGGTGCACCGAAACTAAAATGCTGGTGCCGAAAACCAGAATCCATGTCTCCATACTTTTATTTTGCTGAGAAATCACTTTAAAAAAAAAAAATTGTCCGTGGCCATTTTGAGTAAGGGCAGCTGATTCATGTAGAATTTACTTCCTGGAATCTGTCTGCCCTTATCTCAGGCATGCATTTGTGAGAGAGTGCTTAGCTGAGAAAGCCCCTACTCCTCTCCTGAAGATTCCTGGGATATACAGTATGACATCATTTGCCTAGGCCACAAACCAGGAAATAACCTAAGAATTCTAAAACAAGTAAATATGATAAACTTTCTTTTCTATTTACTGATTTTAGCAGCACGAGGGTTAAGAATAGTTAATGCTGTACCTGTACTTTCTCCCTTTATATTGTAAAGCGCTGTACAAACTGTTGGTGTTTATATAAATCCTGCATTGTATTAATAACAACAATACATACACTTGAACCTTTTTACGACTATGGGACCCTTATGGATTGCCAGATATGTCCCCAAACCACCTTCATCAGTTGAAATCCTTATCAGTCCTATGAGGTACCAGACCAGTATGACTTCCAAAGATGTCACTAGCTTGGTTTTACTTTAGATACAGAAAGAAACAAACAAAACAGCTAAAGAAAATTAAAAGGATCTTATCATAATTATTTATAAAAAAAAAAAAAAAAAATCAACAAATACAAATAACACAACTAACTACAAGAAGTGAGATTTTTGTGCAATCACACCATGGAGTGGAGGTCTAGTTGGTGAAAAAGTTACTCTGATCAAGTTTTCTCCACTGTGATTTTAGGTTGGATAATATGGAAAATTCTGTTTTAATTGTTGGTATGGATACCCCTGGTTAGGAACCCCTGGCCCAGTGCCATATACAGTTTCTACTACACAGCAATGTTCCCAGCGCTATATATAGAGACTCTTTCCTAGTGCTCAGCAGAATACTGTATTAGGGGAATAAGGAACTAGTTACCTAGTATCTATCTACATATATAGTCTATATTCTTTTTTTTGCTCAGTGGTATAAACAAAGCCCTAACTAGTGGTACATGCATTGCCGCTTTCCAGAGCTCATTGGCTTTCCCTCAGTTTTGAACAGCCAGCATGGTAGATAAGTCATCATATAGTCTTTGTATTTATTATTTCATCCGTCCAAGGCTGCTGTTAGAAACCACGGGGCCCCATACAGACAACCTGACACAGGACCCCATATAGCCAATGCTTCAGTTATGAATAACCACAGTGAGTGATTGGTACTGATCACTCATTGTCTTTATTCAGGAAAGGAAGGGGCTGGTAAATATGACAAATTTACTGGACCCTTCCCCTCTCTCCATCTTGGAGGATCCTAATATATGCTTGCAGCTGCTGGTGGGAAGGAGAGGATAGAAGCTGGCAGCACTGTGGGGGTAGGGGGCACACAGAGGGGCATGGGCAGTATGGGGAAATGTATGGTGCACAGGGAGGGTGAAAACCAACAGGAGGGAAAGAAGAAAAAGCCAGCTTTCAGCTGCTGCAGGGGATCGGTTCCAGTAATTGCCCCCTTGCAGCACCAATTATTCTCCCTGCACACATCCAATTCCCTCTGCTGCCTGGGCCCTGTACAGCAGGACTGGTGGTACCCCATTATCCACGACCTTGCATCCATCCGCCCACCCATCCACCCGCTCACCCATCCTTCCATACACCCATTCATCCATCCATCCTTCCATCCACCCAACTACCTAGCCATCCAACTTACAGATCTACCATTTTCCAGCTCTAAATATGACTGATGACTATGGGGATAATAAAGATTGAGGGCTAATTTTACATGTAGTGCTGTGACAGGCATTTTACTTACTTAATTTTTAAACACCTGTTACTGCAAAGACACACAGAAAGTAATTGCTTCCTATGTGTCCCATTCACACTGCAATGCAGCCCGGAGCTGTGCTGCTGCATGCTACGAAAAATGCAAATATGCTGCATTTTATCGCAGCACACGGTACAGAAGCAGTGCAGCGCGTCGCGCTGCTGTATAGTGAAATAATTGAAGTGGACTTTTGTACACTTCAAATAAAGTTAGTACAAAAAAAAGGGAGCTTTGTGAAATGCGCTGAATTGTGCGCCACACTGCCCTCTACTGCAGTCAGCTGTCCGTTCCTGTGTGAATACAGCCTAGCAGTCGCCATTTTAGGCCCATGATGACTGCTGTCAGAAAGAATACCGGTAATTAAGGCTTGGGTCACACCTACAGGTGCGACCAAGTGCACATTTGCGTGCATAATGTGTAGGGCAGCCAAATAATTTTCAATTGGCCTCCCTACATGCGAGAAACACGGAAAAAGGTCATTGACTATTTTCCAAAAATGCCCTGCACTAAACTGCATGGTGATGCGGGCACCATACGGTTTGGTCCTGTGCAAAAACGTTTGCGTTTGCAGATGCGTGGGGGTGCTGTTAACAATTAATGGCACTGCCACATGTCTACTAAAGGGCAGCCCATTTCTATGTATGCTGGGAAAACGCAATTTTGTGCACTTTTCTGACACGCAAAATATCTGAACCTAGCCTTATTCTTTGAAACATGTACAATTGAAACTTTTGCTTCCATACAGAATAATTACTGTATACTACTGTACAAGTGTGTAAGACCAAATCTAGAAAAGACCATCCGGATGGTCCACCAGAAACCACATGGTACACCGTTGTGTAGGGCAGTGACTTGTAGTGAAGCTGAAAAAGTTAACAGTACCTGAGAGCGGGATATGGATGCTTCTATCAGAGGTTTCCAGGACAGTTTTGCTTTTATGTAGAGGATCTGTATCTTGTGTGTATGATTTGTAGCGCACTCCCAAAAGAGCCGCTTGTGAATTTGCTTCTATTTCCCCCTTTAGAGTACACACAGCCAGGCACCCAGCATTTTCTCCTTTCTTCTACTTGCTCAGGAAACAGTAGGGGTTCTTTTTAGGGTTTTTATTGGAACGTGAACTTGGATAGGGATAGGGAGCATGGCATACCCTGATGTACTGCAACTGAACAATTTGAGTACTCCACAACTTCTGACTTCACTTCGGACTGCAGAACTTGCGGGCCGCACTACACACAATGAATGTTCCAAGGGATTCCTAATGCTGCTGGTGGCTTGTACTCCCTCAGGAATTTAAGAGCTACACACAGTCTCTTCTCCTCAGCATTGGGCATCATTTACTCTGCCACAGGATCACAGGTAACCTCCTGCCAATATTAGGCTCTTCCTAGTGAGGGAGATGTGGACTCACACCACCATAGGACAGTTGGACTCCTTCCCACCAACTTCCTCCTGGTTCTCTCAAGTGAGCTTCCTTCTGACCCAGGACACTGGGTCAGAAGGATCCCTGGACACTGTATCCCTGGACACTGGATCTGCGAATAGGCCCCCAGCTAAGCCTAGATGGGACCTCAATGTCTTCACAAAGGTTCTCTAGTACTCTACTCTAGTAGGTCTTCTCCTGCAGGACTGGACCCAAGAACACTGCACTCTGCTGCACGTGTCTCAGAATAATTATGAGCTCTTCCTCCACCTTCTGGGTACACCTCCCCAGAGATTGGCAGGAGTTCCATAAATATTCAGGCTGCCTGTCCGCTCCCCTCTATAGAAGCCTCTACAAGACAGGTGGAAGTAACAGAACAGCAACCTGTAAAACACTGAGCAGACCTAAGCAATCAGTCCCTGCTTCACTGCCTACAGAGGAGTTAAACTAAATTTACCTAGCAGCCTATTCCATGCTTGAAGGGTGCAACATATTTATAAGTAGCATAAAACCTGTTTCAGTTCCACTTTAGATGCTAAACCAGTCATAAAAACAGGCTTTTTACAATTTCTTGAGTAGCACATGCAAGATTTGGATTTCCAGATTTCTCCACCATCTTTAAGCCCTGATGAAAGAGGCATCTCAAAGCCTTTGAAGCACACTGGCTTTTTAACAGATACCTTGAACAATAAATTATATCTGGATTTAAGTATTGGTCTCTTTCCTGTGTTCTGTTTGCTTTTGTGGCAGATTAAAATTTGTAAAAGTTTTGCCATTTTTTGAAGAACACTCCATTTTTTTTTATTTCTTTTTACTTTGGAGTGATCATTTTTATTCCACTAGAGAGGATGTGTCACTGCAAAAGCAAAGAACCTCACCAAGGTGCGTTTTTCAGAGAATGTTTGAACGTTGGGTTGTCGGCTTATAGAAGTGAAATCCCGGGGTCCCAATTCATGCTGCAGATTCCCTGAGGATGTCCAGGGTGTGCTGGCTCTCAGGAGCCATATCAAAGTGAAGTTATGCAGGCTAAGGAAATGAGTCAGTCATGAAAGTCAAGTGCATCCTCTGGGACAGTCTGTAATCACTATTATCCCTTTACAATAATACCATTTCAGAGAGACAGCGGAACCAGAGCCCTACGTAGTCATGTAAACTGCTTCCTGTATTTGCCAAACAAAACTGTGCCTGGACTATTCAGCTGGGATGCTGTGATAACCGAGGACGAGGGCTGATAATGTCCGAGACCTCTATTAGCAGATGGCGCAAAGCAGATTCTTATCGCCTCATGTTACGGAGTTATTGAGGTCACCTATGAATCACTGTTCCCACTCACCAGTCCAGAATGGCGGGAGGTCACCAAGGTCTTCCAATGTATCCAGAGGCACAAAGAAATATTAAACCAACCTGCTGAGTAAGACACCCATACACACTATACAACTTTTGTTGTCTGATTTCCTTTAGATTTACCAAAAGCATGTAATGCAAGGGCCTGCCTGATTGCATACAAATTGAAACTCTTATGCCGCGTACACACGGTCGTACTTTTCGTCTACAAAAGTCGGACAGCCTGTCCGACAGACTTCCGGCAGACTTTCGGTGGACTTGCGGCGGACTTGCGGCCTACTTTCTAACGAACGGACTTGCCTACACACGACCACACAAAAGTCTAACGGATTCGTACGTGATGACGTACACCGGACTAAAATAAGGAAGTTCATAGCCAGTAGCCAATAGGTGCCCTAGCGTGGCTTTTTGTCCGTCGGACTAGCACACAGACGAGCGGATTTCGGGGTCCGTCGTAGTTACGAAGTAAAGTTTTAAAACATGTTTCAAATCTAAAGTACGTCGGATTTGAGGCTAAAAAAGTCAGTTGAAAGTCCGGAGAAGCCCACACACGATCGGATTACCAGCCAGCTTTAGTCCATCAGCGTCCGTTGGACTTTTGTAGACGAAAAGTAGGACCGTGTGTACGCGGCATTATGCCGCGTACACACGGTCGGACTTTTCACCTGCAAAAGTCCGACGGACGCCGCCGGACTTTGTCCGACGGAAAGTCCGACCGTGTGTGGTCTCCATCGGACTTCCGACGGACCGTTTCGGTCGGATTTTTGCGGAAATCCGACGTACTTTAGATTTGAAGCCTGCTTCAAATCTTTACGTCGTACCTCCGCCGGACTCAGTTCCTGACGGAAAGCCCGTTCGTCTGTATGCTAGTCCGAAGGACCAGATACGACGGAGGAGCAGGTTACTGCATCTCGCGCTCGCTGCAATAGGAAAAACAAATCTTCCTATTGCGGCGAGCGCGGGGCATACCAGGCCCTTAGGTCTGGTATGGATTATAAAGGGGAACCCCTACGCCGAAAAAACGGCGTGGGGGTCCCCCTAAAATCCATACCAGACCCCGATCCGAGCACGCAGCCTGGCCGGTCAGGAAAGGGGGTGGGGACGAGCGAGCGCCCCCCCCTCCTGAACCGTACCAGGCCGCATGCCCTCAACATGGGGGGGTGGGTGCGTGCTTTGGGGGAGGGGGGCGCCCTGCGCCCCCCCCCAAAGCACCTTGTCCCCATGTTGATGAGGACAAGGGCCTCTTCCCGACAACCCTGGCCGTTGGTTGTCGGGGTCTGCGGGCGGGGGCTTATCGGAATCTGGGAGCCCCCTTTAATAAGGGGGCCCCCAGATCCCGGCCCCCCACCCTATGTAAATGAGTATGGGGTACATGGTACCCCTACCCATTTACCTAGGTAAAAAGTGTCAGTAATAAAACACAACACAGGTTTTTAAAATAATTTATTAAACAGCTCCGGGGGGGGGGGTCTTCTTCCGTCTTCGGGGGTCCCTCCGGTTCATCTTCTCCCGGCGTCCCAGGTCTTCGGCCGGCCCCTCCGCTTTCTTCAGGTAGCTCTATTGCCAGCGGAGGTCCGGACTTCTGGGCTTCTTGGCTTCTTGTCTTCTCTTCTCTTCTCTTCCCCCAGATGTTGACACGACGCTCTCTCCGGCTGGACTGGTCTCTGAGGGCTGCGTTGTGACTTATATAGGCGGAGACCCCGCCCCCATATGATGTCACAGTCCCTGGGCATGCTGGGACTGTGACGTTTTAGGGGGCGTGGTCGACCACGCCCCCTAAAACGTCACAGTCCCAGCATGCCCAGGGCCTGTGACATCATATGGGGGCGGGGTCTCCGCCTATATAAGTCACAACGCAGCCCTCAGAGACCAGTCCAGCCGGAGAGAGCGTCGTGTCAACATCTGGGGGAAGAGAAGAGAAGAGAAGACAAGAAGCCCAGCAGCTCAGAAGTCCGGACCTCTGCTGGCAAGAGAGCTACCTGAACACAGCAGAGGAGCCGGCCGAAGAACTGGAACACCGGGTGAAGAGAGCGGAGAAGAACCAACCGGACGCCGGGAGAAGATGAAGCGGAGGGACCCCCGAAGACGGAAGAAGAGACCCCCGGAGCAGTTTAATAAATTATTTTAAAAACCTGTGTTGTGTTTTATTATTAACACTTTTTACCTAGGTGAATGGGTTAGGGGTACCATGTATCCCATATTCATTCACATAGGGTGGGGGGGCCGGGATCTGGGGGCCCTCTTATTATAGGGGGATTCCGATAAGCCCCCCGCCCGCAGACCCCGACAACCAACGGCCAGGGTTGTCGGGAAGAGGCCCTTGTCCTCATCAACATGGGGACAAGGTGCTTTGGGTGGTGGGGGGGCGCCGTAAGGCGCCCCCTCCCCCAAAGCACCCCCCCATGTTGAGGGCATGCGGCCTGGTACGGTTCAGGAGGGGGGGGGGGGGCGCTCGCTCGTCCCCACCCCCTTTCCTGACCGGCCGGGCTGCGTGCTCGGATCGGGGTCTGGTATGGATTTTGGGGGGGACCCCCACGCCGGTTTTTCGGCGTAGGGGGTTCCCCTTAAAGTTCCATACCAGACCTAAGGGCCTGCGACGGGGCTCGCAAGGTTTCAATCTCGCCAAAAAAAGCGGCGAGATTGAATTCCTTTTCTAGTCCCGTCGTACCCGAGTCACGTTCAAAATGAACGGACTTGTCCGTGTGTGGGAAAGTCCGTTCATTCTGAAAGTCCGGCGGAAGTCCGTCGGGAAGACCGGATTCCGGAAAGTCCGGCCGTGTGTAGGCAAGTCCGGCCGTTCAGAAAGTCCGGCGGTAGTCCGCCGGAAGTCTGGCGGCAAGTACGTCGGACCTAGCTTTCTAGAAAGTCCGACCGTGTGTACGCGGCATTATGCCGCGTACACACGGTCGGACTTTTCGTCTACAAAAGTCCGACGGAGGCCGACGAACCAAAGCCGGCTGACAATCCGATCGTGTGTGGGCTTCCCCGGACTTTCAGCGGACTTTTCCAGCCGCAAATCTGACAGACTTTAGATTTGAAACACGCTTCAAATCTTTACGTCGTAACTACGCCGGACCCAGAAATCCGCTCGTCTGTATGCTAGTCCGACAGACAAAAACCCACGCTAGGGCAGCTATTGGCTACTGGCTATCAACTTCCTTATTTTTGTCCGGTGTACGTCATCATGTACGAATCCGTCGGACTTTTGTGTGATGGTATGTAGGCAAGTCCGTTCGTTAGAAAGTCTGCTGCAAGTCTGCCAAAAGTCTGTCGAAAGTCTGTCGGACAGGCTGTCGGACTTTTGTAGCCGAAAAGTCCGACCGTGTGTATGCGGCATTAAGGTTTGACCTCATATTATATGGTTTTGGTAAATCTGAAGGAAAAAATCTACAGTAAATAGTGTATAGTGTGTATCCAGCTTTAGGGTCCGTTCACACTGGGTGCAATGGGGCTATGTTGGCTCTTAGACAAGGCAAAATGCCTTGCTTTTTAGGCTTAATTTACACAAGGTTTGGTTGGGGTGAATAAACAAGCAATAGGTGCGTTTAAAATAAGTTTTGCCAGTCCAAAACTGTATTTTAGGAGATGACAGTCCACTTTTATTCAATAAACGGAAAGTTCATATGTACATTAGTTTATAGTTGCCCATGCAGGGGTTTCTTCCACATAACATGCATAAATGAAAATACTGACACCGAGTACAGATACCTTGCGTTGCGATTTGCGCCCATACAAATTGAATGGGCACAAATCGCACTACAATGAATCACATTCGATTTGAACAGTGTGATTCCTGTTCAAATTGCATGCAACATAGTGCAGCAGTAGGCACTTTATTAAAATGTTATAGGCCTGGCTCGCAGTCTCTGCTCTAATTCATCCTAATTCTATCGGGTTGAGGTGCAGGCCAGTCAAGTTCCTCCACCCCAAACTCGCTCATCCATGTCTTTATGGACCTTGCTTTGAGCACTGGTCCAAATCATTTGGTGGAGGGGGGATTATGGTGTGGGGTTGATTTTCAGGGTTGGGCCTGGCCCCTTAGTTCCAGTGAAGGGAACTCTTAAGGCGTCAGCATACAAAGATATTTTGGACAATTTCATGCTCCCAACTTTGTGGGAACAGTTTGGGGATGGCCCCTTCCTGTTCCAACAGGACTGCACACCAGTGCGAGCCAGGCCCTCTAGTCCAACATTAGTGCCTGACCTCACAAATGCGCTTCAGGAAGAATGGCCAAACATTTCCATAGACACACTCCTAAAGCTTGTGGACAGCCTTCCCAGAAGAGTTGAAGCTGTTATAGCTGCAAAGGGTGGGCCAACTCAATATTGAACCCTATGGACTAAGACTGAGGTGCCATTAAAGTTCATGTACTTGTAAAGGCAGGTGCCCCAAAACTTTCGGCAATATAATGTATATAAAGGCCCGTGGACAGCTGAGACTAATAATGAGGTCTGGTTATCAGGTAAGATGCAGACACAGGAATGGAGGCTTTATTCTACCCAAACTCTACAAAGCCTCCAGGTCCTGGACCCAGACAAGGTCTAATAATGAGATATGGATGGCTACTAGATAAAATGGGGATTCAGGAATGGAGGCTTTATTTTACCTAAAGCGCTACAAAGCCATTTGGGCTCCAGGACTCAGACAGAACTAATAAGGAGGTCTGGCTACCAGGTAGGACAAGGGCCCAGGAATGGAAGCATTATTTCATTCAAAGCTCTACAAAGTCTCAGGGCTCCAGGACTCGGAAGAGGAATTCTTCATATCAGCCATAAGCCTTGAAGCCCTTCACCACATGTATATGAACCTAGGAGACACACATACATCATACACAATTCTACCAGCCAGTGCCTTGCTATATATACAGTATATAATCCTAAAGGTAGTACAGGTGTTCACCCAAAAAGAAATCCATACAAATCCAAAACTAATATAGAGGCACTCATTAGTCTTGCAGAGGAGATAGATCAAAACAGCAGCGTGTTTATTGTCAATGATTTGACGGTCGAATTGACAACAATAAAAATGCTGCTTTATCTCCTCTGCAAGACCAATGAGTGCCTCTATACCAATTCTGTAATTTCTACAATGTATATATTATATACAATATAGCTAATGTGTGGAACCACCAGCTATGTGTGATAAAGATCTACACCCAGCAATCAGGAAGAGGTTAAATAGATATATTTTGATGGCTATATTAATGATATTCGATTGTGAACATACTTCCTGCAGTATCTGCCTATAGGAGATACCATCTATGTGTGTGACACTACATAGACATGAGGATTTATCCGCCCATAGACTAGAAAGATAACGGACCTCAAATGCAGGCTAAGCCTAGTACACACTATAGGTTTTTTGGGGTTGAACAAAAAAAAAACTGTCAGCTCAGTTCGGGAGCCGCTGTACTCGCTATGCGAAGTTAGTACAGCGATCTCCATCACTGAGCTGTTGTGTTCTGACAGGGGGACCGCCCCCGCCAGAACACTCCGATCAGCGCCCTGTACCATTGGCTGAGAACGCTGATTGATTGGTAGTGGGTCGGTTGCTGGTTTTCCAGCATGCACGTCCGACAGAAGCCAGCCAAACAGCCAGCTTCAAACAGACCGACATACACACAGGCCAAATGTCGGACATTTATTTATTTATTTTTTTTAAACAGCCGTTGCCTCTCGACATTCAGCCCATGTGTACGGAGCTTAAAGTGGAGTTCCACCCACTTTTACAACTCTTCAGCATCCCTCACTAAACTGTGCACTGTATACGAATTGGATATTTTTAAAAAAAAATTCTCAGCACCTACTGTATATCTGCTGTATTCATTTTTCACTTCCTCCTCCCTGCCCGCGGCCGATGGCATCATTTCCTGTTTGCAATGCCTTCTGGGAAGGGGCGGCAACTTCCTCTGAGACTGCCGTTGCTATGGAAACCTGACCTGAAACCTATTACACTGCTTGTGCTGCACTGAGCATGTGCGAGATCTGCAAGGATGAGATCCAGGAAGAAATACAGTCTGGCTTCAGATGCCCAGACTTAAGATGGCCACGGCCTGCTGTAAGTTTATAAAATAACAAACTACTGCTATAAACTAACAAAACAGACCTTAGTTTACAGCCTAACTTTACTAGAATACATTAAGCTTGTGTATTATAGGGGTATTTTTATTTAAAAAGTATAATTTTGTCCGGAACACCACTTTAAGTCGGAGCAGCAGTTATGCTTGAAATGTGCAATTTGTTTTATAGCTCCATCACATTTTATATCTGGTCTGAAACTCATCGGAAAATCCAGCTGCAGAACTATACAGGAAAGGGAAGGGGCAGGGCTTGCCGAAAGGGGTCACAGAAGTCTCTATATTTCAAAGTTGAGCTCTAAGAATTGTAACGATCTGGGGTGATTATGCTCAAGTGGTGTATGCGTTTTCAGGAACACCGGTCAGTTCAGACTGTATTTTTTAAGGGCGTGGCAGCCCATTTTTATTTAAACAAAACAAACTTCACAAAAAGTCTTCCCTCGCGGGGGGTTCCACCATCATTGTATAACAGAAAAACTTCAGCCTCCTGGCTCACTTACTTAGTCAAACTCCCTCCTGGAGCTTACTTGCTCTGGGCTTGGCCGCGGGCCACATCTGCCTCCTGCAGACATACACGCTCAGCAGGGTCGTCTTTAATATTGATTGGACCCTGGCTGGGCAAACATTTTCTTGGGCCCCCTCTTCCATGCAAGCTTTCATGACACCACAGAAACGTGCTGCCCTTTAGCAGATACACAGCAATGCCCTTATTTGTTAATGACGCCCTTATGCATCGGCTGAGATGTGCGTATTCACATGCACCAAAATTCAGGGTGCTGTGGCACCATGTTATTTTGAAGAAGGGTTCCACGTCCAATTTGCTTACCTTTGCAGAACAGGCTGATGTTCGGCTTAAAGAGGAGTTCCAGTCCAAAAAAAAAAAAAAAAAAATTAAAAGTCAGCAGCTACAAATACTGCAGCTGCTGACTTTTAATTGGACACTTACCTGTCCCAGGGTCCAGCGATGCGGGGGATCGAAGCCCCGCTCGTCTCCCCCGGCATTGCAACTGTGGGCGCCGGGCTGTGGCTTCACAGCCTGGCACCCACTGCGCATGCGCGAGCGGCTCCGAGCGCCGTGATTGGCCGCTCAGTCACCTGGGACCTGTAATGGGTCCCAGATGATTGACAGGAGGGAGGGAGCAGAGCTGAGCCCTTCCTGTGTCGAGGGGGAAGTGATGTCACCAGCCCAGGCACTGAAAGAGGCAGACTACGAGGGATCCCCTAGCAACAGGCATTTAGAGGTGAGTAAAAAAATAAAAAATATCCAAATGTTTTTTTGTATTTTCTTTTAGGATTTTTCATGTAGTTTTTTTTTTTTGGGTGGAACCCCACTTTAATGACTATACTTGTAGGCAGGACTTAAAAGCGTGCTCCTTTACCTCCCCAGTGAGCAGCATTCAGCAGAAGTGATGGTAGATATGACCTCAGGGGGACATAATATACATATGAATGCCACCTCTATTTACATATCAATGCCGCGGTCCACGGCTATTTACATATTAATGCGGTCGCTATTTACATATCATTGCAGGTTATTTACATGTAAACACAGGGTCTGCGGGCGAGTCATCTGTACATGCCAATATGGCAGAGCTGGGCAGCAGCAACAGAACTTTACACTGAGATATCGGGACACGGCACGGGACTAAAACTTCAAGGGATAAGGGAATTTATGAGGCCAAAATGAGGGGAACAGAGGGACATTGCTCCAAATCAGGGACAGTCCCTCAAAATCAGGGACAGTTGGGAGCTATGCTGAAGGTACTAATACACACCGTGACCCGGGGTCGCCTGTCCACAGCAGATATAAAAGACACACATTATTGCAGTTCTGTAGTCATCAACACATCATTTAATGCATTTTTTTTTATGAAAGCAGTGTAAAACCTGAATTTGAATTACCACTATTTTCTAATCCTCTGTACAGCAGAACTTAGAGTGGGGAATGAAGAAGCAGCATAAGGAGCTAATCAGTTCATGTCCTGAAAGGGAGTATGCGGATAGGAGGAAAAAACAGAGTTGCAGAAAGATGAGCTCATCACCATACTGCTTCTTCTTTAGCTTCCATTCACACTACTGTCAAGCGACATCAGGCGTCGCATATATGTATGTTTTTGATATGATGTTGAATTTCTCTACATGTGAGGCAGAGAAGCTCGCGTATCTTTTTTTAGCTTTATGCATTTTTTTATCCACCCGTTTTGCTGCTCATTCTCGCTGGGCTCTTGCTTGGCACATTTGGGGTGCCATTAACAATGAATTGCACTGTATACGTTGTGTACACTTATGTGAATGGTAAATTTCTGTCCATTTACAGGCTGACAAACAGGTACATGACAGCCTGGGCGGAGGAATGATGCTTGCTGTCAATCGACCACCAAAGACTGAGGACATCTTGCACTGCAAAGCCAAAAACTTTTTTTATTTTTTATCATTTTTAATAGAATAGGGGAATGTTACTGTAATTTACCAGATATTTGTATCGTTGTATTCTCTCCAAAATAAAAGCTTGTTTGGAAAAAAATAAATAAAAATGGGGGAAAGGTAAAATGTTAAAACTGCTGTCAGTGTTATTTTTTTTTCGCTATCTATGTCCCTTAAAGGGAGATTTCTCTTTATTTCCTGTCCTGTAGACTCAATAGGACAATGTGCAGGAGTTGTCAGACTCCCATAGAGTTTGACAGGTTGCCAGCAGGGCTTGATGGCGCACCCATGCTCTCCATCCACGGCTAAATGCCGGAATCCCATGCATCGGAGCTAAATGCCCAGTGTGCATGGTGCCTAAAGTGACCTTAGTATATAAGCACCTTAGATTGTAAGCTCCTTGAGAGCAGGGATTGATGTGCATGTATGATACCTACTTTTCCATGGTTTGCTAATGCAGTTTTTTTTTTTATAAATACCTGCATTATTTGATTTTGCTTTTATTGTTTACAAATTACACACCACACCATCTAGAGATATATGATCTGCACAAACCATGCAAACTACTAGGACATTACATGGAAGCACAGGCTAACACAAATGTATATGGTAGATCAAAAGCTCCACCTAGTGGCAGGACCCTGCCTTGTTACAACTGAAAATGTGACATTTCTAAGAACTCATTACCACCATGCCAGTTGAGCTGCGTTGATCTGCAGAAATCAATACAAACTCCACACTAGGGCACTGTTCACCCCATACATGCGCAATCGTGTTCACTGCAAAAAATGCAGCATTTGCAACTCAACTCTCCTTATGCCACAAAATGCAGCAGCGCAACTCAATGCACTGCATGTTACCATGAGGTCCGTTGCGCTGCATAAAAAAAGCATACATTCTGCATTTTTACACAGTGCACACTACTACTATAACATAGAGTTGAACAAAGTGCAATTTTGTAACATTCAATAAAGTATAAAAAAACAAAACACAAACAGTGTGATGAATTGTAACAAAGCATCACATCCCCCTACACAATGTAAACCAGTGTGCACATGTTTAAGCATACCTCCCAACTTTAAATTTGTGCTAAATGGAAACCTTTAGCACTAAATATATAGTCAAGGGACACACGCCCTCCAGAGCCACAGAGCATGAAGAATGAATGCACAAAACATAATTGGTTAAACCCACACATGAATTACCCATAATAACAATAACCAATTTATTTAGGAATTAGGTTTAGGACAGTCTAACAATTTCAGTTCTTACATAGTGGTGTATTTATAAAAATAAAAATAAAAATAAATAAATAAATAAAAATGTCTGGCGAAACTGCCTGTTCAATGTGAATGGGAGCAAAATCAAATGTTATTAGAATATTTTCTCACCGGGTCAAATGTTATGGATTTACAAAAAGTAGAGTTCTTCAATAAAATACCACATTGTGACCAGTAGATGGAGCTGATGATCATATAAATCAGGGGTGCCCAACTTTTTGAAGAGAGGGGGCTACTTAACCACTTCAGCCCCGGAAAGGATTTGCCCCCTTAAAGCGGAGTTCCGCCTAAAAAAAAAAAAAAAAAAAGAAAAGTCAGCAGCTACAAATATTGTAGCTGCTGACTTTTAAAATAAGGACACTTACCTGTCCAGGGAGCCCACCATGTCCTCACCCGAAGCCGACCAGTCCCTTGGCTCCCGGGTGCAGGCGCTGGCATCTTTAGTAAGGGAATCAGAAAGTGAAGCCTTGTGGCTTCACAGTCTGGTTCCCTACTGCGCATGCGCGAGTCGTGGATATTTACAATAAAGCCGCGCGCCGATGTCTACGGCGCATGCACACTTTAGAAAGGGCAAATTGTGTTGTTTCTAAAGGGGTCATGCCGTGAATGGCAGCTCCCGTGCGCAAGCACGGGAGTGACATCACGTGACTCTGGCCAGGAAGAGGGGTGAAGATGAACGCTCGCTGCTAGTGGGGACAGAGGTGACATCCCAGGCTTCAGTTTCAGGTAAGTGACACATAATGGGCTAGTATGAGATGCATACTAGCCCATTATGCTTTACCTTTGCAGGGAAATAAAGAGGAAGTAAAACCCACCAGGGTTTAGTTCCTCTTTAAGCCGCAGGTGCACTGCGCTACACCTGCGGATCAGTTTGAAAGCAGCCCAGTATCCACTGCAGAACAGATATACCCATATATACACTGTGATTTTTGCAATAAACTTACCTCTGATAACAGTCTTGCATTCAGGTATCGCCGTCTGTTGCTGTCCCAGGCGGAGTGCATTTGGTATCATTCCGCCTATGACAGGAGCCGGCGCTATACAGGAAGCATTGGCTTATGAGGCTCTTGCTCCGCAGCCGCTTGCTTCCTCTACCTCTGGCTTCATTCACAACACTGATCCTCTGGGACGATGGGTCAGCAACCTGCAATCTGGGCTTGCCAACCCGCCATCCCAGAGCAGGAGGTCGCGGGCCACATCAGAGGGCTCCATGGGCCACTGGTTGGGCACCCCTGATATAAATAAATACTTATTTACTATGGTCACCATCTCCTTCTAGTGGCTATAATGTGGTATTTGCCTGATTCACTCGATTCTGTATGATTCAAAAAAGTTCGACCTGGAGAGAGGACTTAGAGGGACACTCTTCGCACAAAGTATGTAGCCTCCGGAGAGACAGAGCATGAAGAACAAATGCCCAAAAAATAATTGGCTAAACTCCACATAATTATCCATAATAACAATAGCCAATAATCTAGAGGTTGTGTACAACTACAAAAATGCACAAAAAATGCGTCATCATGCAGCAGCACTAGTGTAAACTTATGAGAAGTGAGCGTTTGGTGAACGATCGACGTCTGTCGAACAGGTATGTCCACACACTGGTGAACTGGATGAATTTCAATCCCTTTATGGTCACCTTAAAGTGTTTGTAAACTCTCACATACAGTGCCTTGAAAAATATTCATACCCCTTGAAATTTTCCACACTTTGTCATGTTACACCCAAAAACGTAAATGTATTTTATTGGGATCTTATGTGATAGACCAACACGTGATTGTGAAGTAGAAGGAAAATGATAAATGGTTTTCAACATTTTTTACAAATCAAAAAAGTGGAAAGTGTTGTGTACATTTGTATTCAGCCCCCCCCCCTGAGTCAATACTTTGTAGAACCTCCTTTCACTGCAATTACAGCTGCAAGTCTTTTTGGGGATGTCTCTACCAGCTTTGCACATCTAGAGAGGGACATTTTTGCCCATTCTTCTTTGCAAAATAGCTCAAGCTCTGTCAGATTGGATGGAGACCTTCTGTGAACAGCAATTTTCAAGTCTTGCCACAGAATCTCAATTGGATTTAGGTCTGGACTTTGACTGAGCCATTCTAACACATGAATATGCTTTGATCTTAACCATTCCATTGTAGCTCTGGCTGTATGTTTAGGGTTGTTGTCCTGCTGGAAGGTGAACCTCCGCCCCAGTCTCTAGTCTTTTTGCAGACTCTAACATGTTTTCTTCTAAAGCCGCGTACACACAGGCAGACTTTTCGACTGGACTGGTCCGACGGAACGAATCTGTCGGACAATCCGACTGTGTGTGGGCTTTATCGGACCTTCAGCGGACTTTTTCTGTCGAAAATCAGACGGAAGTTAGATTTGGAACATGTTTCAAATCTTTCCGACGGAGTCCGGTAGAAAAATCAGTTAGTCTGTATGCTAGTCCGACGGACAGAAAAGGACGCTAGGGCAGCTATTGGCTACTGGCTATGAACTTCCTTATTCTAGTCCCTTTGTACGTCATCACGTTCAAACCGTTAGTCCGTTCGTGTGTGGGCAAGTCCGGTTGTTCGAAAGTCCATCGTGACTCCGTCGAAAGTCAGTCGGAAAGACTGTCGGACCTTTGATGCTGAAAAGTCCGCTCGTGTTTACGCGGCATAAGATTGCCCTGTATTTGGCTCCATCCATATTCCCATCAACTCTGACCAGCTTCCCTGTCCCTGCTGAAGAAAAGCATCTCCACAACATGATGCTGCCACCACCATCTTTCACAGTGGGGATGGTGTGTTCAGGGTGATGTGCAGTGTTTAGTTTTCCACCACACATAGTGTTTGGTTTTAGGCCAAAAAGTTCAATTTCGGTCTCTTCTGACCAGAGCACCTTCTTCCACATGTTTGCTGTGTCCCCCACATGGCTTCTCGCAAACGGAAAATGGGACTTCTTATGGCTTTCTTTCAACAATGTCTTTCTTCTTGCCACTCTTCCATAAAGACCAGATTTGTGGAGAGCACGACTAATAGTTGTCCTGTGGACAGATTCTCCCACCTGAGCTGTGGATCTCTGCAGCTCCTCCACAGTTACCATGGGCCTCTTGGCTGCTTCTCTGATTAATGTTCTTCTTGCCTGGCCTATCAGTTTAGGTGGACGGCCATGTCTTGGTAGGTTTGCAGTTGTGCCATACTCTTTCCATTTTCGGATGTTGGATTGAACAGAGCTCTGTGAGATGTCCAAAGCTTGGGATATTTTTTTTATAAACTAACCCTGCTTTAAACTTCTCAACCACGTTATCCCTGACCTGTCTGGTGTGTTCCTTGGCCTTCATGATGCTGTTTGTTCACTAAGGTTCTCTAACAAACCTCTGAGGGCTTCACAGAATAGCTGTATTTATACTGAGAATAAATTACACACAAGTGGACTCTATTTACTAATTAGGTGACTTTTGAAGGCAATTGGTTCCACTAGATTTTAGTTAGGGGGTATCAGAGTAAAGGGGGCTGAATACAAATGCACGCCACACTTTTCACATATTTATTTGTAAAAAATATTGAAAAACATTTTTTAATTTTCCTTCCACTTCACAATTTAGTTCACTTTGTGTTGGTCTATCACTTAAAACCTCAATAAAATACATTTATGTTTTTGGTTGTAACATGACAAAATGCGGAAAATTTCAAGGGGTATGAATACTTTTTCAAGGCATTGTATACTCAGTGAAGTGACTGGATTGTATACTCAGTGAAGTGACTGGCCTCAGGGGATACACAAAGACGAAACCAATACTCCTACATAAGTTGTACCTGTGTATCTGATGTTTTCTCTTTTTTTTCATTCATTTAAAGTCCAAAATTAATAAAGGTTGTCTGAGCGTTCAGAAAAAAGTGGGCGGAGAGCTGAAACTAGCAGAGCTCAGTGAAGAGCTGATTGGAGGGAAGGGACACAGCACACAGGAACAGAGCTGAACCTGTCAATCAGCTGGAGATCCTTCCCCGTCACCGCTTTTCTCTTGGTGTCAGGAAAACTTGTCAGAAGTGATTCATGCTGAAAGCAGCAGACAGAAATGACACTAATCGCGTACACACGATCGGAAATTCCGACAAGAAAAGTCCGATGTGAGCTTTTGGTCGGAAATTCCGACCGTGTGTATAACTTTTGCTGTCGGAATTTCCGCCAAAAAAAGATTTAGAGCGGGTTCTCTATTTTTCCGACGGAAAAAGTTCCTATCGGAAATTCAGATCGTCTGTAGCCATTCCGACGCGCAAAATTCCTACGCATGCTCGGAAACAATTTGACGCATGCTCGGAAGCATTGAACTTCATTTTTTCGGCTCGTCGTAGTGTTGTACCTCACCGCGTTCTTGGCGGTGGAAAGTTCAGAGAACTTTTGTGTGACCGTGTGTATGCAAGCCAAGCTTGAGCGGAATTCCGTCTGAAAAACCATCCAAGATTTTTCCGACGGAAATTCCGATCGTGTGTACGCGGCATTAGTGCTAGCTTTACAACCATTTTAAGTAAACAGCCATTTAGGGTAGGCAGCAGAAAAAAATGCCAGAAAATGCTGGCAGAAAAATGCAGCATAAACAACGCTCCTGTGGATCATATTGTAGATGCGTTTAGGCGCGTTTGCGTTTACAAGTATTTTTCCCCAAAACACTGGGGCACTAATGGGCCACACAGGGCAATGATAAGCGGCACTGAAGAGGTTGCACTGATATGCAGAACTGATAGGCGGCACTGATAGGCATCACTGATGGGCATTGAGCAGTGGCACTGAGAGTTGGCACTGATGAGCATTGATGAGGAGGCACTGATGAGGCTGCACTGATATGCGGCACTGAAAGGCGGCACTAATGGGTACTGATAGGCAGCACTGATATGTGGCACTGAGAGGCGGCACTGATGAGGAGGCACTGATGAGCAGCACTGATGGGACTGCACTAATAAGCAGGGCACTGATGATCAGTGCCCTGATTATCAGTGTGCATGTCCTCTGTCAGGATTGCCAGTTACCAGCTCTCCTCTCCTCACACTGTGAAAGCACGTGAGGAAAGTACTGCCGATAACTGGCAAGTCTGTTTACACTGTGATCCGCTGTGATTGGACACAGCTGATCACGCAGTAAAGGGCCGCTGTGATTGGACCTCTACCACCATCTGTGTTCAGCTGAGTCCGAAGGACACAGCGATCACAGAATGGCTGGATGTGCGCCCCAGGGGGTGTGTGAGAGGCATGGTTCCAGGAGGACGTCCATGGATGTCCTCCCGGAACAACAGAGCCGCACTGTAGCTGTCTTTTGGCGATAGCGCGGTAAGGAAGTGGTTAAAAATCGCTGCGTTTAGGCCTGTAACAAGTAAGCCTGTAAACACCCAAATGCGCATGGACACATAGGCTAACATGGAGTTTCCTCTACAGTCTGAAGTAAAAAAATGCCAAATGTTTGTATAAGCTGAATTTTTTTATGCCCATTGGGCATGTGGCTTTAGTACATCAACCTCATTGTGTACAGAACAGTTTTGGAGTAAATTGTTGCATGTCGTGTTCTGAATCCAGGAACTGTAACCTCTGGCCCAGTATGGGGCATACCTGAACACCAGTGAAGCTGAACACACACGCTCCTACTAGCAGCTTCCTATGAAATGCTGTGCTGATGATTGAACACGCACGACTGTACATGACAGCCCCGTCCTGCCACCTACTGTATGAGAGCACGCTGGAACCCACAGAACCATGCGGGGAGTCTGTAACATTTACATGCATGCTGAGAAGCAGAATTGCATAAATATGACAGCGAGTCAGCTTCAGAGCTAAAGAGAGAAAAAAAAGAAATGTTAGTAACTACAGTATCTCACAAAAGTAAGTACACCCCTCACATTTTTGTAAATATTTTATCCTATCTTTTCATGTGACAACACTGAAGAAATGACACTTTGCTACAATGTAAAGTAGTGAGTGTACAGCTTGTATAACAGTGTAAATTTGTTGTCCCCTCAAAATAACTCAACACACTGCCATTAATGTCTAAAGCGCTGGCAACAAAAGTGAGTACACCCCTAAGTGCAAATGTCCAAATTGGGCCCAAAGTGTCAATATTTTGTGTGGCCACCATTATTTTCCAGCACTGCCTTAACCCTATTGGGCATGGAGTTCACCAGAGCTTCATAGTTTGCCAATGGAGTCCTCTTCCACTCCTCCATGACGACATCACAGAGCTGGTGGATGTTAGAGACCTTGCGCTCCTCCACCTTCCATTTGAGGATGTCCCACAGATGCTCAATAGGGTTTAGGTCTGGAGACATGCTTGGCCAGTCCATCACCTTTACTCTCAGCTTCTTTAGCAAGGCAGTGGTCATCTTGAAGGTGTGTTTGGGGTCGTTATTATGTTGGAAAACTGCCCCGCAGCCCAGTTTCCAAAGGGAGGGGATCATGCTCTTCTTCAGTATGTCGCAGTACATGTTGCCATTCATGGTTCCCTCAATGAACTGTAGCTCCCCAGTGCTGGTGTCTTGACAGTAGTGCGTACTGCGCAGGCGCAGCGCCTGCGCAGTACGCACTACTGTCAGCCGCCGGAGATAGCCGAAGCTCAAACTCTTCAATCAGCTGTACACGGCGCCTGCGCCCTGGGTCCAGGTTCCTTCCCCACCATCCAAGTGGACCTAGAGGGGGAATCTAAAAGAGCCGAGCGAAGCGAGGCCGTGCCCGAAGCGTGGCGAGCGAAGAGGGGCCCTCTTACAGGCGCCGTGTACAGCTGATTTTCAGCTATTCCGCTTCGGCTATTTCCGCCGAGGGGGGTCCTTATCCGCCGAGCGGAACTTTCTCGGCAGAACACCGGCAGCACTCATGCAGCCCCAGACCATGACACTCCCGCCACCATGCTTGACTGTAGGCAAGACACACTTGTCTTTGTACTCCTCACCTGGTTGCCGCCACACACGCTTGACACCATTTGAATCAAATAGGTTTAATCTTGGTGTCACCAGACCACAGGACATGGTTCCAGTAATCCATGTCCTTAGTCTGCTTGTCTTCAGCAAACTGTTTGTGGGCTTTCTTGTGCATCATATTTATAAGAGGCTTTCTTCTTGGACAACATCCATGCAGATCAATTTGATGCAGTGTGCGGCGTATGGTCTGAGCACTGACAGGCTGTCCCCCCCACCCCTTCAACCTCTGCAGCAATGCTGGCAGCACTCATACGTCTATTTCCTAAAGACAACCTCTGGATATGACGCTGAGCATGTGCACTCAACTTCTTTCGTTGACCATGATGAGGCCTGTTCTGAGTGGAACTTGTCCTGTTAAACCGCTCTATGGTCTTGGCCACCGTGCTGCAGCTCAGTTTCAGGGTCTTGGCAATCTTCTTTTAACCTAGGCCATCTTTATGTAGAGCATCGATTCTTTTTTTCAGATCCTCAGAGAGTTCTTTGCCATGAGGTGCCATGTTGAACTTCCAGTGACCAGTATGAGAGAGTGAGAGCAATAATACCAAATTTAACACACCTGCTCCCCATTCACACCCGAGACCTTGTAACACTAACGAGTCACATGACACCGGGGAGGGAAAATGGCTAATTGGGCCTAATTTGGACATTTTCACTTAGGGGTGTACTCACTTTTGTTGCCAGCAGGTTAGACATTAATAGCTGTGTGTTGAGTTATTTTGAGGGGACAGCAAATTTACACTGTTATACAAGCTGTACACTCACTACTTTACATTGTAGCAAAGTGTCATTTCTTCAGTGTTGTCACATGAAAAGATAGAATAAAATATTTACAAAAATGTGAGGGGTGTACTTACTTTTGTAAGATACTGTATATCATTCTTATACAGCTTTGGCCAGTGTAAGTATGTATATGCCATAGCCGTGGGACATCTCTGGAACCTGGAAATCACAAAAGCTGGCCATACATTGTACAATTTTCCTTTAGATTTACCAAAAACCATATAATATGAGGTCAAACCTAAACAACACTTTCAATTTTTATGCAGTCAGGTAGGCCTGTGCACTACATAGTTGAAGGCAGGGCTTTTATTTCTCTTATGCCGCGTACACACGGTCGGACTTTTCGTCTACAAAAGTCCAACGGACGCTGACGGACTAAAGCTGGCTGGTAATCCGATCGTGTGTGGGCTTCTCCGGACTTTCAACATACTTTTTTAGCCTCAAATCCGACGTACTTTAGATTTGAAACATGCTTCAAATCTTTACTTCGTAACTACGACGGACCCCGAAATCCGCTCGTCTGTGTGCTAGTCCGACGGACAAAAAGCCACGCTAGGGCACCTATTGGCTACTGGCTATGAACTTCCTTATTTTAGTCCGGTGTACGTCATCACGTAAGAATTCGATGGACTTTTGTGTGATCGTGTGTAGGCAAGTCTGTTCGTTAGAAAGTCCGCCGCAAGTCCGTCGAAAGTCCGCCGAAAGTCTGCCGGAAGTCTGTCGGACAGGCTGTCTGACTTTTGTAGACGAAAAGTCCGACCGTGTGTACGCGGCATTAAAATAGGTGCAGAAACCCAATCACGACCCCTAAAAACCCACCACACACCCCCTCCAAACCACATCAAATAGCGGGTGTGGCCACTTTTCATTAACAGTTGAAGGGTTTTAAAGGGGCATTAAATACCAGGAGTGCATAAAGTGCATAGTACAGTACACGGTAAGTGCAGAGTTCGGGGGGGGGGGGGTCACACCAGGAGCGTACCTAGAGCATTTGGCACCCGGGGCGGATCCTATATCTGGCACCCTCTCCCCCAGGTGGGTGGGCAGCACACCACACGTCGACATCAAGTGACGTTAGGGTAGTATACTGGCAGGTTAGGTGATACAGTGCCAGGTTAGGGTGGTGTATATAGTGTCAGGTTAGGGTGGTATATAGTGCCAGGTCAGGGTGGTATATAGTGCCAGGCTAGGGTGATATATAGAGCCAAGTTAGGTGGGTATATAGTGCCAGATTAGGGTGGTATATAGTGCCAGGTCAGGGTGTTATATAGTGCCAGGTCAGGGTGATATATAGAGCCAGGTTAAGTGGTATATAGTGCCAGGTCAGGGTGGTATATACTGCCAGGTTAGGTGGGTATTTAGTGCCAGGTTAGGGTGATATATAGAGCCAGGTTAGGTCTGCGCATTGCTCAGTCACTTACAGCATGTCAGAAAATTCCCGGGCTGCTGTGGTCCAGGGTTGCCAACCTCCCACATAATTTTTTACTGACAAAACATGGAAAATTTTACTGGCAGAGCACTTTTTTAATGGCAACCTGAGAAATTACAGAACTCCAATTGAAAACTAACACAGTGACTATTTGAACAGTATAAACATTATATGGAAACACTGACAATACCCATAACAAAGTAATTTGCTTGATTTATACTTAAAAAATCAACACAGCATGAAATTATCAGCCCCTGATATTTACTGGCAGTTGTAAAAAAAAATCACTGATTTTTACAAACTGTCGGTAAATTTACTGGCAGTTGGCAACCCTGCTGTGGTCTCTCCCCCTCTTTCTTCTTTAGCTGCGAGAGGGGGTCAGCCTGAGGAGAGGAGTCTGTAGGAGGAGTGGAGGAGGCAGCCACACCCCAACCCCACCCACCACCTGCCTCAAGAGATAGTGAACATCCCCGAGGGACAGCCTAACACAGTTTATAACAAACTTTTTCAGAATTTGTTATAAAATTTTGCAAACAGGTAATTATTCTACTTTATTTATGGGCACTGATAAAGCTGCTCTGATGGGCACTGATAGTCTGCACTGATAGTCTGCACTGATGGGCACTCATAGTAGGCACTGATAGTCTGCACTAATGGGCATTGATAGTCTTGATGGGAATTGATAGTCGGCACTGATAGTCTGCACTGATGGGCACTGATAGTCTGCACTGATGGGCACTGATAGTCTGCACTGATGGGCACTGATAGTCTGCACTGATAGGAACTGATGAGGCAGCACTGGTGCTATAATTTTTACTTTTCCTGTTAGTTTTTGTGCTACAAGGCGACACTCCCTGATTTCCAGTCTAGGCCGGGCCCCACTGTCTCCTGGGACTGCGATGTCACAGTGCGGTAGATTTACTAAAACTGCAGTACTCAGAATCTGAGGCAGCTCTGCATGGTAGCCAATCAGCTTCTAACTTCAGCTTGTTAAAGCAGAGTTCCACCCAAATATGGAACTTACGCTTTAAGGGAAGGTGACCCCCTGACATGCCACATTTGGCATTTCTTTTTTTTTGGGGGGGGGGGGGGGAGCGGAAATCCTCTTTTTAGAAGGTTCCAGCTCCCACTTCCTCTCCCGGGGCTCTGCGGCGCCGGAAGCGAGATCACCTTTCCCCCCTTTCCTCTCGGCAATCATCTGGGACACGTCACAGGTCCCAGACGATTGCCTGGCCAGTCACAGCGCGCAGCACAGCTCGCGCATGCACAGTGCGCGCCCGGCGTGAAGCCACAGCCGGGTGCCCACAGTGACAATGCCGGCGCCGCAGAGAGGAGGGGGAGACGAGCGGGGCTTCGTTCCCCCGCAACGCTGGACCCTGGGACAGGTAAGTGTCTGATTATTAAAAGTCAGCAGCTGCAGTATTTGTAGCTGCTGACTTTTAATTTTTGTATTATTTTATTGGAACTCCACTTTAAATTAAAGTGATAGTAAAGCTTTGTTTTTTTTTTTTTTTACCTGCTCTTTGCAAGGGTTTTACACAGAGCGGCTCCAATCCTTCTTTTCTGGGTTCCCCCGGCGGTTCTCCTGGCTCCTTTCCTTCATTGAGTGCCCCCACAGAGAGCCGCTTTCCATGGGGGCACTAGTGCGGGCGCAATCCTGAGTCCTGCTGCTGCGTCCAATGACACAGACAGCAGGACACGGCCCCGCCCCCGGCTCCCGTGTCACTGGATTTGATTGACAGCCGTGGGAGCAAATGTCTCCCGCGGCTATCAATCTATCCAATGAAGACCCGAGACAGTGGCTGGAGCTGCTGGGCTCCTTCTCATCAATGGAACGATCGGGTTCAGGTAAGAAAAGGGGGGGCTCTGGGGGGGAGCTGCAGCATAGAAGGTTTTTCACCTTAATGCATTCCAAAACCTTGAGACTTTACAGCTCCTTTAGGCTCGGTTCACAGGTTCACACCTAAAACGGCCGTGGATCGCACAGCAACGCTGTCTGCCCCTGTTCTCCGTTTCAGGGGCAAATCAGGGCAGAATCTTTGCCTGAATTCGGCCCTGAAATGGAGCGTTTCTGTGCAGTGCGCTCCGCAGCCGCAATGGAAATATGTGAACCGGCTCCATAGGGAGCCAGTCACATTCTCCTGCTATGCGAATTGGATGCGCAGAAACCCGCATCTGATTTGCATAGGTGTGAACCCGGCCTTAAGCTTTGACAAATAGCCCACGTTCATATCGGGCTGACTTGGCATGTGATTTAACATGTCAAATCGTAGCCTATTGCCGGCAACGGCACTGTCCGAATCTGTGTGATGCCACAACGATTTCCAAAAGTAGTTCCTGCACTACTTTCGGCGACTTGAGGAACCCACACAGATGTCTTTAAAATCTCCCCCGAACTCGCAATGGATGCGGGTTTGAAATCGTGCGAGTTCAGCTGAACTCGCACGATTTCAAACCCACCTGCAATGTGAATGTACCCTAAAACCTGGAAGCTGGTTTCTATGCAGAGCTGCACCAGATTTTGCACTCTCCAGTTTTAGCAAATCGACCCCAGCTGTCCCGGTAGGCAACTTTGCAGCGCATCTGTGCACTCATGGCTGATTTCCACACAAATGGGCACTATAGTATGGCATAGTGCCACTGTACCACGTGTGCCCATGCTCGGAAAAGCACTGGGCATGCAAAACTGAACCACTCTTGAACTTAAAGTGGATCTTTAGTCAGAAAATTAAGTCCTGCAAGATCACGTTAGGCTGGCAGGTGTAGTTATGTAAAACATTAAAAATAAGTGCCTATACTGGTTAGAATCCAGTAATACACTGCATCACCCTGCTCTGCACATGCTCAGTCGATCTCAGTTTTTAGGCCTTTTTAGGCACTGGCGAATTTGTAGAGCCCGATCTGCTGACAGCCTTAGGGCCAGTTCACACCATAGAAACACAATCTGGATGCATTCCAGATGCTTTTCAGCATGCATGTTTTTTGACACGTTCCGGTGCATTTTAGATGCGTTTTTGGTGCATTCCGGTGCATTTTTTCCCCACTCTTTCTTCTTCACCTTAAATAAGAACATGTGTGTTCCAGTGAGTTTTTGTTGCTTTTAGGTGCGTTCCAGTGCGTTCCAGTGCGTTTTACTGCATTTCAGTATAGTTCAGTGCAGAAAAAAATGCAGCAAGTTTCACTTTTTTCCTGGAACTGGAAAGCACTGGTGTGTACTATGCCATTGAAAACCATATAACCTACTATCCATGCGTTTTTGAGGCAGAAAAAAAATGCACTGAACTGCATGAGGTGTGAACTTGCCCTTAAAGCAGAATTAAACCCTTATGCCGCGTACACACGGTCGGACTTTCTGGCCTACTTGGTCCGGCACACTTTCTGACGGACTTCGTCCGCCAGGTGCGCCGGACTTTAAAACGGACGGACTTGCCCACACACGGCCGGACTTTGCGGCGGGCTAGGTCTGCCCGTCTTTCCGACGGACTTTCGCCGGAGTTACGGCGGACTTTCAGAATGAACGGACTTGCCCACACACGGACAAGTCCGTTCATTTTGAACGTGACTCAGGTGCTACAGGACTAGAAAAGGAAGTCAATCTTGCCGCTTTTATCGGCGAGATTGACACCTTGCGAGCCCCGTCGCGGGGCATACCAGGCCCTTAGGTCTGGTATGGATTATAAAGGGAAACCCCCAACGCCAAAAAAACAGCGTGGGGTCCCACCTAAAATCCATACCAGACCTCGATCCGAGCACGCAGCCCGGCCGGTCAGGAAAGGGGGTGGGGACAAGCAAGCGCCCCCCCCCTCCTGAACCGTACCAGGCCGCATGCCCTCAACATGGGGGGTGGGTGCTTTGGGGGAGGGGGGGCGCCCTGCGGGGGCCCCCCCACCCCAAAGCACCTTGTCCCCATGTTGATGAGGACAAGGGCCTCTTCCCGACAACCCTGGCCGTTGGTTGTCGGGGTCTGCGGGCGGGGGGCTTATCGGAATCCGGGAGCCCCCTATAATAAGAGGGCCCCCAGATCCTGGCCCCCCACCCTATGTGAATGAGTATGGGGTACATGGTACCCCTACCCATTCACCTAGGGAAAAAGTGTCAATAATAAAACACACTACACAGGTTTTTAAAATAATTTATCACTGGGTGATGTTGACCACGCCCCCTAAAACGTCACAGTCCCAGCATGCCCAGGGACTGTGACATCGTAAGGGGGCAGGGTCTCCGCCTATATAAGTCACAACGGAGCCCCACAGAGAGCAGTCCAGCCGGAGAGAGCGTTGTGTCAACATCTGGAGAAGAGAAGAGAAGACAAGAAGCTCAGAAATCCGGACCTCCGCTGGCAAGAGAGCTACCTGAAGACAGCGGAGGAGCCGGCCGAAGAACTGGAACACCGGGAGAAGAGGAACCGGAGAGAGCGGAGAAGAACCAACCGGACGCCGGGAGAAGATGAACCGGAGGGACCCCCGAAGCCGGAATAAGACCCCCGAAGCCGGAGGAAGATCCCCCCGGAGCTGTTTAATAAATTATTTTAAAAACCTGTGTAGTGTGTTTTATTATTGACACTTTTTCCCTAGGTGAATGGGTAGGGGTACCATGTACCCCATACTCATTCACATAGGGTGGGGGGCCAAAATCTGGGGGCCCTCTTATTATAGGGGGCTCCCGGATTCCGATAAGCCCCCCGCCCGCAGACCCCGACAACCAACGGCCAGGGTTGTCGGGAAGAGGCCCTTGTCCTCATCAACATGGGGACAAGGTGCTTTGGGGGAGGGGGGGGCCCGCAGGGCGCCCCCCCTCCCCCAAAGCACCCACCCCCCATGTTGAGGGCATGCGGCCTGGTACGGTTCAGGAGGGGGGGGCGCTCGCTCGTCCCCACCCCCTTTCCTGACCAGCCGGGCTGCGTGCTCAGATCGGGGTCTGGTATGGATTTTAGGGGGGACCCCACGCCGTTTTTTTGGCGTAGGGGGTTTCCCTTTATAATCCATACCAGACCTAAGGGCCTGGTATGCCCCGCGTTTGCCGCAATAGGAAAATTTGTTTTTCCTATTGCAGCGAGCGCGAAATGTAATACCCTGCCCTCGTGTCGTATCTGGTCCGTTGGACCAGCATACACACAGGCGGGCTTTCCGTCGGACCAGCACACAGACGAGCGGACTTTCCGCCAGAAACTGAAAGCTTTTGGGAAAAAGTCCGCCGGAAAAGTCTGCCGGCGCCTACACACGGGCGGATTGTCCGGCACACTCTGGTCCGCCGCACCAAGTATGCCGGAAAGTCCGACCGTGTGTACGCGGCATTATTGTCAAGGAAGCTGCTTCTGTTTAAACTGCAACTGACATGGTGCTGCACATGTGATCAGTTATGACACCAACCATCTGATGGCTTGACAGTTGGATTGAGGACACAAGCAAATGTAACAGTTAGCAATCCCAACATTCCAGGAATCAAACAGTTTTTTTTTTTAAATCATTAAATCGATGGGTTTGGTTCCACTTTATGATTTACTGCTGTTCAGGGGCTCTGGGCTTCAGCAAAATGGCAGCCTACGGCAAGAAGAAACAGGGGCAATGCTGGAGGCAATTTACAGCGCACACTAATTTTGGTAGCATAATTACTAATGTGGAATGTATGTTCCTTGCTAAAGAACATTATTTTTTTTCAAGTTGATATGGGTAAAGTTCCACGTTATTAAGGAATTTAACCACACATGAATGTCCTTCCCCACCCCTCTTCTGCGTCATCATTAAAAAAAAAAAAAAAACTGAGCAAGAGAGGGGAGGATTGATGGCATTACTGCTTGGATAAGTTCCGCCTTAACCACTTCCTGGGCAAGGATGTCATACGTTGTCCTGGATTTTGAGTGGAGATATCTGAATGATGGGTGCATCTGCAGGCATCATTCAGATATCTTTTTTTTTCAGCAGGCGATTCCCTCACATGTAAAAGCCATCATAGCGCCCATGTGATCGGGGAGCCAGATAATAAATACACTGGCAGCAGTGGTTTACCATAGAGCTGGCCGTGGACCAGATGGTCCCCTGGCCATCTCTATGACCCTCGGAGGCCGGAAGCGACGTCACAACGTCACTTCCTGTGCCGTAGATGTAAACACTGCCGGGTTTTTTTGCTGGAAAGCCTAAGATCTTTTTTTTTTTTTTTTTGTCTCAGGCTTTCCAGCATAGAGGCAAGATGTGGGGACTTATAGACCCCAGATCTCTCCATAAAGAGGACCAATTATGCCCTATTCCTATTACAAGGGATGTTTACATTTCTTGTAATAGGAATAAAAATGATTAAAAAAAATTAAAGGGACAGTGTAAAAATAAAAATAAAATAAACATCCCCTCGTGCTCGCGTGCACAAGTGAATGCATAGGTCTTGCTTGCATATGTAAACAGCGTTCAAACCACACATGTGAGGTATCGCTGTGATCGTTAGAGCGAGAGCAATAATTCTAGCCCAAGACCTTCTCTGTAACTCTAAACTGGTTACCTGAAAACTTTTTAAAGCGTAGCCTATGGAGATTTTTAGGTACCGAAGCTTGGCGCCATTCCACGAGTGTGCGCAATTTTAAAGCGTGACATGTTAGGTATCTATTTACTCGGTGTAACATCATCTTTCACATTACAAAAAAAAATTGGGGTAAATAATGTGTTTTGTGTTTTTTGTGCATGAAAATGTTTTTTTTATTTTTTTTTTATTTTTTTTTACATATAGGAGTGGAATGCCAGAATTGGCCTGATGTGAAGCTGGTTAAAGTATAACTAAATGCAAAACTTTTTTTTCAGATTTAAAAACAGTGGAGAGGGATTCGAACCCCTGTCAGTTTTTATTGCTCTCTGTTCCCTTGTTAGGAAGATTCACTCTCTCTATTTGTCCTGTTTACCATTATCATTGAAAGTAAAAGAAACTCTCAAACTTTGGGTTGTCCCCAGAAAAGTAATAGAGGGAAAAATCTTCCAATGGGGACATTAGTTCTGGTGACCTGAGGGTCCCCAAGGAATTTCCTTAATTTGCAGAGATTTCCTATCACTTCCTGTTTGGCTATGGGACAGGAAGTGAAGGGTAATCCCTGCAAATTAAGGGAAGTATATGCAGCACTGATGGGCACTGATTAGCACTGATAGGTGGCACTGATGAAGAGGCAATAATATGCAGCACTGATGGGCAATGATAGGTGGCACTGATGAGGAGGCAATAATATGCAGCACTGTTGGGCAATGATAGGTGGCACTGATAAGGAGGCAATAATATGCAGCACTGATGGGCAATGATAGGTGGCACTGATGAGGAGGCAATAATATGCAACACTGATGGGCAATGATAGGTGGCACTGATAAGGAGGCAATAATATGCAGCACTGATGGGCAATGATAGGTGGCACTGATGAGGAGGCAATAATATGCAGCACTGATAGGCGGGTATGGGACAGGAAGTGAAGTGAAATCCCTGCAAATTAAGGGAGGCACTAATATGCAGCACTGATGGGAACTCGTAGGCAGCACTGATAAGGAGGCAATAATATGCAGCACTGATAGGCGACACTGATGAGGAGGCGCTGACAGGCATCACTGATGGGCACTGACAGGTATCACTGGTGGGCACTATTGGGGCTGCACGGATCATCAGGACACTGATGATCAGTGCCCTGATTCTCAGTGCAGATGTCCCCGCTGAGGAATGCCGCTTACTGGCTTTCCCTATTTACACTGTGATCAGCTGTAATTGGACACAGCTGACCACATGGTAAAGAGCCTCGTCATAAGCTCTTTACAGTGATTTGTGATGCACCGCGTCTGTGTGCCCCCCCCCCCCCCCCCCATGGAACAAGAGTGTTTTTGCCTGTCCGTCATTTCACTATAAGACGGGAGGGAAGCAGTTGAAGTATAACTAAGGGAAAAACTTTTTCTGTAGTTTTGGACAGATTGGAGATGGATTAGAACCCCTGTCAGGTTTTTATTACTGTCTGTGTAGGGAGATTTACCCTCTTTTTGTCCGGTTTACTGTAATCAGTGTGTAGTCCCCTGCTCCTAATGAGCAGACGCTATTTTTTTTTTAAATTAGTTGAAGCTACAGTTTAGGCTCAACTTATTATTGCTTAAATTTAATGGTTTCTGTGCCAGATTGGCTGGACTGTGCAGATTTCCATCCAACCATGGGTGGTGCTGTCATCATTGGTGGATCGGGAAATACAGTCTGGTCAAAAACATTGACTACTCATTGCTCAGAAGCTTCTCGTTGGTTGTGGTTCACACGCCGGACATTTCTGGGTAGGGGTATTTAAGGGACAGACGCCATCTTTTGGGGTTGTTTTTTGGCTATCGGTTGGTCCAAAGAAAGAAAAAAAACCTGTTGGAGCCAGTGTTTCAATTGAACGAATGATAAGTACCCCTAGGATGGACACTGGGAAGACGGTAACGGCAAGCCCGAAAGAAAATAATTAGCAGTTGCTTTGGGATGAAGAGATTAAATTAATCTGATACCTTGGCACCCAGTAACGCTACAAGTGAAAATTTAAGATGCCAAATTTTGGGTTGTCCCCAGAACAGGAAGAGGGGAAATCTTCCAATGGGGGACAGTAGCTCTGTTGACAACCAGGGATTCCCTTACTTTGGACAGATTTTCTCACTTCCTGTGTTGCTATGGCACAGGAAGTGAAGGGAAATCTCCCCAATGGGACACATGACAAAGAAAGGTTATAAGCCTCCCCTAATCTATCCACGATGAAAAAGAAAGGTTTAGCTATTTTTACACTTTTTAAGGTTTTTTTTTTTGCATTAAACTTTCAGTCAGTCCTCATGTGTGCGATGTTTACACTCTCATTACATCACACTTCCTCCTTTCCAGGAACTCAGCACAGCACAGGATCAGGCATTATCCAGGACAACCTCCCAGTCTGACTGCTGACCCCGCCCCCCTGTGGGAGGCCCTCCCTTTTCTTCATAGCCCTGCATTGTTCACTTAGGCTGCCCTCCCAAAGCCTGAAGAGCCCTCTCCCTTCCCCTCTCATCCCGAAACCCAGCAAGGAAAGGTAGGCGCCCCGAGAAACACCAAACACCCCCCAACTGAGGGCAGGACCCGCCCGCCATGTGCCCCCCTCCATTGTAGTCTGGGCAGGCAGCCGCTGGGGCCGCCCCGCTCAGGCCCCCGGCCGTGTAAATCCCTCCGCTTCCTGTGCCTCGGCCTCATTAGCTCGGTGAGGCGGCAGTGGCGGGGCGGCGACTCCTCTCTCTCTAACCTCACACCGCGAGCAGCGCTCAGGCCCCGTGACCGACCACTGCGGAGACCCTGGAAGGTGCGGGGAGGAGGGGGAGAGGGAAGTGGCCCGTGAATGGGGGTGGGGGGGAGCGGGCACGTTTCCGGTCCCGGGGTGGATCGGGCTCTTTATGAGGAGGGGGGCGGCCTAGGGGGAGAGTTCAGGGGAAATGGGAGCGATTATCACGGGGGACCCTCCATCACCGGGGGACAAAGGGTTAACCCTCATAGGATGTCCATTATATCCTTCTATAGACATTACATTATATCCTTCTATAGTCATTCCATTGTATCCTTCTATATACATTGTATCCTATATACATTACATTATATCCTTCTATAGTCATTCCATTGTATCCTTCTATATACAGTACATTATATCCTTCTATAGTCATTACATTCTATATACATTACATTATATCCTTCTATAGTCATTACATTGTATCCTTCTATAGACATTGTATCCTTCTATATACAGTACATTATATCCTTCTATAGTCATTACATTGTATCCTTCTATAAACATTGTATCCTTCTATATACAGTACATTATATCCTTCTATAGTCATTACATCCTATAGACCTTACATTGTATCCTTCTATAGACGTCACATCCTATATATATTATTATATCCTTCTATAGTCATTACATCCTATAGACATTACATTGTATCCTTCTATAGACGTCACATCCTATATACATTTATATCCTTCTATATACAGTACATTGTATCCTCCTATAGACATTACATTATATTCTATATACATTATTATATCCTTCTATAGACATTACATCCTATAGACATTACATTGTATCCTTCTATATACATTCCATTTTATATACAGTACATTGTATCCTATAGTCATTACATTGTATTCTATATACATTACATTGTATCCTTCTATAGACGTCACATCCTATATACATTATTATATCCTATATACAGTACATTGTATCCTCCTATAGACATTACATTATATTCTATATACATTCCATCCTATATACATTATTATATCCTTCTATAGACATTGTATCCTATTTTCAGTACATTGTATCCTTCTATAGACATCACATCCTATATACAGTACATTGTATCCTTCTATATGCAGTACAGTGTATCCTTCTATATACATTCCATCCTACAGACATGACATTGTATCCTTCTATAGACATTACGTCCTATATACAGTACATTGTAGTCTTTCATAGACCTACTGTCCTATATACATTACCCTGTACCCCCCCCTGTATGCATTGCATCCTATAGACAGTGTCCTCCTTTATACAGTACATTGTATCATCTATAGACCTAGTGTGCTCCTGTATACAGTACATTGTACCACCCCCTATAGATAGTGCCTTCCTCCTATAGACACAGGACATCGTGTCCTCCTATATACATTGTAACTTTCCTGTATACTTTGCATCCTTCCATAGACATTGTTTCCTTCCTATATACAGTACAATTTTATCCTATAGACATTACGTTATATATACAGTACATTGTATTCTTCCATAGACCTACTGTCCTATATACATTACACTGTACCCTCCCTGTATACATTGCATCCTATAGACAGTGTCCTCCTTTATACAGTACATTGTACCTCCCCCCCCGACATTTACATTGTAGTTTCCTAGACTGTGTCCTCCTATACACAGAACATTGTACCATCCCCTATAAACACTGTCTTCCTCCTATAGCCCAAGTGCATACAGTGTATCATTTCTATATACATGGTACCCTAGACACAGGACATCGTGTCCTCCTATATACATTGAAACTTTCCTCTATACTTTGCATCCTTCCATAGACATTGTTTCCTTCCTATATACAGTGCATTGTATCCTTCTATAGACATTACATCCTGTATACGGTACATTGTATTCTTCCATAGACCTACTGTCCTATATACATTACACTGTACCTCCCCCTGTATACATTGCATCCTATAGACAGTATCCTCCTTTATACAGTACATTGTACCTTCCCTATATACATTGTATCATCTATAGACCTAGTGTGCGCCTGTATACAGTACATTGTTCCTCTTCCCCCCCCCCCCCCCCCCCCCATTTACATTGTAGTTTCCTAGATTGTGTCCTCCTATACACAGAACATTGTACCGCCCCCTATAAACAGTGTCTTGCTCCTATGCACCCATTGCATACAGTGTATCCTTTCTATATACATGGTACCCTAGACATAAGACATCGTGTCCTCCTCCTATATACATTGTAACTTTCCTGTATACTTTGCATCCTTCCATAGACACGGTTTCCTTCCTATATACAGTACATCATACATACGTGTCCTATACGGTGTGTCCATCAAATTATCAGCTCTGCTAGTCCTGTCTGGTAGGGTATGCTGGGAGGGGGGCAGGGTAGGGTCTTCTGTCTTATAACTTCAAGGGGGTTATGTGTCAGAGCACTATACCTGTGTGAGAAGGCTCTGCTGGAAGCAGGTTCCCCCCAACCCCTTTCTGTCATCACAGCATGCAGCCAGTGCGTGTAGGGTCATTTTGGCATTCTCTACCCCTTTCCTTGAAGGCTTGCATGTCAGAACAATGCGTGTATCCACCAGCACATCACGGATCTATTATCGCCTGAAAGATATATTTGAGGAGCGATCACATAAGACAGAGTGCAACGTTTTGGAGCTGCGCAGGATCAATAGAACAGAAATAGGAGGGAGAGCTTCATGGGGACATGAAGACATCTGTCGGAGGGGACTTCACTTGTATGGCGAATATATCCTTACTTCCTGTTGTGTCTTTAGGACAGGAAGTAAAGGGAAATCTATCTAAGACATCGGGAGGGTGGGGAGTACGACGTCTTCTACCTTCTCCTAATCCAAGATGAGGATAAAGAAGTACAATTGAATTTCTGCTGCTTTCCTTTCGAATTGGCAGACATTAAGGGATAAGTACAAAGATCGTTTGGCTGTACTATTCCTATGGATCACAGGAGTGCAGTTCGTTTTTCACCCCTGTGACCCGTGTTCAGCAAGCAGTGGACTTAAGCCCACTGTTGGCTGACATCACAATGCCAGCCCAGGCTGGGGAAAGATTGACAATATTGTTGGGATCCACACACAACCCTGGACCAGCAACCGGGTCAGCCTCTCAGCAAGGTGCTCCAGTGAGTATTGGGGGGGGGGGGTTTCGGAGAGCGGTGACTGTGGTCCATACACCCTGGTAAGTATGATTGTGGAAAAAATCCACTCATTCAAAATTCAAATAGCTTCTTCAGTCCGAAGTTTAGAAGTAAAGAAGTTTTTTGGATAAATTGCAAAACATTACAGGTGGTGACCAGCTACTACTAGCTATTGATGATCTGACTTTATTCTTCTACTGCAGTAACATGTCAACGTGCAGGTTTCTTCAATAGGTTAAAAAATCTTATTGAAGGGAATTGATGCTCTCCTATAGGGAGGATGGTCCAGGTACAGGGCAAGCACTGCTGTCCTCGTAGGGTGAAGACTATGGTGAGTCCTGGCACTCATGTCAGATATGCCCATATTCCTGGTCTATTTGCAGGCTGGATCTTGTACAACAAGCAATAGGATTTCTTATTGTCGGGGTTCCTAATGCAGCACCCACTGTGTATTTGCATTGCACCATCTGCATTGGGCAGCATTCACGTGCAATATTCTGTGCCCCATCATGCCAAGGTTTGCCATGCACTCACTCATTCATCTAGTTCCCAGAGTTGATTACCATCCAGATGGGAGGATGTGCAGGACAAAAATCACATCTGGCTACTCTTCTTGCACTGCTGAAGATGTAAATGATGACACATTCTCTCCAGGCTGCCAGTGACTCTCCAACTATTTTTGCAGCCCTAAGTTCTTTTTGGGTTTGGTGCCACTCTCTTTATTTTATCTTTTAGCTCAGTGCATCTGGATGGGTTCTTTTATAAAGCTCTGCACTATACCCGAGAGCAGACTTTCTCAGCCGGGGTTCTGTGGAACCTTTGTGCTTCCTCCAGAAGTTGCTAGGGGTTCCATGAGCAGCTTCTGCCAGACTGCCACTAAGCTGGAGACCATTGTTGATGGATACTTTTCTATCTGTAGGATCTCTTTTGCTTGGGACAGTTAATAAAAAAACTAAAATGTGGTTGGATTCTGGTTTTATGGGGGGAGGGGGTATAATATTGCTGCTGTGATTGACGGTGTGGCATGTTGAGTTGATATGCAGTAGTGCCTGTCTCAGCCATTCACATCAATAAGCGGCACATTAGTCCCATTGTGAATTTCTATTTGGGGGGGGGGGGGGGGGGACCGCCTGCTAAAGTACCTGCCAGCAACCACTCTTAATTGTGATCTACACAGATCACTTTTCAGAGAATGGGTTAGTGTGAACTTCACTTAAAGTGGTTGTAAAGCCTTTGTTAAAAAAAAGTCTACTTGCCTGCTCTGTGCAATCGGCTGCTTTCCATAGGGGCACCCGTGCAGGCTCACTTCCTAGATCCCCCCCCCCCCCCCCCCTGTTGCATCTATTTACACAGCGGGACTTGGTTCTGCCCCTGTGTCACAGGATTTGATTGCCAATGGCTCATGCTGCTATCAATCTGTCCAATAGGGAGAGACAGCTGGGCTCAGGTAAGAAAAGGGGGCGGGAAGGAGGGGACTGCAGCACAGAAGGTTTTTCACCTTAAAGTGGTTGTATACCTTTATTTTTAACTTTTACCTACAGGTAAGCCTATAATAAGGCTTACCTGTAGGTAAAAAAAAATCTCCTAAACCTATAAGGTTTAGGAGATATTCCCCTCGCAATGAGCCGCTGACTGCAGCGGCGCATGCGCACAGGGGATTCTCGGCTGACAGCCCGGCAAACTCCGGAGCCTGCCGGGCAGAAGTCTCCCGCGCGCATGCGCGGGAGTGACGACATCGCGGCTCCGGCCACTCACAGTGCCGGAGCCGCGATACCCGGAAGACACGCCGAGGGGAGATGTCAGCTCCCTCGGCGTGGACCAGGTGAGATGCCGGTGCCTCGTTCTAAGGTAAGTATCTCATAATGAGCTAGTGTGCGGTGCATACTAGCTCATTATGCCTTTTCCCTTGCAGGTGTAGAAAAAAAAAAAAGACAGCGGGTATACAACCGCTTTAATGCATTAAAGCGGACCTTCAGTGTTTTATTTTTTTTTTTTTTTTTTTTTTTTCATTAAATCTTCTGCCCTTGTTTTTAACTTTGGCTGGTAAAACACTTTTTTTTTTTCTGCCAGTAAATACCTTTTATACAGCCCACTTCCTGTTTCTTGTCTAGTGGTAAGAGGTGTGTGTGGTAAGAGGTGTGTGTATGTAAATCCAGGAAGTGAACAGGCAGCAGTTTCAGCTGCCCACAGGTAAAGCAGAGTGCCAGGCTTTTTTCAGTTTATTAAGTCAGCAGCTACTGACTTTTAATAAACACACTCGTCTGTCCTATGGTCCAGCGATGCGGCTGCCCGAAGCCTCGCTTCTCTCTGCTGTGCCACCATAGAAACTGTGGGCTGCGATCTGAGTGGACAGGCAATCTTCTGGGAAGATTGCCTAGGGGGAGAGGAGGAGTTGCCTAGGCGGTTGGAAGCAGGAAGTCCCTCTCAAAACTAGGCCCTCACATGACAACACCCCCCCCCCACACACACACACACAAAATTACATCCAAATGTGGCATGTAAGAGGGTGAAGTTCCACCGTTTGGGTGGAACTCCAATTTAAAATGGTTGCAGCCATACTCAGTGGAGAGAGATTTCTGCAGCATATTTGACAAGTACAGAATCGCAGAAAAATGTTTTTTTACAAACTACTATAGGGTTCATTTACTAAAGGGAAATCCACTCTGCACTTGTAAGTGCAGTTGCTGTAGATCTGAGGGGAAGTTCTGAAATGAGGGGAAGCTCTGCTGATTTTATCATCCAATCATGTGCAAGCAAAAATGCTGTTTTTTATTTTCCTTGCATGTCCCCCTCAGATCTACATTGACTGCACTTTCAAGTGCACTTGTAGTGCAAAGTGGATTTGCCTTTCGTAAGTAATGTGAGCAGACTGCAGTTCCTCTAAGGTGAAAAACCTGAAGGCTTTAGAAACACTTTAAGGGGGATGGAATGGATTCTTCCCAATGGCCACAAATGAGCATTTTTCCTGGTGACGTCACCCTAATAAACTGTGGGCTATAGTAATTTGGTAGGGGGGCCCCCTAGGCCTGTTTCAAATGTTCCCCCTATGGTAAGCTATATGTGCGGTGGCAAAAAGCTGGCCTTTTATGCCCACATGCGTCGCTGGGCAGGCAATGTTTGCTCGGAGCGCGCTCTGAGTTTCCCCGCATTTAATTTGCCTGTCAGGAGAGTGTGACCGGCTTTCACATCACCGCAGCGGCTCTGGTGCAAATTGCACAGGAGTCCTGTGCGTCTTTTGGTCCGTTTCAGTTCCGAAATTAAGCCCAAATTTCGGGCTGAAATCGGACCTAAAACGGTGAATGGAGATGCAGCGGACCTCTGCTGTGAGCTGCTGTGATCTCTGGTGTGAACCTTTAGAGTTCTGTTACTAATTCTGATATATTTTATTTTCCTTCCTTAGATGCCCTCAGCCACAAGCAGCAAGGCTGTGCCGGGCTCCGGCGAGGCACCAACCGGTGCTGGGAATGTACAGAGTGAGGCCATGAAACAGATCCTAGGGGTCCTTGATAAGAAGTTGCGGAACCTTGAAAAGAAAAAGGTTTGTACTTTTCAGTTTTGAAACTGAGGAATGATAAACATTTGGCTGTTAAAAATTAAAGTAAGGACTAAAGTTTGTATTCCTTTTGGAATACAAGTGTTTTTTTTTTTTTTTTATCTGGAATGTAAGAAAGTTGTGGTGTTGCTCTGATGTGCGCTCGTCTCCCCACCACTGAATGAACTGACGGAAGGGTGATCCACTTTCACTGGAAGTTTCTGGGTCTGTTGGCACATTAATCATCATGCAGGCCAAGTAACCTGATCCTGTCATGAGGCTCTGAAACGTACCTGCTGTGTGATGGCTCTGCATTTCCGTATTGGACCGTTCGTTCGTTGTGTACATGTTTGCTCTTTAAACCTGTCGGGTAGCACACTTGTTACTGCTGTTGTCATCCTCCACACCTTGTGTTTTCCCAGGTTCTAGCATTGCCTTGGGTAAGAACTGTCACCCTGTGATTTTTCTGGTGCTGGAAATGTAAGGCGCGTACTTTGTTCTCTTTGCTGTATCTTATCATGCAGGACAAAGTAGGTGCACAACAGAAAACACGTGTTTTTGTAAACATGGCCAACATTTCTAATCCAGCAAAAAGTTTTCAGATTTGTAAAATGTTTACGCAGAATTTCTGCGTAAACATTTTACAAATCTGAAAACTTTTAGCTGGAGTAAAAAAAGTTGGCTAAACTGCCATGTTTACAAAACACGTGTTTTCTGTTGTGCACCTACTTTGTCCTGCATGATCCAACAGGCCCTTCCTGCATTTGAAGAGAGAAATGAACAATTATATCGCTGCCGTGTTTTTACAGGATATTAAATCTCGTATGATTGTCTGTTGGAAGCTCCAGAAGTTTTGAAAAGAAAATGAGACCTGAAAAGAGAACTAGGTTCTAGTAGTCAGTTAACTTTTAAACACAAGGCTCAGGAAGCGATCTGTGCCATTTAAAGACTGGTTAGACTTGAACTTGATGTTAGGAGCACAAAAAGGTGGGGGAGGGGGGTGAAGTTTTTGCCATTGTACATGGACTTGGCTTCAAACCTTACAGTTTCTGGTGTCTTTTTATCAGTATGTTATGTTTAAAGCGGTATTGAACCCAAAAGCAAACATTTTATCATATTGCAGCTTAACAGTTCTTAGATGTGATGGCTGAATTATTTTTTCTTTTGTTTTTTTTTTTTCTTCTATTTTCATCTGGTGACTCAGCCAGCAAGTGTGTTTGGGTTTTTCACAGCACAAACTCTCCAGCAGAATGTATCAGTTTATGCGAATAAGACAAACCACTTAACACTGGCAGGGGGGGAATAAAATGATCAGCTTTTCATGCAAAACCTGTAAACCAAATGGAAGTGGGGGGAGAGGGGAACTGCTGTAACTATTGATAAAGCTTACATTTGTTAGTGTATGTAAATCTGATAGTTTGAACTCAGTTATGCATGGGAATGAGTTGTTATATAGTGTATAAGATCGTAAAAGGCGTAAGTAAGGCACTTACAACACAAATGATCAACAATAATGCAGCTGGGACTTTAGATATGCCTCCACACGGTGACCAGCAAAAATATATAAAAAAACATGAACTAAAGCCAAAGCTTGTTTGGCTGTACTTCTCCTATGGATCGCAGAAGTGCAGTTCTTTCTGGACTCCTGTGACCCGTTTCAGTTGACAGCAGACTGAAGCCCGTTGTCGGCTGATATCACAGAGCCGGTCCAGGCTCAGGCAAAGTTCTGGGATCATATGGTCGGGATCTGCCCAAAACCCTGGACCAGCACCCGCCTCAGCCTCTCTGCAAACCACAGGCCAGCACTACAGTGAGGGATAACTGAGCGATCAGAGGTGTTTGATCTAGGGCTGGGAGATTTTCTTTAAAAAAAAAAAAAACTCGAGGCGTGTGTTTGTTGTTTGGTTTTTTTTTTTTTTTTTTTAATTTTTTTTTTTTTTTTTTTTTGGACACCGTGATGGTCCTGAGGAGCTGCGGGCAGGAGTTTTTAGGCGAGGCCGCGGCTTCGGCCTAGTCCGCGACGTCCGGCCTTGCGGACTAGGCCGCGGCCTCGCCTAAACTCCTGCCCGCAGCTCCTCAGGACCGGCGCGGTGAAAAAAAATTGATTTGCTTAAATTTTGAATCTATTTGACCTCAACTCGATTCAAGATTTAAATCGTGTTTTTTTTTTTTTTTTTTTTTTTTTTTTTTCTCCCAGCCCTAGTTTGATCGCTCGGCTTGCAGTGTTGGTGCCGGTTTTCTTTTACAACCTCCTCCTCCCTTTTTCATTTTTTCAAAAGTTAACTGTTTTAAAAACGCTGTCATTGCTAACAGTACTGGGGCTAAAAATGTAATCGACTAAATCAAATGCTCTAAGCTAAGGAACTGAGAGCTGTATTTACAGCTGTTTTGATCCCTTGTATTGTAAAGTATGGCAATGATGGCTTCTGTGTTTACATTTTTGTAAAATAAAGTTAAAAATAATAAAGGTGTTTTTGTTTAACCACTTCAGCCCCGGAAGGATTTACCCCCTTCCTGACCAGAGCGTTTTTGCGATTCGGCACTGCGTCGCTTTAACTGACAATTGCGTGGTCGTGCGACGTGGCTCCCAAACAAAAGTGACGTCCTTTTTTTCCCCACAAATAGAGCTTTCTTTTGGTGGTAGTTGATCGCCTCTGCGATTTTATTTTATTTATTTTTTTCGCTATAAACAAAATAAGGGCAACAATTTTGAGAAAAACGCATTATTTTTTTACATTTTGCTATAATAAATATCCCCCAAAAATATATAAAAAAAACACTTTTTTTCTTCAGTTTAGGCCGATCGTATTCTTCTACATATTTTTGGTAAAAAAAAATCGCAATAAGCGTTTATTAATTGGTTTGCGCAAACCTTATAGTGTTTACTAAATAGGGGTTAGTTTTATGGCATTTTTATTAATAATTTTTATTTTTTTTACTAGTAATGGCGGCGATCAGCGATTTTTATTGTGACTGCGACGTTATGGCGAACATGTCAGACATTTTTGACACATTTTTGGGACCATTGTCATTTATACAGCAATCAGTGCGATTAAAAATGCAATGATTACTGTGTAAATGACACTGGCAGTGAAGGGGTTAACCACTAGGGGGCGGGGAGGGGTTAAGTGTGTCCTAGGGAGTGATTACTAACTGTAGGGGGATGGGCTGTATGGGTGACGTCGCTGATCTCTGCTCCGATGACAGGGAGCAGAGATCGAGTGACACTTGTCACTAGGCAGAACGGGGAGATGGAGATGCTGTTTACAATGGCATCTCCCTGTTCGTCCTCACCGTGAGGCGATCGCGGGTATCCCCGCAGCGATCGAGTCCGCGGGACCCGCGACCCGCCCGGCGCGCGCACCGCCAGCTGCACGCAATGGCACGGCGGGGAATTCAAATGGACGTACAGGTACGCCCATTTGCCCAGCCGTGCCATTCTGCCGACGTACATCGGCGTGCGCCGGTCGGGAACCGGTTTAAAAAAGAAGAAAAAAAAGTTACCTGCTCTGTGCAGTAGTTTTGCACAGAGCAGCCCAGATCCTCCTCTTCTTAGGTCTCCTGTTGATGCTCCTGGCCCTTCTCTCCTGAGTGCCCCCACAGCAAACCGCGGTTTGCTGTGGGGGCACCTGAGCAGAGCCGCTGCTCTGCATGTCTATTCGGACACAGAGCTGTGGATTCAGGCCTCTCCCCCTCTCATTGGCTCACTGGCTGTGATTGACAGAAGTGGGTGCCAATGTCTCTGGAGCGCTGAGGCTGTCATGCACATCGCTGGATCATGATGGGACTGAGAGGTGGTGAGCTGCACACAGGTTTTTCATCTTGATGCATGAAGGTAAGGGAAAAAAAAATTAAGCCTTTACAACCACTTTCTTTTATTTATTCCTTTGTGATCAGTGAGGCCTGGTGCCGTCTGTCCTGGTGCCGTCTGTCCTGGTGCCGTGGTTTTTGGGGGGCTGGAGTGCTGAGATTGCCTGCACTTGTCTTATAGGCTTCTATGAAACCTGACTGCTGCTTTGGGAGATGGCCTGTAGAAGTCTACAATGACTTTCCATACGATGCCAGCTGAGAGATTTGTAAGAAGTGTGTGGTGAGGTTGTAGTAAAGTAGATGGGTGATTGGGAGGGGCAGGAAGAATAGATGAAATTATTGAAGGGGGCCCTTTCACACTATTAGATGTACATGATGCACAGACACCCTAAAAACCCCTCTCCATGCACCCAATGGTGTGAAGGGACCTTTGACAACTTTTTATGATGTCCCTCTTTATCCTGTGTGGGCATCTGCCTGGTATTACAGAAGGTGGGTCATAACTTGCCTTTTATACCCAGATACACCTGTGCTGCAATGTACTAAAACCCACCGCATCAGAAAGCTGTGGGTTGTGGGGAGGAGAGAGAATGACCCTTGTGGTTCAGCATGGGGGGGGGTGGGGTGGTATGATCCTTGTTGGCCCTCATGCGTGGGTGGGTGGAATTTGAAGGCTGACCCTTGTGGTTCAGCTGTGGGGGAGGACAAATATCAGTGACATTTGATGGTGGGGGGGGGGGTACATCTGTAACATTTGATGGTGGGGGGGGGGGGTACATCTGTAACATTTGATGGTGGGGGGGGGGGGGGTACATCTGTAACATTTGATGGTTGGGGGGGGGCTACATCTGTAACATTTGATGGTTGGGGGGTACATCTGTAACATTTGGTGGTTGGGGGGGTACATCTGTAACATTTGATGGTGGGGGGGGGGGTACATCTGTAACATTTGATGGTGGGGGGGGGGTACATCTGTAACATTTGATGGTGGGGGGGGGGGTACATCTGTAACATTTGATGGTGGGGGGGGGTACATCTGTAACATTTGATGGTGGGGGGGGGGTACATCTGTAACATTTGATGGTGGGGGGGGGGGGGTACATCTGTAACATTTGATGGTTGGGGGGGGGGGCTACATCTGTAACATTTGGTGGTTGGGGGGTACATCTGTAACATTTGGTGGTTGGGGGGGGTACATCTGTAACATTTGATGGTGGGGGGGGGGGTACATCTGTAACATTTGATGGTGGGGGGGGGGTACATCTGTAACATTTGATGGTGGGGGGGGGGGGTACATCTGTAACATTTGATGGTGGGGGGGGGGTACATCTGTAACATTTGATGGTGGGGGGGGGTACATCTGTAACATTTGATGGTGGGGGGGGGGGTACATCTGTAACATTTGATGGTGGGGGGGGGGTACATCTGTAACATTTGATGGTGGGGGGGGGTACATCTGTAACATTTGATGGTTGGGGGGGGGGGTACATCTGTAACATTTGGTGTGGGGGGGGGGGGTACATCTGTGACATTTGATGGTGGGGGGGGGGTACATCTGTGACATTTGATGTAGTTGGGGGAGGGGGTGGCGCCTCTGACACATGTGGGGCTCCGGCTATGACATTCGGGATCCCGGGACGGGAGGCGGGGGAGGAGAGGTGATCGGGTAGTCTGTGCCTGGCTCCGGCCGCTGTCACGCCGCACTTGTCTCCTCCTCTCCCGGCTCTTTGTCTCAGGCGAGCTCCGGGTTGTCGCACATGGACTAGGCCGCATCCAACATGGCGGCTCCCATTGCCGAGCGGGGCCCGGGGTCGGGGGGATCGCAGATGGGACACGGGGTGATGGTGGAGGAGGGGGATCCCGGGATCCGGACCGGGCTTATCTCCACCACACCGGAGAGTGCCAATCATCTACAGACTACACATCTCCGGGGGGGGGGGGGGGGGGATGTGTTCCGGCGGAGAGATGTACACTATAGAAATGTACACAAACCTTTCTTTGGTTACAATAAGGAAGTAACACGTGTCTTCCCACCCCAGTGTGTCACCTATGAAGAGTTATGTGTAATTCTATATAACATTTCAATGTATTACATTTATCGTGTTCGTTTTGGTGCCTCTCCAAGTCTCCTTCCTGTCTTTCTGTTATATATCATTTTGGGATGTGGCCCCCCAATAACAGTTTTGGGCTCCACACATGACCTATGAAGGGGTTTCCCCTCTGAGGGGTCACTGAATCAGAAGAAATCTTCCTGTGAGGTCATTTCATCTCTTCTGGTATCATTCTGGATCTCCAATCTGTGTGTCCTGGGTGGTGATTATCACTGATACAGGGAAAGTGTGACTCTCTCCAATGGGGTGCACAAGACGACAATAAACCCTGACCGGGGGAGGGGGCTCTGGTCCTTCCACCTTGACCCTGGGGGGGGGGGGGGGGGGCGGGTGGGCACTCTTTCACAACTATATGCCAACCTTCATGATACGGGCTAAAACCATTTTGCATTGTGTATCCAGGTTGAATAATCCCCTTTTTACTTAGATTTTAAAAATCTATTTAGCTTTAGACCCCTTTCACACTGAGACGCTTTTCAGGCGCTATAGCGTTAAAAATAGCGCCTGCAAAGCGCCCTGAAACAGCGGCTCCATTCACTCCACTGTGAAAGCCTGAGGGCTCCCACACTGGAGCGGTGCACTAAAAGGGCATCAAAAAAAGTCCTGCCAGCAGCTTCTTTGGAGCGGTGAACTTGCTGCTCCTAAAGCGCCTCTGCCCATTAAATTCAATGGGCAGCACCGCCAGCAAAGCTCCACTGTAGCAGCATTTTGCGGGCGGTTTTAACCCTTTTTTTGCCGCTAGCGGGGGTTAAAAGCGCCCTGCTAGTGGCCGAATTGTGCCGCTAAAAATAGCGGTGTGTTATCGCCGACGCCCAGGGCGACTCCATGTGAAAGGGGTCTTATTATACAAGATTTATATAGCGCCAACAGTTTGTGCAGCGCTTTACAACATGAGGGTAGAAAGTACAGTTAAAATAGAATTCATTACAGGAGGAATTCTGGCGCCTTACTCGGAGCTTACAGCCGGGTACACACTACAGTTTTATGCATGAAGAAAACTGACAGCTCCAGTCGGGAGCTGCTGTACTAACAATGCGAAGGCTAATCCAGCGATCTCCCCTGCTGAGCTGGTGTGTTCTGATGGACGCCCCCTCCCCCAGAACACTCCGCTAAGTGCTTTCTGCCATTGGCTGAGAGTGCTGATCAGGAGTTGGTCAGCTGCTGGTTTTCCATCCGACAGAGACCAACATACGCAATGTTAGCCAGGGTTGTGTGTGGTGGGTTTTTTTTTTTTTTTTTTTTTTTTTGTTTGTTTTTTTGTACCTGCAAATGTTTCCTGACATTCTGCCTGTGTGTACAGGGCTTTAGAGTGAGGGTCACGTGATACAAAATGTAATGGCTGTGGAGGAGGAGCTGATCGCTAAGTAAAAGTACAGTTGTTGGGTGTGGGCAGAAGAGTAGAGAGATGGATATAGGTGTGCATCTATCCCCATCCATCACTTACAAGCAAAGAACTCAAAATTAATTCTCCTGATAATCAGATGCCACCTATGTATGTATCCATAGTAGGGCCCAACAATTGATGCCCCTTTTTTTTTTTTTTTTTTTTTTTTTTTTTCCTGCCTAAACATACTGACCATGACCTCTGACCTTGACACACACTGAGCCTGGTCTTGTTTTTTGTTTAGATTTAGGCTTCATGCACACGGGCCGGAAAACGCATGCTGCTGCTGCTAGGTGTGTGTTGTTTTGCCCCCACCAGTCAAAAAGCAGCTGTAGGTTATCTAATGTGGATGTGGTGTCGTCATTTACAGGCATATTCAAGAGCAGCAATCGGGGCCATACATTCCCCAAGCCTGCATTCAGAGGAGTTTTCCAGCATAATTTACACACCTAAATGTGTTCTAGTGGTTAAAATAAACGACTATTCTAGCAAGTAGAATCAATTTATGCTCATACACATCTAAACACAATACATATATTTGGAGAATTTTTTTTCTTCATACACCCATGGACTCGTGTGCATGAAGCCTACATCTAAACAAAAAAGACCAGGTGTGTCAAGGTCAGAGGTCATGGTCAGTGTGTTTAGGCAGAAAAGAAAATGTGCATCAATTGTTGGGCAAGGCTTTAATTTTTTGGGGGGGGGGGCAAAGCTTGAACAAGCTTAAATTAGAAGCTGGCTACCATGCACAGCTGCACCAGCTTGTGCGCACTCCAGTTTTTGTAAATGAACCCCAAAATCTCTCAAGGAGCAAGCTTTTACAGATGGGTTAGACTTGTGGTTTAGATATGATGGGCTGCCTGGTGGTTAACTGAAGGGAAGCACATAGCAGGCTGACTATGCTGCTAGTTGTGAGGCCGTGGCTTGGTGCTGTCAGTCTGAAACGGGAAGTGCTGTTATTTCCAAGGATGTCCGGGTAAGAAACTGTCCAACAGGTTGAATGTTGCTTAAAGCTGAACTCTGGACACTTTTTTTCTCTGTAAAAAAAAAAAAGTGCTCTTATCTTTTAAAAGTGTATTTTAAGAGCCATCTCACACCATGCCCACATCTGAATCACACAGGAATGCGCTGTGTTCCTGTGTGAAAACTGCATGCAAACTGCACTACATTTTCATCTACATCTGCAAGTGGTATCAATAAAAAGTTTGACGCTCCAAATGCAGTGCACTAGCCCACACCGGATGACAGTACTTTTTGTAACATGTGATCTGGTTGCAGTGCATTTTAAAAAGTAGTGCATGCTCTTTTGGTATGGTGTGATTTCAGCCCATTCAAAATGAATGTACTGAAACTGCACCACCCGGGAACACACAGCATGTTCCCAGATGCAGGCATAGTGTGAACCGGCCCTAAAGGCATATGTGTTCAGACAGTGTGCAGCCCATCTTTCTTAGTGTAATTCCTTCTATCCCCTCCACAGCCTCTGTCAAAGGACCAGTGGATTTCTTGCTGTCCATGCCTTGAGCTGCTAGTCTTGTGGCTTCCCCTGCTGTAGTCCATTTAGTGGTGGGGGCATATTTATGTCCCCCTTAGTGGGCAGACTTGGGAGTCTGGCTCCTGGTTTGAATTGTCACTGTAATCACGTTTGACAGGCCAGGGGACTCTTGGCCTGTGCTCTCCTCCCCCATGGCCTCACACTGTGACTGACATGCCAGGAACTTTCTGGACTCACTGGCCATCCGCTTCTTCCAAGTCCATTCATTTGCCTTCGCTTCATTGGAAATGTAGCTTTCTCTCCCGATTGTTGGAGAGATGCCTTTTTTTTTTTTTTTTTGGGTCACGTGATTCAGCCTCTTTGAAACCCTTAATTAGTGGAGCAGTAATTTTACTCGGGTTCCCATGACCCAACTATTGTTGGCGCTCCCTACTTTTTCCGTGCAGCAGCCCCTCGTCTGAGGTTAGATTCACACAACATTGCATGCTTTCCCGACACGCACAAACTTGTCCTTTTAGCTGACGAGCAAAGATGCCATTGGTTAATGGTACCCCCGTGTTTTTATCGCTCACGCCAGACTGCATGGTGCGATGCTGTTTTAGAAAAGGGTCAGGGACAACTTTTGCCCATTTCTCATGCTCGGGGCAGCCCATAAAAATGAATGGGCTGCCCTCCCTTCACGCAGTGTGCAGGAACGTGCACTCGGCTGTACTTGTAGGTGTGAACCTAGACTGACACAGGAGCCGGAGGTAGAGAAGGAAAAAGGTGGTGGCACTTCCAGGGCTAAACCGCTTCTATATTTCATATCCGTTATAAATGAAGCGTGACGCACACTATTCACAAATGCGAAGTAAACTCGTTACACACTTCTGTGCTTACTCATTGATTGCCCCAGGTATACATGCTTGCTTAAAACCGCAAGCTGATAGGTGAAGTCAGTCGGTGGGATAAAATCGCCCATAGCGAGTCATCTCAAGTCAACCCATACAGCCCAGGCCCACAGCAAAGGGGTAAATCCCCTTTCACACCAGCAGATCAGATTTTTTTTTTTTTTAAATTTTTGGTGGACCTGATTGCACCACCCATTGTTCTCTATGGGGTGGCAGATGTCAGCAGACACTCGCCGGGCATTCGATCCAACAAAATATGCTGAAAAGTGAAAACTGACGTATGGCAATGTTTGCCATCCGTCCAGCGGATCAGGTGGGAACGGACATGCATTCTGTTTCCATCTGACCACTCCGTAGAGGAGAGCGAGCTGTGTCTGCTCTGCATACTGGGGTGGACACAGTGGGGATCAGCAGAGAGATCAGCCCCATGTGAAAGTGGCCTGACTCTTACAAGTAAAAACACTATGCAAAAAGACATCAATCAAAAACCATTGTCCTATGAATATAAACCTAATTAAAGAAAAAATACTCTAAAAATTAACAAAGGGGGAAAAAAAAAAGAGGGCTAGAGGTGCTGAACCGCATGAACTGAACTGATTCAAAATGGTGAAGTGTGGGATATATAGATAGGGTTTTTTTTTTTTTTTTTTTTTTTTTTTTTTTCAGGGCATGTCTTTGCTTGCACAAAAGGTGCGCGCCCCCCCCTTTTTAAATTTGTCAGCTGTTTCAAAAAGCTTGAAAGGGGAGCTGCAATTCATCTTTAACAAAATGGTATACAGTGAGGCATGACTGAGAAATAGGTTCACTTCCACTTTTAGTTAGACCCTTTTTTATTTTTTATTTTTTTTGTAGTAGATGTGCAATCCTTTAAAGTGATGTGGGTGATGGCTTAAATTATCTTTGAAGGTAGGTCAGGATCACAATTCTCGTATTTGCATTGCTTATGACTTTCATGTCTTACTCGTTCTTTTGCAGGGCAAGTTGGACGATTACCAGGACAGAATGAACAAAGGAGAGCGACTAAATCAGGACCAACTGGTAATTTTTTCTTTGATCCTGATTGGTGTAATTTGGTGTACTTGAGTAAGTGTTGGAGCGTCACTGCTCTAAGCCCACAATGATCCACCACCTGTACAACTCCAGGTGCTGACTAGGAGCTCCTAAAATGAAGCCCACATTGGAGGAAATGTGTTAAAGGGTGGCCCTAGTTGGGGCTGCTGTGTACAGGTTAATTCAATCTTTTTGAGAACTTTTGCCTTGAGTTAGTGTGCATAAAACAGAACTAAACTGCATCTGAGCACCACAAACTGAAAATGCTGTTTTAATTCTTTCATATTCAAAGCAAACTCGCCCATCCATCACTTTGAAAAACGCCCCCTAGCAATCCCTTCCTCCTTTCTGAGATTGGTAGTGGCACCCAATCAGTCCTCCTCTTGGAAACAGGGACTGCCCACCTAGCAGAACTGCACCCAATCTCTTCCCCATCACAAGAGCTGACGATCGCAGCTACAACAAAGTTAGATAACCAATCAATGTTTCCAATGTGTGGGGGAACAGTGCCGGCCTCCCACCCCCCCATGTATGTTCAGCATGGGGAATTGTGAGATTGGAATGCATTAGTGTCTCACTGACACTTCCCTTCACTGCTCTGCTGTTGGGGAGGGAGTCGAGTGTTGGCAAAAGAGGCTGCTTGCCGGGGATTGCCTTCCCCTCTCCTAAACGAAGCAAGTTGGTAAAAGTTTACTACTTTAAAAATAGGCAGTGCTGATTGAGTTTAGCTCAGCCTTAAAGGATGAGTTCACCTTTAGTAGCATGTTACACGCACGTATTCTGGGTGTAACATGTTACTAATGCAGCAGACAGATTTCTCTAAATAGGGCTTGTTTAATCTGAATTTGTGTAAAGTACTGTGACTGTTTCCTCTACTTGTGACATCCCCAAAAAAATAAGAGGAATCTACATTCTTTTCTGCTTTCTTTGCTTTTAGGATGCGGTGTCAAAATATCAGGAGGTTACAACCAGCATGGAGTTTGCTCGAGAACTGCAGAAAAGTTTCATGGCATTGGGCCAAGATGTAAGAATTTTTATTTTTATTTTTTTATATCTTCTTTTATTAGTTATCCTCTTGGTAATGTTTTTCCCCAAAACAGAGCATACAACCTGTGCTGCAGTCTACTTGGTATGCTTAATGTCCAATCTTTCTGTGAGTTGGTGGAGGGAATCACATTTAGCAGCAACTTGTTTAGGTGACCACATTTTATTGCATTAGGAGGGGTTATAGAGGTAATTACAAGGCAAAGGCCACTTGTGAAGGTGTTACAAGCCTAAAGTCAGTTACTGATTTATTCTCAAATGATCTATTGATACCTTCAACTAGTAGTGGTGCTCCCAGTCCAGGAGGGTGGATCCAGATGGCTGTACTGTTACTGGAATTATGATGGTGTACAAAAATACATTCTGATGCCCACACAATGCATAGATTGGTGTCAGAGTTCAATTGGTTGTAAAGGGTGAAGGTTTTTTTATAGAATGCATGAAGTTTAATTAAAAAAAAAAATAAAAAAAAAATTCCCATGTGCTGCTCCCCTGACAGCCCAGCAACACCCCCCCCCCCACCCCTCAATTTGCTCTCGCTGCTGTCAATCACAGCCAGTGAGGAGGAAGTAGGTGGCAAGACTGTGCTACGTTGTGTGCGCATGCTATAGACAAAGGTGGCTCAGGAGTGAGTATGCATAAGTGCCCGCAGAGCAAGCAGCTTGCTGTGTGAGGGCACTAGGACAGGGGCCAGAAGTGCCAGCGGTGGGAACTTGAGAAGGAGGATCGGAGCTGCTCTGTGCAAAACCATTACATGGAGCAGGTAAGTTTGATGTGTTGTAAAGCAAAAACAAACTAACCTTTAGAACTACTTTAATGTGGTTGTGTAGAAAAATAAAACCTTATCTTTGTGTCCTTTGGCTTTTTTTTTTTTTTTTTTTTTTTTTAAATTTTAAACTTTCCTCTAAAACGGGTGTCTCCAAATGTTCTAAACAAAGGGCCGGTGTACTGTCTTTCAGACATTAGAGGGCTAGACTAGAAAGTGCCTTGGCATCAGTTAACAATACCTCAGGCTTGGTGGGCAGTGGGAATCTAATAAATTTATTTCTATCTAGTGCCTGCCATCAATAGGAGGAATGGTATCCCATTGTTGGTGGAAGGATTAGTGCACCATCGTTGGTATCAATGCTAGAAAATAGCCATTGTTGGTGTCGGTGGGAGGAATAGTGTCCCAAGGGCCGGAGAAAGGCACACAGGGCTGCAGTTTGGAGGTCACAGTTCAAAAAGATATCGCCAATCATTAGGATCCTTTAAGCAGCAACCTTTTGCATGTTTAGAGCCTATGCAGCATTGTATTCTCTGTGCACATGCTCTTTTAGTGAGGCAGCTGTGTTTTTTTTTACATTCTAGGTGGAGCGTACTGCTTGGGTCATGTGTCCACATTTCTTCTGTACAGTTCAGCAGGGCTGGAGTCAGGAGCTGGGTTAGACCACAGCTCACCACACATCCTGTTGTGGCATTGTTTTCAGTTAGATGGTGTTCAGAATAGCTTGGGCAAGTTTTTTAAAAGACTTTAATGCTTCAATGTGAACTCCTACATTTTCAGATCCAAAAGACCATCAAAAAGGCAGCTCGACGAGAACAGCTCATGCGTGAAGAAGCCGAACAGAAACGTTTAAAAACGGCGCTAGAGCTACAGTTTGTCTTGGATAAACTTGGTGATGAAGAAGTACGCAGTGACTTGAAACAAGGCTTAAATGGGGTTCCTGTGGTGTCGGAAGAAGAGCTTACTTTATTGGATGAGTTTTATAAACTGGTGGAGCCAGAACGAGATCCATCTGTAAGGTATATGGTGTGTCTCTTTTTATTATAACTGGTGAGGGTATGCATTATATTAATCTTAAAGAGGGAGTCCACCTACATCAACCTAAAAAAAAAAATATTAAAAGCCAGCAGCTACAAATACTGCAGCTGCTGACTTTTAATACATGGCCACTTACCTGTCCCAGGGTCCAGCGATGTCGGCAGCCAACGCCGATAACCCGCTCGGTTCTCGGCAGCTGCCGCCGCCATCCTAGGTGAGGGAATCAGGAAGTGAAGCGTTGCGGCTTCACTTCCTGGTTCCCTACTGCGCATGCGCGAGTCGCGCTGCGCATCGTAACTGGTCCCCGCTATCTCCTGGGATCTGTGTGTTTCCCAGGAGACAGCGCGAAGGGACAGGAAGAGGCATAAACTCCCGTGGGAGTCTATGCCGGAAGTGGGTTCAAATACCTGTCTTAGACAGGTATCTGCACCCCCCTCCCCCCTGAAAGGTGCCAAATGTGACACCAGAGGGGGGGGGGGTTCCGAAAAGCGGAAGTTCCATTTTTTTGTGTGGAACTCCGCTTTAATTCAGCATGCACATTTATAAAAACAAAAAAAAGCTAAATCTCAAACTGCATTGTTGGTGGGATTCATCTTAAAGAGTGCCAGTCAAAAAAAAATTAAGTCAGCAGCTACAAATACTGCAGCTGCTGACTTTTAATTGGACGCTTACCTGTCCCAGTGTCCAGCGATGCGGGGGTTCGAAGCCCCGCTCGTCTCCCCCTCCGTTCAGAGGCGCTGGCATTGAAACTGGGCGCCGGGCTGTGGCTTCACAGCCTGGCACCCACTGCGCATGCGCGAGCGGTGCCGCGATTGGCCGCGCAGTCACCTGGGACCTGTAATGGGTCCCAGATGATTGACAGGAGGGAGCAGAGCTGAGCCCTTCTGTGCCGAGGGGGAAGTGATGTCACCAGCCCAGGCACTGGAAGAGGCAGACTAGGAGGGACCCCCTAGCAACAGGCATTTAGAGGTAAGTTACAAAAAACATTTGGATTTTTTTTTTTTTTTTGGGTGGAACCCCACTTTAACTTTGCATTCTACCTTCATAGGCATGAGCACTAGAAAGGTCAGACGCTGAATAAACAGGAATGGGTGTTGGAAACTTATTCCACCTGGTTGACCATTTGAAGTGTTTGGTCTCACACTTGCTTTTCTTTATAAATTGTATTTTTGCCAGTTAAATAAGTTCACCTTTGGGAACATGTTACCATGTTCAACTCGTCTTGAGGGTGTAACATCTTCCTGCTGCCCTCTCTCCCTGTGACGGCAATATGGGGAGAAGTTCCCCATACTAGCTGTCACTTTTTGAAAACTGCAGGGCCGAGTGGGGCTCCGCCAACACGACCGCATCATTCATTCACACAGATCTGTGAATTGACTTCAAGTATTAACATCCTCTGCTGTTGAGCGCTGTGATGGTTTTAATCTTCCTGTCAGTGTAAAACTGCCTGGCCATATGATGTATGGGCACACAGCTTACACTCTGTTTTGGCATCAGCTGATCGCTGGTGCAATGCTTTCCAGCCCCCTCCCAAAAAATAGCAAATGCATATTACTATATTGGGTTTTTTTTTTTTTTTTTTTAACTTGTCCTTTTAACCGCTTCCCGACCGGCGCACGCCGATGTACGTCGGCAGAATGGCACGGCTGGGCAAATGGGCGTACAGGTACGTCCATTTGAATTTCCCGCCGTGTCATTGCGTGCGCGCCGGCCGGGAGCTCCGCGAGTTGGGTCGCGGGTCCCGCGGACTCGATCGCCGCGGGGATACCCGCGATCGTCTCACTGAGAGCAGGAACGGGGAGAGGCTGATGTAAACAGCATCTCCCCGTTCTGCCTAGTGACAGTGTCACTCGATCTCTGCTCCCTGTCATCGGAGCAGAGATCACTGTACTGACACACACAGCCCAACCCGCCTACAGTTAGAAACCCCTCCCTAGTACTGATTTAACCCCTCCCCGCCCCCTAGTGGTTAACCCCTTCACTGCCAGTGTCATTTACACAGGAATCCATGCATTTTTATAGCACTGATTGCTGTATAAATGACAATGGTCCCAAAAATGTGTCAAATGTCCGATGTGTCCGCCATAATGTCGCAGTCACAATAAAAATCGCTGATCGCCGCCAAAACTAGATAAAAAAATTATTAATAAAAATGCCATAAAACTATCCCCTATTTAGTAAACGCTATAACTTTTGTGCAAACCAATCAGTAAACGCTTATTGTGATTTTGGTAAAAAAAAAAAAAAAAAAATATGTAGAATATGTATCGGCCTAAACTGAGGAAAAAAATGTTTTTTTATGTTTTTGGGGGATATTTATTATAGTAAAAAATGTTTTTTTTTTTTTTTTTTTTTTTTTTTTTTTCAAAATTGTCGCTCTTATTTTGTTTATAGTGCAAAAAATAAAAATCGCAGAGGTGATCAAATACCACCAAAAGAAAGCTCTATTTGTGGGAAAAAAAGGACGTCAATTTTGTTTGAGAGCCACGTCGCACGACCGCACAATTGTCCGTTAAAGCGACGCAGTGCTGAATCGCGAAAAGTGCTCTGGTCAGGAAGGGGGTAAATTCTTCCGGGGCTGAAATTTATTAAACAACTTGGTGTTAGCTGCTATAAAATAAACCCGGCCTGCTCATGCTCCTCTGTGGCATGTAAACTGAGCTGCGTGTGCTCATTGGTGGCCCACTCACTTTGTGCCATGTAGATAGGAGTTCTTTGCATACACAGGAGTTGTCGTCCTGCACTGGCCAATCAAGATGGGTAGGGTGCTGGGAGCATATGCCAGTGATGGACCCCTCGTGCACTTCAGACCGTTGTGGGAGGACGTGACTATTGTGCCTTTAATTCTCCTTTTAATATAGTTATGAGTAAGTTGAGTCCGTCAGCAGTGTGTCACGTTTTAAACAATTCAAAGTTCATTTTTTTTTTTTTTTTCTTTTGCAGGTTGAGTGAGCAATATGAACAGGCCTCTGTGCACCTCTGGGATGTCTTGGAAGGAAGAGACAAGTCTGTGTGCGGAACCACATGTAAGCCTTTTCCCAATAATTGAGCTTTTTGCTGTGTCTGGTTTACTCTCCCCCCCCCCTCAAATGACCCACGTCGCTGAGCTTGCTTGTGCATTTGCCTCAGTGCAGCTTTAATCATTAAAGTGCTGTCCATAGAATAGTTATGTGCCAGCTGTCTGCAGTTGGGTAGCTCTGCCTTTTCTGGCACCTCCTTAGTCAGCAGTGACCTGGGATCTATGCCAGCCTCTGCTCCCTCAGCATTATTGTTGCTGATGCAGTGTCCCCTCTTTCTAGAAATCCAATGGAATAGTAAAACCTGATTTGTTGCAATTCTAGAGAACAGAACCCAGCGTGTGTGTGTGTTGTGGTGGTTTTCTTTTTTTGTTTTTTTTTTTGTCTGGCCTGCTGTCCTATCCTGCTAAGATTTCCTTGTCAAAAGAAGTTTGAGTATACAATATTATAAAGATACATAAAGTAAGTTTACAAGGATCTATAAAGTAAGCTCGTTGTTTTACAGTAGGGTTTATATAGGTAAATATCATGAAATTTAAAATATTAAACCTTGGGTTCACGTAAACCTAAATTAAAGATATATATCATTTCCTTAGTTACTTTTGTAGGTATTTAAATGATTTATACCTACTATACATATTGTTTACAGGTAGAGTTTATATAGGTCAAATAAATTCTGATAATGAGCTTTAATCGTAAGGTGGAGAAAAGGAAAGAGAAAGAAGAAAAAGGGTAGAAAGGTAGAGGTATGGTCCACAAGGTTGTCCCGCTCGTCAGTTTTATTATTCTTTTTAGTTCTCTTTGAAGCCTTAGAATGGGTGTCTCTGTAAGTCATTTAATCTGTTACCATGGCAACAGGACAGAGTCATTGAAATTTGACAGGAACGGTTTTATCCAAGGATGCCAAAGTTTTTCAAATTTTGGAATTTGATTTTGATCGATGGCTACCATCTTAGCATGGGACATTGTATTATTCATTCTGTGAATTGTTTCTGCTAGTACCAATGTAGGAGATTTCCATGCCTTGGCCACTGTTTGTTTTGCAGCCGTTATTAGTTGGATCATAAGTTTGAATTGAGAGAGTGTTAACCATTCCGGTTTTAGATTAAGTTCCTGCTAAGATTTCAATTCACTTTCCGTCTTGGTGACCAACCCAGGAAGTAAGGAAATCCCTTCAGTGAGAATAAGTTTTGTGTGTGGGTTTTTTATTTTTATGCCTTTTCATGTGGCAGGTATTAGGAAAACAAGTAGCTGGTAATTAAAAGTTGGGTTTTTTGTTTTTGTTTTTTTAATATAAGATACAATAAGGAAGATGAGGGGGGGGGGGGGGGGTTGGGAGGGTATATAAACAAAAGTAGCCATAGAATATCAATAAATCTTGTGCAAATAATGCTCCCCAAATACAAAGCGAGAGGGGCAGCAGACTTCTACTATAAATAAACATGAATAAAGCAAGACTTACAGAGCATCAATTTATAAGAGCAAGTTGAACATCTAAGACATATGCCCTGTACACACGATAGGATTTTCCTACAGAAAATGTTTGATAGGAAATTTGTTGTCGGAAAGGCTTCATCGGACATTTTCCATCGGAAATTCCGTCACACACAATTTGAGAGCTGGTTCTCATATTTTCCGACGACAAAATCAGTTGTCGGAAATTCCGATCATGTGTACACAATTCCGACACAAAGTTCCACACATGCTCGGAATTAAAGCGGGGTTCCACCCAAATTTTGAACAATATCTGTATGTATTCTCTTCCTTGCCTAGATGCTGACATGCCGTTTAAAAAAATTTAAATCGCCGTAATTACCTTTTTTTTTATTTTTCTATTCTTCTTTGCACTTCCTGGTTCTCCTCCCGTGGGAGTAGGCGTGTTTCTAGCCTCTCCCAGACTCCTGGGAGCTAGTCTCAGGCTTCCCAGGATGCCACTGAGCATGTGCGGGAACGAGCGGTGAATGCTGGGAGCACAGCATTCACCACATCCAGGAAATAAATGCTTGTGGGCTTCAAATGCCCACAATGAAGATGGAAACCGCCTGCAGTGATTAATATAAGTTATTCTTTCCGACGAAATCTGACACAGGCGGACATATTACACACAATATGTGAGTATGTAATGCTGAGAAGAAAAGTTTGTGAATGAACTAAAAAAAAAAAAAAAGATAGGTGGACCCCCGCTTTAAGTAGAAGAGCCGCACTGGCTATTGAACTTAATTTTTCTCGGCTCATCGTATGTCACCACGTTCTTGACAGTCGGCATTTCCGACCAACTTTGACCGTGTGTATGCAAGACAAGTTTGAGCCAACATCCGTCGGGAAAAAAAACATGGATTTTGTTGTCGGAATGTGTGATCGTGTGTATGCGGCATTAGTTTTTTTTTGTTGGCAAAAAAGAGAACCTTCGTGCAATCGAAACAATATCATACAATCCATACCTCCATGGTGTCCTAACGCCTCTGGGATCTAATTGGCAGATATGAGCAGGAGGCCTGGCGTTTAAAAAAACAAAAAAAAAGAAACGATCACAGCCTTCACTGTTCGGCCAAGGTCTACTGGAGCTCAACAAAATGGGAAGAAAGCACGTAGACACAAGAAACGAAAGAGGGAAGGATCGGGGAAGGAGGTAATCGGGGACCCCGGTTTAGGGGCTGGACCACTTGGAACCTCCCGATTTTTCTAGAATTGTGAGGACCTTTTGACAAGGTGGGAAATGGTCTATCCAAGGTTGCCAAGTCTCTTGCAATTTGTCATACTTGTCCTTGTTTGCTTCGACACCATAAAAATTAGTAATTAGTGTGCATTCCTGCTGGGTAACCTCAGTGATAGGTTTATGTAGAAGTACTTCCCATGGATGTTTCTATAAATTCACATGAAGGTCTGTATCGACCAATGTGTATCTCCTAATCCATAACCTCCAGGTCTTTGGACAGGTCCACCATATGTTTCAGGTCACCCAAATTTGAGCAACCTTGGAAACGGACGGACATGATAGAGTTTTTGCGATCCTAGCTGGGGTAAAGTACCAATAGGACATGGGGGTTATTTACTAAAGGCAAATCCACTTTGCACTAAAAGTGCACTTGGAAATGCAGTCGCTGTAAATCTGAGGGGGACATGCAAGGAAAATAAACAGCATTTTAGCTTGCACATGATTGGATGATAAAATCAGCAGAGCTTCCCCTCATTTACAGATCTACCCCTCAGATTTACAGTGACTGCACTTGTAGTGCAAAGTGGATTTGCCTTTTGTAAACAACCCCCATAATTTTAAAGCGTTTTCAAGGGAAAAAACATTACGAGAAGATTTAAACGGGGCCTCCCACATTTTACGCCAGTCTCCTTGGTTCTGCTCCGCAGCCAGGTCGTTTGCCCATTTTTCACAGTACAAAGGGATTTGCGGTCCAGTGTTATTCAGTATAGAGGAATAGATCAAAGAGATCAGACCCTGAGTCGTGGAATGGATTTCAACGTCTGTTCTCGAAGGCAGTTGACAATGGTGGGTGTTCATGTTTTGGTAAGGGACGCTAAAAAGTGAATTTTGTAGATATTGAAAACCTTCCGATTCGGGGATTTCATGTGAGTCCTGTAAGTGCTTATGGCTAGAAGTATCTTTTTTTGTTAATATACCAACAAGAACTAACCATATTGGGACCCTTATGCTTGCACCATTGGCAACTACGGGGTTCCTCCAGCCCATTTGGGAAGAGAAGGCAGTTGAGCAAAGGTAAGGGGGAGGTGAGGGAATATTTGATGGAATCCCAGACTGAGAGTATGGGCCAAAATCGGGTTTATAAGTTTAGGACTGTGTATGGGAGGAATCCATGGTACAGAAGGAGGAATTGGGTCGGTATCAAAGACCTAAAAATGTGTGTTTTTTGTTGTGGGTTTTTTTATTTTTTTTTTTTTTTTTTATTTTGACGTTTAACCGGTTCAATACAGGGCAATTTCACCCCCTTCCTTCCCAGGCCAATTTTTAGTTTTCAGCGCTGTCGCACTTTAAACGTCAATTGCGCGGTCGTGCAATGTTGTACCCAAAAAAAAATTGACGTCCTTTTTTCCCCACAAATAGAGCTTTCATTTGGTGGTATTTGATCGCCTCTGCGGTTTTTATTTTTTGCGCTATAAACAAAAGAAGAGCGACAATTTTGAAAAAAACACAATATTTTTTACTTTTTGCTATAATAAATATCCCAATTTTTTTTTTAAAAAACTAATTTTTTCCTCAGTTTCGGCCGATACGTATTCTTCTACATATTTTTGTTAAAAAAAATCACAATAAGCGTATATTGATTGGTTTGCGCAAAAGTTATAGCGTCTACAAAATACGGGATAGATTTATGGCGTTTTAAAAAAATATATATTTATTTATTTTTTTAGCGCCGATCACGATTTTTTTTCGTGACTGCGACATTATGGCGGACACATCGGACACTTTTGACACATTTTTGGGACCATTCACATTTATACAGCGATCAATGCTATAAAATTGCATTGATTACTGTGTAAATGTGACAGGCAGTGAAGGGGTTAACCACTAGGGGGCTGGGATGGGTTAATATGTTTCCTAGGGAGTGATTACTAACTGTAGGGGGAGGGGACGCACTAGGGGAGGAGACCGATCAGTGTTCCTCCGTTCTGGGAACACAGATCGGTCTCCTCAGAGCTGACAGGCTGTGGATCTGTGTGTTTACACACACAGATCCACATGCCGGTCCGGTTAACCGGCAATCGCGGGTGCCCGGCGGACATCGCGGCCGCCGGGCACACGCACCGGGTCCCGAGGAACGCGGCGGGCGCGCGCGCGCGCTCCCGGCGGCGCGCGCGCGCCCCCTAGGCGGCCGGGAGTCCCAGGACGTCATATGACGCCCACCCAGGATGGGAGATCCCATCTGTGGACGTCATATGACTATGGGCGGGTAATGAAGTGGTTAAACACCGGACTTTTACTTGGTATTGACATCTTGTAGTCCCCTGTACAGCTGCAAACTAGGAAAGAGAGGGGTTATTTAAACATGCCGGGCCCAACACTTATGTGCTTAATGACAATGGATGCCTTTTAACGTTAAAGTATGTGAATGCCTGTCTACTGCGACACAAATCATAATAATTGTATTCTACAATACGATTAAATTTTTTTTCAATTGACTGTTTTAAAAACTTTTCCAGTCATGTGACCAGTCTTTGTGATTTTAACAGTAAGATCAATTCCTAAAGCTTTAGGATAAGGATCTTTGTTACCCTGTGACTGTAATCCTCAGATCTCATTGGCCTCTACTCGAACTGATGCTGCAGTGACGGTTATAATAGTTGATGCCCTTGGCAATTTCTAAGCTTGTAACTGGTGGGAGTCTAAACATACCCTCCTAGATGGGTTGAAAAAAATGTATTGTGTGCATCACCCTGTACTAAACAAGCAAGGTCACAATGTGCTGGTGGTTAGCGTGCCTTAAACTGTGTTCTGTTTATTTTGGTTGTTTTGTAGATAAAGCTTTGCGGGAAATGCTGGATCGCATCCTCCAGAGTGGGTATTTTGACAATACGAAGAATCACCAGAATGGACTGTGTGAGGAGGAGGAACCCCTCGCAGCGCCGCCTGCAGAAGAACAAGCACCCGAGCTTGGTAATTGTGATATATTACCTTTTTCATAACTTCCAACCTTTGCTGCAAAGTCTCAATTTTTGATTTGTTTCTCTGTAGGACAAGCTATGATTTTATAAAAAGCCAGGTGCACACATTGGTTTGGTCATGAGAACCTGGAGATGTTCTGTCAGATTTTTCTGGTGCAATTGGACAAATCTGACTTTTGGTGTCAGTGGTCCCCAAAAATTGACACCAATACAGTGAATAGTGCTAAAAAAATGCACTGGCAGGAAAGGGGTTATTAGGGGCAATCAAAGGGTTACCTGTGCTCCCTATTAGTGTTCTTGCGGTGTGTGTGTGTGTGTGTGTGTGGGGGGGGGGGGGGGGGAATCAGTGTTCCTGATTAGCAGGAATCACAGATGTCTCTCCCTGTCTGACAGGACGATCTGCCTTGTCTACATAGGCAAGACCGTCATTTCTCTCCAGCGAGCGTTTGCGGGTGGCTGTGTCCAATCACAGCGGGAGCGCCGTGCACGAGAATCTTGTACAGGTACGTTATTTTGTACTTAAAGGCCGCCGCCCTGCTGCAGTAAATGTACATGCGGTGGTCCTTTAGTGGTTAATAACGAACCAGTTGGAAAACTTTCAATTGGCTAAACAGTTACTGCCTCCTGTGACATGTAATTGCTGCATGTCAGTGCGACAGTATTCCTGCTGGTGCAGTGGCTGCTGAATACAAGAGCTGGCAGTGGCCGTTCTTCATCCACACAATTTATCAAGAATGGGGTGGTAGTCTGCCCCCCCAATTCAATTTGTAGGTGTCAGGTAGGAGTCATTGGTGGAGATGCTTCAGAAGGCACACTAGAAGTGCCAATTTTTAGAGCAGAATTACCACCCTAATGTCTAATGGGGTCAGAAGCTGTAAGTACCCTGATACAGATTGCTTGTATTTTAATTTGAACCATAACTACTAGTTTAAAATTGCACTTGTGTGCAGACTACTTTAGTTATGTAATTGTATGTCTGTTTCATTTCTAGAACCCGAAGCTGTGGAAGAATATGCTGAGCCCAGTGAAGTGGAGTCCACCGAGGTACGGCCTTAAGCAAAGCTCAGGATCTTGCTGGGTTTCTGGAGTGGCCCACTTCTGCTGATGTAGATGGTTCATTACACTGCATCCAGTGTAATCAGCACTCTGAGAGCGTAATGCTTTGTGCAGCTGCTTACATGGAAAGGATTGTCTATTTGGCATTCATTGCTCTCTAAAGCCAGTGGCATAATGCATTAAGATCTGGTCTATGAAATATAGATTTCTGAAATTTATGGGTTTGCTCTGCATTCCTTTATGGAACATTTGTATTTTGCAATGTAATGCAAGCTTTAGTAAAATGTCTGATTAAATACAGGTACTAGCTTAGCTGGCCATATAATAAACTCGGTAGAACATGGGAAATGCTGTTGGGGTGGGGCTCTTTTAGTTCCAAATTTCATAACTGTCCATGTGGGCAAAACCAAAATTTAAAACCTGGGTGTCACTGCCACTCTGCAGCATGTTCTAGCATAGCGGGTTTGATAAAGGGAGGAAGCGCTGCTCTTGTAATGTAATAGAGCCTTACCTACTTGGCTACATGCAAGCTGTGCAGCCATTTGGCATGATGGTAATGAGGGGTAGCAAGCCATTCCTCTAGTACCATGTACTGCATATTGGAACACTTCATTATATGGATGGTTTATGCCAGTTTCTTTATGCTAGGGTACCTTCAGGTTTCTTCAGCTGTGCCTTGGCAAAATGCATACAAGCCAGAGGGTCAATCAAGCCTGACTTTTACTTGCACAAAGTCACAGGTTTTCAATGTGCACCATTCTAACTGCCGGCGTCCCAACAACGATGACATCTGGCACCTGTCTAATATTTTTTTTTGTGTGTCTGTCTTCTGCCCCTCTCCATCAGCACTGGGGACACATTAGCTGAGTGAGGGAGAAGAGAAACACTGGAATATTAGTTGGTACCAGTCTGTTAAGGTGTTTTTTTTTTTTTGCCTAAGAATAAATCACCTCTGTGTGGATGTTGCTGCATTATGAAAAACTTGAAACTTCAAATGAATAGGCTGCTGTGCTGGTGCAAATGTGAGCTGCAGCAAACACATGTGAACCTAGCCTAGATCTGTTTTTTTTGTTAGACTGTTGCTCCTGCCATGGTTTGGCATAGCACATTTACACTAGGATGGCAATTAACAGACACCTCATTCTGCAGTTTGTAAACAGACAGTTTATGGCGGAGAACACATTCGGCAGCGGAGAGAAGGAACAAGTGCAAGAATGGGCAGTAGAAACCGTTGAAGTAAGTGTGTGTGGTGTTTTTTTTTTTTTTTTTTCTCTCCTCCTCCTCTTGGTGCCGTCAGTACGTGTGTGTATATATGCAGCCTCTCAGTGAGTGTGCCTTAAAGGGGTTGTAAAGGCAGAAGGTTTTTTTTATCTTAATGCATTAAGATAAAAAGCCTTCTGTGCACATCGGCTCCCTCTAACAATAACCTGATGTCCCCCTCTTTCCAGCAATATCTGAGTGTCTCAGCTGTTTAGGATTCTCCTTCCTGATTGGCTGAGACACAGTAGCGGTGCCATTTGCTCCTGCTGCTGTCAATCAGTCAGCTAGCCAATCGGGAGAGGGGGTCGGGTCAGGGCTCCGTGTCTGGACACCTGAAGCTGCTTGCTGTGGGGGCATTGAACAGGAGGAAGGGGCCAGGATCATCACAGAAGAGGTACCCGATAAGGAGGATCCAGGCTGCTCTCTGCAAATCCACTGCAACAGAGCAGTTAAGTAACCTGTTTGGTTTTTTTATAGGAAAATTAACGAGACTTTACAGTCTAAGACGAGCAGAAGCATATGAGGCCTTGAGTAAACTTGCTGTGCTGAGGGCGCTCCCCCAGGTCGGTAGCCGGCAGGGATCCGTAAGCTTCTGATGCCTACTTGCGATCGGGAGCTTTCCAATCATGTGACAGCCAATCACTGCGGTCACATGATCCGAATGCCTGCCCCTGACTCCTGGCTTTTAGGGTTTGGAGGAAGCCTGCGCCAAGGGGTTAATTTGTTGGCGCTATGGCCAAGATCAAGGATGGATCAGGAGCCAAGTGTTTATACGTGCACTTAGTCCCATGGGGGGATTTTTTTAAAGGTTTGGAGTTACTACTTCAACACTGAGAGGGGTGCTTACAATGATCGGCCTTTATTCATGCAGTCAAAATTTATCTAAAGATAGTGGGGGGGGGGGGGGGGGGAGGACCTGGGTGTTTGGATTTGGGCTTAATTTTGTTAGTCACCGATGTAAGTCTATCGAATTCTCTTGGCACATCTGACACTATAGAAGAGCAGCATTGCCAGCCTATTGAGGGTAGTGAGGGAGTGGTTGTAGCCACTATATAAGGTAGCGGGATCACCAGGTGAAATTAAAGGTGGGTGGCTGAAGGAAAATGGATGCAGCCACCATATCTAAAGCTTGAAGAGTTGTAATGTATTTTTTGTTTGTGTTTTAGGTATGCTTTAATTTTAAAATTGGACTTTCAAAACACAAACATGAGAGCAGGCCCTTGATACTGATGGGCTTTCTTTTGTGTTTGCATAGTGCTGTTTGAATAAATCAGAAATTTTTGCCTGCCAAAATAAAGGTGGGGGGTGTGTCTTTAAATTGGTTGGTACTGAGTAGAACCTTCAGGTTAGTTGATCATTTTAAAGCCCAACTCTGTATAATGTTCCTTGGGCCCACAACTGACTCTATCCTATGCTTAGTGTTTTATACCCACCCAAGGTCTTTAACCCAGTCTTGTGATGCTACAGAGTTTTCCTCCTCTTTGCTCTTCTGGCTGGGCACTTTTCACTGATGCAGAGTATGGCGCTGATTTTGTTTTCATTGCTGCTTTCTGCATTGATACGCTATGAATAATGGGTGCTGTGATGAAGACATCCTGCCCATTTATGTATTCTTCTGGAGAAGATACTGCTGTGGACAGTTCTGTTAAAGGGTTTTATACCCAGAGGGGTATTTTTAAATACTAATTTTTTAGTCTAATTGACTTCAAGGTTAACACTACTCATGGGTAACCTCCTCCCTCTACCCTTTTAAGTGAGTGATTTATTATATATATCATTTTTTTTTTTTCTTCCCTCCCTCTCCCCAAAGGTCGTAAACTCACTCCAGCAGCAGCAACCAACATCCCCGGCTGTCTCCGAGCCACTATCCCTAAATGCCATTTCCCAAGTCCAGCCTGATCCCATTGTACGAAGACAGAAGGTTCAGGATCTGATGGCCCAGATGCAAGGTCCATATAATTTCATGCAGGTCGGTATGAACCTTTTAAATTTTTGTGCTATTTAAATGTACCCTGACAGATGGACTTCTCTGTTTTTATATCTTGCTACTTGCTGTTGCAGGACTCTATGTTGGATTTTGAAAACCAACCAATAGACCCTGCAATTGTGTCTGCACAACCTATGAATCCAGCTCAAAGCATGGAGCTGCCTCAGATGGTCTGCCCTCCAGGTATGTATCTTTTTCTGCTCTATATCGGAGATAATTAAACATTGCATATGTACTCTGGTCAGTGGTCTTTTTTTTTTTTTCCTTATTCTTTAGGATGTTAGTAAAAGGACATCATTAAGATTTGAAAGCCGAATAGAAAAATAAAGCTTAAAGTGGAAAGCCAGTTATACCCCAACTTAAAGCAGTAGTAAACTCACATCATTGAACCCCAAATTATAAATTAGTAACTGCATGTTCTTTTGCAGCTATGCGCCGCAGGAGTAAATTGAGGCTTAGTTGGGGTTTGACTGGGATGTCACTTTGGCTCTTTAATAACCTAATTTTTTATTTTATTTTTTTTTCCCCAGTACATTCTGAGCCCCGGCTATCTCAACCCAGCCAAGTTCCAGATAGCACACAAGTGAGTATGCTTTTTACTCTACAATAATTTGCACTTCATTTTTAAAGCAGCTTGTTCCTATGAGAACAAAACCTGCAAAAGATTATTCATACTTGCCTTTTTGGAGGGTGGCAGGCTAAAGAAACGTCCCAAAACTAAATATGAATTTGGACCAGTAGACGCATCACCTGGCTGTGCCTGGACCTGGGAGCATGGTCACTAAATCTGGTGGTGGTCAGGACCTATCGCAGGTAGGAGACAGTGTTTACCTCCAGGTTTGTCTCTGGGTATAGGGATTCTCTACTGCAAGTAGTGGATGTTCTGGTAAGCCCGTGAGATTAGTACACCCCTAATCTGTACCTTCTCTCCCCTGAAACTACTTCCTCAGCTTTGCAGGATTGAGATGAGGGCATTCTGGTGATCTGCATTTGTCCAGGTGGATGGGGTACACTGACCCAGTAAGACTCCCAGCAGACGCTTTATGGGCTTTACCAGATCATTGGGATCTTCTGTCCAGAGGGCTGATTTGTCTTTTCTGTTTTTAATCACTGACTTTAACGGCATGGCTGTCGAAGTGCAGATTCTGGGGGACCGGCATCTGGGTCTTGATTTCTACAATGTTAAAAGTTAAAGTGAAGTTCCACCATAAAATGGAACTTCCGCTTAACCACTTGCCGACCGCCTCACGCCTATATACGTGAGCAGAGCGGCACGGGCAGGCAAAATCACGTACCTGAAACGTGATTGCCTTCCCGCGGGTGGGGGGTCCGATCGGACCCCCCCCCCCCCCCCCCGGTGCCAGCTGCGGTCGGCATTTGGTTGGAAGCGATGAGAGACGAGGGGGAGGCCACCCCCTCGTGGCCCCCCCCTCGCGATCGCTCCCAGCCAATGAGAAACATCCCCTGCCTCTGTATAGTACACAGAGGCAGAGGATGTGATGTCATCTCTCCTCGGCTGGCCAGTTTCCGTTCCAGCGCCGAGGAGAGATGACATGTAAGTGCACCAACACACACACACACACACACACAGTAGAACATGCCAGGCATACATTACACCCCCGATCCCCCCCAATCACCCCCCCTGTCACAAACTGACACCAAGCAGGTTTTTTTTTTTTCCTGATTCCTGCATAGTGTCAGTTTGTGACAGTTAGCAGTGTTAGGGTAGTGAGTGTTACCCCCCTGTAGGTCTAGGGTACCCCCCTTACCCCCCCTAATAAAGTTTTAACCCCTTGATCACCCCCCCTCACCAGTGTCACTAAGCGATCATTTTTCTGATCGCTGTATTAGTGTCGCTGGTGACGCTAGTTAGGGACGTAAATATTTAGGTTCGCCGTCAGTGTTTTATAGCGACAGGGACCCCCATATACTATCTAATAAATGTTTTAACCCCTTGATGGCCCCCTAGTTAACCCTTTTACCACTGATCACCGTATAACCGTTACGGGTGACGCTGGTTAGTTCGTTTATTTTTTATAGTGTCAGGGCACCCGCCGTTTATTAACGAAAAAAGGTTTAGCCCCCTGATCGCCCGACGGTGATATGTGTCGCCCTAGGCAGCGTCAGATTAGCGCCAGTACCGCGAACACCCACGCACGCACCGTACACGCACCGTACACCTCCCTTAGTGGTATAGTATCTGAACGCATCAATATCTGATCCGATCAGATCTATACTAGCGTCCCCAGCAGTTTAGGGTTCCCAAAAACGCAGTGTTAGCGGGATCAGCCCAGATACCTGCTAGCACCTGCGTTTTGCCCCTCCGCCCGGCCCAGTCCAGCCCACCCAAGTGCAGTATCGATCGATCACTGTCACTTTTTTTTGTAGCGTTTTGGTGAACTGGCAAGCACCAGCGGCCTAGTACACCCCGGTCGTAGTCAAACCAGCACTGCAGTAACACTTGGTGATGTGGCGAGTCCCATAAGTGCAGTTCAAGCTGGTGAGGTGGCAAGCACAAGTAGTGTCCTGCTGCCACCAAAAAGACAAACACAGGCCCGTCGTGCCCATAGTGCCCTTCCTGCTGCATTCGCCAATCCTAATTGGGAACCCACCGCTTCTGCAGCGCCCGTACTTCCCCCATTCACATCCCCAACCAAATGCAGTCGGCTGCATGAGAGGCATTTATATATCCTCCCAAGTACCCCTACCCAACGAACCCCCCCAAAAAAGATGTTGTGTCTGCAGCAAGCGCGGATATAGACGTGACGCCCGCTATTATTGTCCCTCCTGTCCTGACAATCCTGGTCTTTGCATTGGTGAATGTTTTGAACGCTACCATTGACTAGTTGAGTATTAGCGTAGGGTACAGCATTACACAGACTAGACACACTTTCACAGGGTCTCCCAAGATGCCATCTCATTTTGAGAGACCCGAACCTGGAACCGGTTACAGTTATAAAAGTTACAGTTACAAAAAAAAAGTGTAAAAAAAAAAAAAACACAAACAAAAATAAAAAAAAATAGTTGTCGTTTTATTGTTCTCTCTCTATTCTCTTTTTTTTATTGTTATTATGTTTTATCATGTTTGCTTTTCAGGTATGCAATTTTTTTTATACTTTACCGTTTACTGTGCTTTATTGTTAACCATTTTTTTGTCTTCAGGTACGCCATTCACGACTTTGAGTGGTTATACCAGAACGATGCCTGCAGGTTTAGGTATCATCTTGGTATCATTCTTTGTAGCCAGCGGTCGGCTTTCATGTAAAAGCAATCCTAGCGGCTAATTAGCCTCTAGACTGCTTTTACAAGCAGTGGGAGGGAATGCCCCCCCCACCGTCTTCCGTGTTTTTCTCTGGCTCTCCTGTCTCAACAGGGAACCTGAGAATGCAGCCGGTGATTCAGCCAGCTGACCATAGAGCTGATCAGAGACCAGAGTGGCTCCAAACATCTCTATGGCCTAAGAAACCGGAAGCTACGAGCATTTTATGACTTAGATTTCGCCGGATGTAAATAGCGCCATTGGGAAATTGGGGAAGCATTTTATCACACCGATCTTGGTGTGGTCAGATGCTTTGAGGGCAGAGGAGAGATCTAGGGTCTAATAGACCCCAATTTTTTCAAAAAAAGAGTACCTGTCACTACCTATTGCTATCATAGGGGATATTTACATTCCCTGAGATAACAATAAAAATGATTTAAAAAAAAAAAATGAAAGGAACAGTTTAAAAATAAGATAAAAAAGCAAAAAAATAATAAAGAAAAAAAATAAATAAATAAAAAGCACCCCTGTCCCCCCTGCTCTCGCGCTAAGGCGAACGCAAGCGGCGGTCTGGCGTCAAATGTAAACAGCAATTGCACCATGCATGTGAGGTATCACCGCGAAGGTCAGATCGAGGGCAGTAATTTTAGCAGTAGACCTCCTCTGTAAATCTAAAGTGGTAACCTGTAAAGGCTTTTAAAAATGTATTAATTTTGTTGCCACTGCACGTTTGTGCGCAATTTTAAAGCATGTCATGTTTGGTATCCATGTACTCGGCCTAAGATCATCTTTTTTATTTCATCAAACATTTGGGCAATATAGTGTGTTTTAGTGCATTAAAATTTAAAAAAGTGTGTTTTTTCCCCAAAAAATGCGTTTGAAAATCGCTGCGCAAATACTGTGTGAAAAAAAAAAAAATGAAACACCCACCATTTTAATCTGTAGGGCATTTGCTTTAAAATAATATATAATGTTTGGGGGTTCAAAGTAATTTTCTTGCAAAAAAAAATAATTTTTTCATGTAATCAAAAAGTGTCAGAAAGGGCTTTGTCTTCAAGTGGTTAGAAGAGTGGGTGATGTGTGACATAAGCTTCTAAATGTTGTGCATAAAATGCCAGGACAGTTCAAACCCCCCCAAATGACCCCATTTTGGAAAGTAGACACCCCAAGCTATTTGCTGAGAGGCATGTCGAGTCCATGGAATATTTTATATTGTGACACAAGTTGCGGGAAAGAGACAAATTTTTTTTTTTTTTTTTTTTTTTTTTTTTTTTGCACAAAGTTGTCACTAAATGTTATATTGCTCAAACATGCCATGGGGATATGTGAAATTACACCCCAAAATAAATTCTGTTGCTTCTCCTGAGTACGGGGATACCACATGTGTGGGACTTTTTGGGAGCCTAGCCGCGCACGGGACCCCGAAAACCAAGCACCGCCTTCAGGCTTTCTAAGGCCGTAAATTTTTGATTTCACTCTTCACTGCCTATCACAGTTTCGGAGGCCATGGAATGCCCAGGTGGCACAAACCCCCCCCCCCCCCCAAATTACCCCATTTTGGAAAGTAGACACCCCAAGCTATTTGCTGAGAGGTATAGTGAGTATTTTGCAGACCTCACTTTTTGTCACAAAGTTTTGAAAATTGAAAAAAGAAGAAAAAAATTTTTTTTTTCTGGTCTTTCTTCATTTTCAAAAACAAATGAGAGCTGCAAAATACTCACCATGCCTCTCAGCAAATAGCTTGGGGTGTCTACTTTCCAAAATGGGGTCATTTGGGGGGGGTTTGTGCCATCTTGGCATTTTATGGCCTTCAAAACTGTGATAGGTAGTGAGGAGTAAAATCAAAAATGTATGCCCTTAGAAATCCTGAAGGTGGTGCTGGGTTTTCGGGGCCCCGTACGTGGCTAGGCTCCCAAAAAGTGCCACACATGTGGTATCCCCGTACTCAGGAGAAGCAGCTGAATGTATTTTGGGGTGCAATTCCACATATGCCCATGGCCTGTGTGAGCAATATATCATTTAGTGACAACTTTTTGTAAATTTTTTTTTTTTTTGGTCATTATTCAATCACTTGGGACAAAAAAAATAAATATTCAATGGGTTCAACATGCCTCTCAGCAATTTCCTTGGGGTGTCTACTTTCCAAAATGGGGTCATTTGGGGGGGTTTTGTACTGCCCTGCCATTTTAGCACCTCAAGAAATGACATAGGCAGTCATAAACTAAAAGCTGTGTAAATTCCAGAAAATGTACCCTAGTTTGTAGACGCTATAACTTTTGCGCAAACCAATAAATATACGCTTATTGACATTTTTTTTACCAAAGACATGTGGCCAAATACATTTTGGCCTAAATGTATGACTAAAATTTAGTTTATTGGATTTTTTTTATAACAAAGTAGAAAATATCATTTTTTTTTCAAAATTTTCAGTCTTTTTCCGTTTATAGCGCAAAAAATAAAAACGGCAGAGGTGATCAAATACCATCAAAAGAAAGCTCTATTTGTGGGAAGAAAAGGACGCAAATTTCGTTTGGGTAGAGCATTGCATGACCGCGCAATTAGCAGTTAAAGCGACGCAGTGCCGAATTGTAAAAAGTGCTCTGGTCAGGAAGGGGGTAAATCCTTCCGGGGCTGAAGTGGTTAAAGTAAAGGTGACCCCCTGACATGCCACATTTGGCATGTCATTTTCTTTGGGGAGGGGGGGCGGATTTTTAGAGGGATCCAGCTACCACTTCCTCCCAGGGTGCCGAAAGGAAGTTCACCCTCCCCCTCTCGGTAATCATCTGGGACACGTCACAGGTCCCAGATAATTGCCTGGCCAATCGGTACGCAGCGTGGCTCTCACATGCGTAGTGCGTGCCGGGCGCACACAGTGACAATGGCGGCGCTGGGGAGAGGAGCGAGGTTTCATTCGCATTGCTGGACCGTGGGACAGGTGAGTGATTAATAAGTCAGAAGCTACACTTTTTGTAGCTGCTGACTTTTATATGGTTTAACTCCCACTTGAACAAAAAACTGCTCCAGGGGGAGACTGCTAGGCTGCAAATGAACACACATCAGATTGGGTGCACGCCCTGTCATTGCTGCAGGCAAATGGAGGAACGAGAATAGGATAGCTGCACTCCCAAAGTAGATGCAATGAAAAAATGTTTATGGAGGAGTAAAAACAAAATGCAATGGAGCAATGACTTGTGCAATAGCAGGGGAAAAGGTAACCTTTTCCCCCTGCTATTGCCTATGTCATTGCTCCATTACATTTTTCATTGCTTGAGGAGTAAAAACAAAATGTATCTACTTTGGGAGTGCGGCCATCCTATTTTCATTTCTCCAATGTTAAAAGTTAAGTGTACTTGCAAGGTCTGTTATTGGACATGGTAGGATTATCTCTACAGTTTCCACAAGAGGTTTCTCTGTGGAACAAATTCTGTCCTTCCTACAGCCAGGGTGTGGAACAGCATCTGGCTCTCTGCACTCAAGTCTGGTTTCTTATGTAGCTCCCTTCCATTTCTGACTCGGTGGAATCTAAATTCGGTTCTCTCAGGTAATCAAACTACTGTCCTAAAGCTTTAGACATTCTCTGTTCACCCACAAGGTGGTGTTACTTGTAGTCATCACCTCTACAAGGTGAGTGTCTGAGCTGGCACCCTTGTCCTGTAAGAAACCCATTTTGGATCAGCATAGTAAATGTTGTGATGAAGCCTGGGATTTCTTGCCCAGGGTTATTTCTGCCTTTCTCAGACACCGTTCTGTGTCTCTTGTCCACTAAAAGAAAATCTCCCTCCATTGTCTGGATCTGGTCTGAGCTGTGATTCTTTCAGCTGCTGCTTCAGGGTTTTATTTTATTTTTTTATTTTTTTTTTTTTTTTGTTTTCAGTTTGTCATACCTGTAAGGGTGCACCTACTTCTTTTTTTTTTTTTTTTTTTTTTTTTTTTTCCACCATCTCTATGTGGGTTGGGCAGACAGTCATCCAAGCTTGTGGTCTCCAAGGATCAGGTGCTTGCCTCTTCTTTTCCAGGCAAACTCTACTTGATATGCAAGTGATTCCTTACATTTTTGTTTTTGCGTCCTTTGTTTCCCAGATTTTTAAGGCTGTCACCTAGTCTTCTGTTAAAGGATAAGTTCACCTTTCATAACCTGTTACACCCATATTCGGGGTGTAACATGTTATGAAAGGATCGGCCCCCACTCCTGCTTTTACAGCTAGTGGGGATCTTCTCCCCCTGCTAGCTGTCACAATTAAAAAAAAAAAAAAAAATACAGAATGACCGCATCACTCATTAAGTGTTCTGTGAATGGAAAATTTATAAATCCCAACAGCCTTAGCGGCTGTTGGCTTGTAGTTCTCAATGAATTACATGGCGCTGTAAGTGCTGTGGTAGTTAATTCTCCCACTCGATGTATTGGCTTGCTCGTATGAGGCTCTGCAGGAGATCTGCATGGCATTAGGGATCGGTTCATTGTGGGTGGAATGCGTTACATGCACCTCAAAGTGATTTCTCAATGTTCAAGACAATGGATGGAGGGGTGAGTTGGCTTTTATTAAAGTAATTAATTTGGGTTTTCAGTTTGTGGTGGTCAGATGGTTAAAGTGGTTATAAAGCCTAAACCTTTTTACACTAATGCATTCCTTGCAATTGGGGTAAAAAAAAGTTTAGGTATCTGACTGTAGGTGTTGGCTTTTTCTTGTCTGTGTCCAATCCTGTAAATAGCAGTATGATCCAAAGGTTAGACTTGTGTCCTTCAGTTCCCTCCAAGAAAGGATTTTACGAGGAGTGTAATATTATATTTATTTTTTTCCCTTTCTAATCAGATGTGTGTTTTTCTGCTCTTAAGGTTCCCATGGTATCTTCCACTAGTGAAGGCTTTGCTGGCTCTCCACAATTGTACCAACCTTCTCACCCCACAGAACAGAGGTCCCAGAAAGAAGCCATGGAGCAGATCCAGGTTGGTAACATGAAAAGCTTAGTGTTAAGTTCAGACAAAACCCATTGAATGCTTAACCTACTCGACCACATTCTAAACCTAATCTATCTAGCCCTGTAAAGAGGTTGCTTTACTTGCCTATTCTGAGTCTCGTCCCACACTGAGATGTTGGCGGCTTAAGTGTGTGGGAGTGCAAGAGGGTTAGCTGACAATGGAAGTCCCATAGTGGCTCTATGGGTGACATCACTTCCCAGGCATTTGGCAGCTGTTGTCAGCTTTCTCTCTGTACTCAGCAGCCACCACTGGAGACCGGATCCGCTTTAGATAAGATAACCATGTTTTTTTTTTGTTTTTTTTTTTTGGTTTTGTTTCCTTTTCCTATGAGTAGGTTTAGGGTTTTGGCTGAACTTCCACTTTAAAGGTAGAGTTTTTTTTCCTGGAGTGAATATTTTGGTTTTGGGTGGACTAATCTTGTGTTCATTCCTCTTAATTTATACCAACCACATCTTCTTCTTCTTTCCAGGCCTCTCTGTCTCTAAGTTCAGATCCAACGCAAACGTCCTCATCGCTTCCTGCTGCTCCCCAACCTCAGGTGTTCCAGACTGGGTCCAACAAACCGCTGCACAGCAGTGGTATCAATGTGAATGCTGCTCCATTCCAGTCCATGCAGACCGTAAGCATATCAAGCTTCTTGACTTAATTGCAAACTTTCATGCATTGCATCATTCCTCTTAATACACATCTGGCCTTTGGCATCATAGAATATTCTGCTGGTATTATTTCCTGTTCATTAAAGAGGAAGTAATACCTGATGGGTTTTACTTCCTCTTTGGTCCCTGCGAAGTAAAAGCATAAGGGGCCAGTGTTCATCGCATACTAGCCCATTATGTGCCACTTACCTGCAGAAGAAGCCTGCAATGTCCCGACTCTGTGGCCGCGTTCATCTTCAACCCCTCTTCCTTCCGGGGCTGTGAAATCCGGCTCGGTTACTGGCCCGAGTTGCGGGACGTCACTCCCGCGCGTGGGACCCGACAGTCACGGCACGGGCATTATATAAAGGGCATGATTGTGCCCTTCAGTGCGCATGCACCGATTATGTCGGCACAAGCGTATATCTCCTAAACCGTACAGGTTTAGGAGATATTTCCAGTACCTACAGGTAAGCCTTATAGGCTTACCTGTAGGGAAAATTGGTTGTACAGGGTTTACAACCACTTTAAGGCTCCATGCACACTGGCAATAAAATTGTTGCTTCTACAGGAGTTTTGTGTTCTGCCTGTAGAAGCCGCTCAATGTTCTATGTGTCCATGCATTTTAGGATGATTATAGGCATATTTTGAGCTCAACATTAAGGCCTCTTTCACACTGGGGCGGTTTGCAGGCGTTATTGCGCTAAAAATACCGCCTGCAAACCGCCCCTAAACAGCCTCCGCTGTTTGTTCAGTGTGAAAGCCCGAGGGCTTTCACACTGAAGCGGTGCGCTGGCAGGAGAAGAAAAAATCTGCAAGCCGCATCTTTGGATCGGTGAAGGAGCGGTGTATTCACCGCTCCTAAACCGCTCCTGCCCATTGAAATCAATGGGACAGCGTGGCAATACCGCGGCTATAGCCGCTCTATACGAGTGGCTTTAACCCTTTTTCGGCCGCCAGCGGGGGGTTAAAACCGCACCGCTAGTGGCCGAATACCGTGGTAAAATAGCGCTGTTTTACTGCCGACGCCCCCTACCGCCTAGTGTGAAAGGGGCCTTAGAGGCAGAAAACTCTTCTGGCTTGCATTTCTGATTGGAGCTTTCTTCTAAACTTCCCTGCCAAGGGAACTGGCTTTTTTTTTTTTTTTTTAAGCCCAGTGTGCATGGAGCCTAACCGTATCTTTTATGTGCGAGAGGCTGTTTAATCCCTCCTATAATTATAAAAGCTTTATCACACAGGCTTTAATATAAATCATTTGAAGGGCATCCTAGAAACCATTTTTTTTTGAAGCATACCAGTGATGAAGCCTCCCCTTTATTTCAAACTGGCAAGTTACACAAACACTTAAATGTTTGCCACACACAGCATGTAACCTCTTGCTAGATTATAATAAAGTCGCACTCACTAATTTGAGATCATCTCACATATTCTGAATGGTAAGAAGTTGGATCTGCATCTTAAATCTGGACCGTGCTTTCGCCACACACCTCCCCCAAAAGATTTGGCTGAAGGTTTTTTGCTTTGATTGTACAGCTCAGCTAATTTTGTTAATGTGTGGGTTTGCTTTTTGTTAGGCTGTGTTTTTTTTTTTTTTTTTTTTTTTTTTTTTTTTTTTTTGACGTCTTCTTTTCCACCATTAGGTTTTTAATATGAATGCACCTGTCCCTCCTGTGAACGAGGCAGACACACTGAAACAGAACCAGTACCAGGCCAGTTACAGTCAAACTTTCCCAGGCCAGCCACACCAAGTGGAACAAAACGAACTTCAACAAGAGCAGCTACAGTCTGGTAATAATAAAATCCTGTTCATTTTATAACCTCAGGCTCGGGTCACACTTGTGCAATGCAGGGACCCTGCAAATCCACTGTGGGTTCCCGCATTGCACCAGACTTGCACAGAAGTTCATACTGCCATATGTGAACTGCTGGGTCAATACTATGTTAAGGACACCCCCATTTTAGCTCACATCACACTAACTGACAGTTTGAACATGAATTGGGTCACATGGTTGTAAACACCCATACGGACCTAAAAAGGGTCCTGTGCGAGTTTGGTCCGAATGCAATATCGACCATACAATCTGTATGGCTGAAATCCTATTGCACGGACATTGCGTGTGATTTGCGGTGTAAATTACATGCCATCTCGCAGAGTACACAAGTTTGAACCAAAACTTAAAGCTTGTACCAGATGTCTAGCAGAAACTGAATATAATTAATATATATTCTATAATGTATATCTTTATTTTTTTCATAAACCGTATCCAGTCTAAGGCTTGGTTCACACTAATGCAGTGCCAGACATTGCATGTGATGCGCAATGCATTGCTGTGTGCAATGGGACTTCAGCCATACAGTTTACCTGAAATAGAATCGCATCGCATTCGCACCAAAATAGTGCAGGCCCCTTTTTTGGTCTGCACTGGATTCTGATTATATGGGTATTTGGACCCATGCATTCTGATTCCACAGTTCGCGCTGCGTTCTGCGAACCGGTTCGGGGGTGTCAAAGTGGATGTAAACTCTCTCCTCCTATACCCAGTAAAGTGAACAGTCTCAGATGATACACAGAGATTTAAACCAATCTCCCTACATGTATATCTGCTGTCTTCAGCTTGCTATAATCTTTAGAATCCTTACATTGTGTTAGAATTGTTAGTTATTCTGCAGTAGGAGTGGTGTCTGGGCTTAGACCGTGTGACAGCGGGACTCAGGGCTTTGCAGAGAGAAGTAAACACTATAGATATGTGCCTAGGTCAAATTTCATGAATCTGGTTTACATCCACTTTAACTTTCTATTGACACCTGCAACGGTTCGCAGAGAACAATGTGAACTGCCTGTGAGTCGAATGCAATGTGGCAACCCGCACAGGAATCGTGCTGGTTCCTGCATCGCACCAGTGTAAACCATGACTAAAGTCAAAATTGAATGCAATGTGTGGGTTTTTGTTTTTTTTTTTTTTTTTCCATTCTACAACCAGGCAGCCATGAAATGGTCGTCCTTTTTGTGAGGTGCCTTTTCATTGCTTAGTTATAACTGTACAACTAGTACCTGCTGACATCAGTGTGCGGTTTTTCTATGTTGTCAAAGCTTCAAAGGAAGCCCCCCCCCAGAGACCAACCTACCTCCTGTAAAAGGCTAGTTGCCTGACTGCACGTTGAGTACTTTACGTTTTTTAATGACCAGGGGTAGGCATGCACATCGGCAATGTTGGAGTGAAGTCAGAAATTCTGATTGTTCTGCTTCAGTGACCTTATAGTACTGAAGCTATTGACTTGGCATGACTGACATTTTCCAGGAGAGGAATTGGCAGCTGCAGCCTTCATATGTGTGCTGGTCACATTTAACATTGGTACCTTAGTGTCACTCCACCAAAAAAACACACAATTTGAAAAGTTATATTTTCTTTTATCAGTTATTTAGTTCCACCTGATTGGAGATTTGTTCCTGTGAAAACTGGAGTTGGGCTTTTGCGTCTGAAGTGCTTGCATTGTAGGCTCTGTGCAGTGTCTCACTGTGACTCTTCTGTTTCAGTGGTAAACACTTACCATGCAGCATCGGACCAGTCCCACCAAGCTTCCACTGGCCACCAACAGCAGACACAACAGAACACTGGCTTCTCCCGCAGCAACCAGCCCTTCTACAACAACAGAGGGATGGCCCGAGGAGGGCAGCGTGGTGGCAGGGGCATGATTAATGGCTACAGGGGGCCATCCAATGGTTTCAGAGGCATGTCTTAAGGCTGAGCAATTCTTTTACAGATGCATGTTTTTATTACATGAAGTTCTTGGCTTGATTTGTTGCTTTCTCTGCTTAATATTCTGTAGGAGGATATGATGGCTACCGCCCTGCCTTCTCAAACACTCCAAACAGTGGTTACTCACAGGCTCAGTTTAGCACACCTCGAGATTATACCAACAACTACCAACGGGTGAGATGCACATTCTTTCTGGAGGCTTCTTGTTGCAGTATAACCTATCCATTTTAAAGTTTAAATACAACAGCTTTTTTCATATGGCAATCCGTCCCCATTCCTTAGTGGCAGTAGTATGTGTGCTGAGCACTTCAGTGTAAAAGAATTGGTAAGAATACTTGAACACCAAGGGAAGTTAAATGGGTAGTAAACACTGCTTGCTGACTTGTGTCCTACAGGTAAGCTTATCTTACCTGTACTTACCAGGGGCATCTCCTAAAATGTGCAGAGTTTAGGAGATATTGCCTAGTTCTGCAGCCAGTAACTTCACCAGCGCATGCACACTGCATTCTGAAGGTACAGCATACGAAGTGTCTCTTCAGCGCACATTAACTTGCAGGGGACTGGATTTTTTTTTATTCTCCCCCAAGAGTTTACTACCACTTTAACCACTTGTCCATCGGGCACTTTACATCCTTCCTGCCCAGGCCAATTTTCAGCGCTGTCACACTCTGAATTACAATTGCACGTGCGGTCATGCAACACTGTACTCTTATGAATTTTATTTATTTTTTTTTTTCACAAATGGCTTTCTTATATTGGTATTTGATCACCACCATTGGGTTTGTTTTTTATTTTTTATAGTTTATTATACAGTTTTGCAAACCGGTAAAAAAAAAGTTTTCATTTATATGCGCTGATGAGGGTGCTCTGATAGGTGGCACTGATGGGCACAAACGAAAGACCAAAGTCTGGGGAAAAAAATCAACCTTTTTCATGGTTTGTTATAAAATTTTGCAAACCGGTAGCATACCTTGGGCTCAATTGACAAAGATTTAACACCAGCCTAAGGCACTCTGCTTTCAGCCATCTTGACTAAACTAAAAATGCTAACTTTTTTTTTTTATTATTTATTTTCTATATGCATTGGCTTTGTAAATTGAGCTCCTTGCCTAAAGTGAAAGGTCTCATGCCTCGCAATTTCCTCCCAGCTGTTTTTGGCTAACGAACATTTTGGGGGTGCATGGGAATGGGTGGCTCACTGCTGTGAGTCATAAGGCTGTACCTAAATCTTTGCCTTGAGCTATTGAAGTCTGGTGTGTGTGTGTGTCTGTCTTTTTTTTTTTTTTTTTTTTTTTTTTAATCTAATTTCCAAACTGTCATTTAACAAACTCCCTTTTTTTTTTTTTTTTTTTTTTTTAGGATGGATATCAGCAAAATTTTAAGCGAGGCACCGGGCAGGGAGGTCCTCGGGGCGCACCTCGAGGTAATGCTCAAGCGATGCACTCCTAACTCAGCTTCAACAAACTTCAAGGGCGCAGGCCTGAGGAATAGAAGGAAATTTTTCTCGCCCCTTCCCCCCTCCCCTCAGTAACATGCCTAGATCTCATCGGCCACACTAAATCTCCCCACCGCACCAGTTTGGGAATAGTAACTCGTCTCACTTGGGTGCTGAGTGAGAGGTTCAGCTCTTGTACATGATCTGTAGAGGCACCAGAATAGCAGTTTTAACGCTCGATGGGGAAAAAAAATTGCTTTCGCTAGAATGACTCGCCTTTTTTTTAACCACAGAATTCTCCTGAAAACTTGAAGTTTTAATTTATTTTTTTTTCTTAAGCTTTACTACTTGTTGCTGCCTTTTTTTTTTTTTTTTTCCCCACCCACATGGAGAGTGTAAAAACAATATTTTTTTTTAACTTTTTGCAAGCAAATCATAATAAAACTGTCTTACCCATTGCTATTATACTTCCCAAAACTCAATTTGTGAATCGTTGCTTGAGTTTCAATAAAGTTGTGTTCAGTCAACTGCAGCTGGTTGCAGAGTATTTTGTGGTCTGGTTTATTGGACTCTGCTAGTGTGCGTGGGCATTCCAGCGGTTTGAGCTTTTCATTGGAAACAATGAACCCAGGTTGCACACAGTTCACTTGCAACTAGCCTGACATTGGCTTGGCTTTGTAAAATGGAATACATTTGAAGGGCGGGGGGTGTTTGAAGGTTGAAGCAGCGGCTACATATATTTTAAACTGGAATGGGTGCTTATATGGAAACTTCAATTTATTAAAGGTCAAAGCTCATCTAAACTGAAGAACAAAAATTGATATTTTTGCAACTAACTGGTCATTTTTTGCTGGGGTGGTTGCATTAGAGTTTATTTTTCTTAATTCCACTAAGTGTGATGTCGTCAGCCCACCCCTCCCACTCAGAGGAAGCTTTGTATTCATTTGCAGAATACAAAGCTGCCTATGAATGGATGAGAGCTGCTCAGACTAACTGTAGAATTCCTGCCTCACACCAGGAACAATATCTTGCAGCTGGAACCCAGTACTTTATGTAGCTTAAGTTGCATGCAGTTTATAAAGTTCTTAGAGCCAGTGCAGCTCTTGGTGAACGAAATGGTTCATTGGTCCAGCTTGGTTCAAGCAAACTATTTTGAAGTGACCGGAAACGTGGCAAACTGCTTTTACTGACCAAAAGGGAACAAAAAAGTGAGTCTGCCTACACTTTATGGCAACACTAGAGCTATAGAGAGATTATAGGTTGAGACCTAATACCTTGTTGAAGAGGTTTGACAACACTGTTTTGCTACCAAATTTTATGCAGCCTTTAAGGCAGTGGTTCTCAACTCCTGTCCTCAGGACCCACTAACAGGCCAGATTTTAAGTATTAGGGAGATGCAGACAAGAATACTGCAATCACTGAGCAGCAAATCACCTGTGATGCCTTTCAGTTATCTTGCAAACCTGGCCTGTTAGTGTTGAACCACTGCTCTAAGGGTAATACCTGAGGCAAGCATATATTTGCCCTATTAGGAATGGGGTCTGTAGGAGGCCTGAAGAGATCCATCTACAGACCCAGAGGGGGCTGATGTACCATTTAGTGGAGTATATCTTCTACTATATGTCAAAGATCTGGTTTTCCCTTTTTTTTTTTTTTTTTAACTTTTTTAAATTCTATCTGAACAAAAAAAATGTAATATTGTGCAGTTATCCAGTTCTTCTATGAGGTGGCTGCATTTGTTTTATTATGGGTACAGAGGATTCTTTCCAGAATCCAACTGTCCTTGTGACTTCCTGTGTTCCGAGCTGATATAACCAAACCATGTCTGTTTTCAGTGTTACCTTTTGTTAATGCCCCTTATGAAAATAAGTGGTGGCAGGGTAGCAGTCCTAATAAGAGCAGCCTGGTGATAACCATGGCTTCCTATATACAGTGAAGTGGACATGGGGTACCCTAGGACAGATATCATTTGCAGGGTTACCGTGTGCAAATAAAGGGTGGGGAGGGGGGCCTTAAAATGGAAGCTATTGCAGCTTCTACATCAAAGGACTGATGAGCTTGGGTATACTAAACTTTTTTTGGTTTAGATGTGCTTTTAAGCCCCCAAAAAAAACAAAACCTTACTATTCGCTGCTGTCAGCCAGCTTATGGAGAAACTGCTCCAGAATTCTGCTTTGTTTTAGAAACCCTCAGCAAAGTTTGGACCTGGGTGTTGCGCTGCTAAAGAAGGTAAAACTACCCTCCATGCAGCTGTATACCCAGAGTAGAGTCCTACATACTGGGAGAACAAGTGATGGTATCTGATGGATCTGCCTTTCAGATCCTATCTGACCGAATGTGTGTTCCACAAAGCAAAATATCTGCATGAGAAGCAGTTGTCATTCTGATCACCTAGGCTGCAGCCTTTAAGACTTTTGCTGTTACTTGACATCTTTGCATGTCATGTCACTGATCTCTAGTGCTGGGCTCAGGTGTGTTTGGGATCATGGTCCCGACCCACCTGAGCAATCCTGGCAGGAAGCCGACACTGCACACCGCTAATCATAGGCAGCTGAGAACCGGGAAATGCCTCACTGGTGTGCAGTGTCTGCTTCCTGGTGGGATTGTGCTGGCGGGCTGGGAATACAATCCCGAACACACCTGAGCCAATCACTACTGATCTGATGGTATACAGCTCAGGAATCTGATCCTTTCCAAGTGTTTTCAGGTTTGCTTTGTGATTGATGCTGGGTAATAGAGAGGTGAGCACTTTCCCTTCATTTTCTATGTTTAGTAACGGACAACTCACTGCTAGCGTGTTTTTACAGAATAAGCTGGTTTCTGACATCCCCGTTCAGTATGTGTGCCAGAGTAGAGCTTTTGATTTTTAGCTTTCTGTTGCTGAGCCATGTCCCAGTCTTCAGCTTTCCTCTTCCCAGCCCTAGTTAAGACAAACCTCCTTATACAAGCCTTTTGCTGTGATTTTTAAACAAGCGTCTCTCCCACCCCAAAAAAAAAAACTGTTAAATGCAAAAGTTCATTTAAACCTACTCTTCTTACCCTCCTATTTCTTTCTATAGCAAGGATAAAAAAAAAAAATGCAAATACTTGTAAATTTCAAGTTTGAGAATTGTGAAAGCTGTAACTTTTTTTTTTTTCTCTCCATATGCTGTCTTGTAAAGTCTATTACATTAGCTTTATGTGGCTTTTTGCCACAAGCTAATTCTCACACGAGAAGTGATGTAATTTCCTCTAAAGGATGTTCTCTGGGAACTAGGGCTGCAACTAACTATTATTCTCAATCGATTAGTTGGGCGATTATTTCGGTAACCTAACCTTAAAAAAAAAAAAATTGTGTAAAGTTTAAAAAAAAGGCAATTTATTCTTAAATATAAATAACTAACTATATGGTTGTGGAGCAAAATCTCGAATCAATTAAGAAATAATAGAAAACTGCTTGGTCAAAGGTGTTTTTAGACAGTGTATGTGGTTTTCGTTCAGAAATTGCATTCATTTTAAAACAATGTTAAAAGCAAAGTGAAATTTTCAAACAACGTTCTTTCATTCAGTGAATGTACAAAGATTTTTCATATGAATATTCTTGTCTGAAAATTGATCCGTGTGGCCAGCATAAGGCTCGGTACACATCTATGCAGTTTGCTTTTGATCTGTTTCTGCAGTGCTATTTGCTGTGCGTTTTGATTTTTGCAAACGTGATTTTGCTGTAATTTGCGTGTTTGCATTTTTATTATGCTTTTTTTTATTTTTTTTATTTTGGGCCAATTTGTTGGGCATATGGAAATAAAAACACAAATTGCTGCAAAAACCTACTACATGCTTTTCTGCAGCTTCTCAATTAAAGTATCTTGAACCAAAAAAAGCACCGTTTTTACGTTGAAAAAAGTCTGACCCTTTCCAAATACACAGCTGGAAAAAAAAGGTAGATGTGAACGTGTCCCATAGGAAACCATGTTAAATGAACGGTCGTGTGTTTCTTTAAAAAACACACAGATGTGAACCAGGCTTAAGACTTTTAGTAAAATAATGGGGTTAAAACTAAAATGAACCCTTTATAGTACAAGAAAAGCAAATCTCTACTGTAAGAGGTTAATCTTTTTTTTACTGTGGAACAGTGAAAGTAATAGTTACAGCAGCGATTATTTGCTCTTTTTGTACTATAAAGGACATTTTGTTTTGTTTTTTTAGCCCCATTATGTTACTGGCCGATTTTTTTTTTTTTTTTTTTTTTTTTAAATCATTTATGAAAACGGTAATCGATTAGTTGTTTTGGCCCTACTGGGAACTTTAGTTCTTTTTCTGGTAACTGGGCATTTAATAGGGTGGTTCTGTGGCCTCACTTAGGCTGGCCCTAGAGCGATTTTTCTTTCCTGTAACCATGGGCCCATGTTGATGGGGAATCCCTCTCGCGGAGCCATTGTGTTCTCCTGGCGGGAAGGGTGGAGGAAGCTGTCACTGCTGGAAGAACATATTGATTACTGCAAATGGCCACAATATGTAAAATCCGACAGGCTGGTTGTACCCGAGTTGATAAATCAACTTTGGTATATTGAGCCTGCCCATACATGATTCAAATCTTGGTCAGTCCCTGCTGAACCTTTTGTGTGATGTTACTTGAATGTCCAGTAGTTCTAGGGTGCCAGCATTGAGCAGCAGGCACGTTTTTTTGTTAACCTCTGTTCTAGGAACTCCTTATGCCACTCTTGGCACTGGTAAATCTTTTAGGCCTCTAAACAAGCAGGCAAAGGCGGTTAACTATATAAGAAGCCATATTACATTCCTTCGTTTTTAAAGCCAGCTATTTCGTTTTTCAGGTCGCGGAGGGCCCCCAAGACCTAGCCGAGGAATACCACAAATGAACAGTCAACCAGTCAATTAAATCGTTGGAAGGAAGGCTTGCCCACCAGCTGGTGTTAAAACCATTAACTTTTTTGTTTTACCTTCCCCCTTGCCAGGATTTCTTTTTGCTTGTAAGAGGGACTGTTTTATTGTTGCCTGGTTTTAAGATGAGATTACAGTTGTCAGAATAATCTTAACTGGATATGCAAAAATCATCTAATACACAATGCTGCATGTTCTTCTGTACTTCAGTAAAGAACCCATGGCAGCTCCAAGTTCATGAAGGACAGGACACTTGAATGGTTTTCTCATTAAGTTTTCCGGTTATCTATTGAATTTCTGCCTTTTTGTTATGTAACCACTTGGGGTTTGAGCTGGAAATGAAAATGTACCCACTTTAGACCCCTGGATCCTTAAATGATCCGTATATGCTGGGCATTACTAGGCCAATTTATCTAACCAACTATACAGCTGGCAACAGGATTGCTAATGCTATCTTGCCTTTGCCCTGCACTGATATTGTGCTCCATCTCTCTATCATTTGAGATCAGACTATCGTTCATTTCACAGCTTGAAAACGTAATCATCCGTTATAGGATCATTTGAAGGACATGCTAGTCTGGTTTGTGTGTACGTTCGAATGGATTCCAAGTTCCCTGCGCTTAGTAGTTCCATGTTGGATAAGTCACAGAACTTCTGCTACAGGATTTCCAAGGGGCCCCATGTTTGTTTGTTTTTTTTTTCCCATGGTTGGGATCGTTTAAACTGCAATTTGTGGTTCATATCCCCAGGGAGGGAGCCCAGTAATCTGGCAATTAAAGGATCAATCATTTTGAACAGAGGCAAATAAAAACCTGTTTATATAAAGTTGGCTGATTTTTTGTGGTGAACATTCCTAGCTGAGTTGGGTGTGGTGTACAATGTGTGAGTTCAGTGCTTCTTTGAGGAAGACCTCTTTCATACTGAGGCGCTACAGCACTAAAAATGGGGCCTGTAAAGAGCCTCTCCCTCGGGCTTTCACACTGGAGCGGTGCACTGGCAGAACGCTACAGAAAGTCCTGCAAGCCACATCTTTGGAGCAGTGAAGGAGCAGTACACCGATCCTAAACCGCTCCTGCCCATTGAACTGAATGGGCACCGCTGCCGCACCGCCGGCACTTTGCGTGTTGTTTTAACCCTTTTTCAGCCGCTAGCGGGGGTTAAAACTGCCCCGCTAGCGGCTGAAAACCCCGCAAAAACTACGATAAAGCGCAGCTAACAATAGCACTGTGAAAGGGGCCCTATTTATATATAAACAAAAAGTGAAGTCCCCAATAGAGCTTATTTAATGCTCCTTGCGAATGACATGAGGGATCCAGTCACCAGGGAAAGTTCTCTGCTATATCAAATATATTGGGGCTTAACATATAGATTACCACCTAGAAGGAGTTTGTAGTACAGATTAAGGTAATTCACTTCGGACCCTTGCACAAGCATTCAGTCTGGATCTGTCTGTCGATTTTGCAGATGGATACATACTGAACCATAATGTATGTCTGAGCAAGCAGATGTCAATGAATGACCGTCTGTTTGCATCCACCTGCACAATTAATGATATTAAAGGCTTTCCTTGTTTAAAAAAAATAAATAAAAAGTCATACTTAGCTGCTCTGTGTAAAAGTTTTGCACAGAGCAGCCCCAATCCTCCTTCTCGGGTCCTCTGCTGGCGCTCCAGGCCCTTCCCTCCTGCTGTGTGCCCCGGAGCAAGCAGCTTTCAATGGGGGGCCCCCAAACAGGCTTGTTCCTGAGCCGTGGTTCTGCGTGTGCATTCGGGTGCCTAGCTCTGAGGAAGGGGGTGCGCCCCTAAAAATGCATTTGCTGTACCCCGTGTTCTGTGCATGTCCATGCATTGTTTTTTTATGGCCTTTTGTCAGTTGCATTTTGTGAGTACTCACTTTTATATAAAAACATTTTTATTATTAAATTATCTTTTGGTAATGTACTAGGTGTGCGCGCCTTCCATTTCTGTTTTTCTTAGAGCTGTGGCTCTACCCTGCCCCCTCTCTCCTCATTGGCTGGCTCACTGGTTGTGATTAACAGCAGAGGAGCCAATGGCTCATGTTGCTGTCTCAGCCTATGAGGAGGGAGAGTCCCAGGAGAGCCAAGGCTCTTGTGCACAGCACTGGAGGAAGATCGGGCTCAGGTAAGTATTGGGGGTGGGAGCTGCTGTACAGAGAAGGTTTGTTACTTTCATGCATTGAATGCATGAAGGCAAAAAAAAAAAAAAAACACAAACCTTTAGAACCAGTTGCCTACTGGGCACTTTTACCCCCTTTCTACCCAGGCCACCTTTTAACGCTGTCCCATTTTAAATGACAATTGTGCAGTCATGCAGCACTGTACCCATAACATTTTTATAAAAAAATCACACAAATAGAGCTTTCTTTTGGTGGTATTTAATCACCACTGGGTTTTTAAATTTTTTTGCTAAATAAATGAAAAAAAGAGCAAAAATTTGGGGAAAAAAAGTTTTTCATAGTTATAAAATCTTGCAAACAGCTAATTTTTCTCAATGTGAAAGTGGAAACTCCTGCGCTGTCAGTGGGGGGGGGGGGGGGGGGGGGGCTACACTGAAAGACACTGCTGCAACACCTAAGTACTGATCCAAGGCAGGACAAATGGGACGATGGTAGTTGCGCTGTGATGAAGGGGGGGAGGGAAGCTACAAAGATGACTAAAGTGGCAAAGTGAACTAAAAAAAGCAGAAACGGGCCAATGCATGAATGGATCCTACATGCTAAAAAAAAACATGGTGGGGATGCAGTGCAGTGCAACATAGCTGATCAACATGTATATAATGTTGAGGGCAGACAAAGCCTACGATATAAAAGGTAATCGTGAAACAGTGACTGCTTGAATATAGCAAAAAAAATTGCATATACTAACACAAATATGATGAATAATGACACAATGCGGAAAAAAAAAATTATATATAATG